>JAPSGF010000048.1:2840591-3211076 GCA_035772895.1 Perdix hodgsoniae | reverse complement strand
CTGGGTGGGCTGCATGGTCCCTTCCAACCCCAGCCATTCTGTGATTCTGTGCTGTGTTCTGCTACCACTGTGAAACTTGGGAGAGATGCAGTGCCTTTTCTGTTATTTGTGATCACATATGATAGGATGTATTTACTGTATTTATCTGCTTTTGATGAACTCAAGGATTTTGACTTTTTACTTTGAGATGTTTATTAGTATTGTTATTCTAGTGAAAATTTTTTTTGAAAAAAAAACAGATTTAAAAATGATAATTTAATTCTTGTCACTGATTTTCAAGTCTGTTAAGATAAAATTGCATTCTGTGAGAGTATATTGGGCAACATAACTGCTGTAGTTCAGATGGTCCTTCTTTTCTCGAGGAATTTCTTTCTCAAGTAGCTTGATAGGGAGTGATTAGCTGTAACTATTACTTGCTAGCTGAAATTGCATTACTTCAGAATGAAGGGAAAACGTAGCAAAGCAATTGCCAGTGCATCAGAAGCAATATCTGTAGTTGTCCTTGACAGCAGTAAGCAGCATTATTACATCTGTGCACAGTACATGCTTGTAGCATACGGTGTATCTATTCTGCACAGACATTTCAGTTCTTCTGCTTTTCTGAAAATATTCTCACCTATTTAGTCTTCAACAAATCACAGTGACTATTTCTGTGTTCAAAACCATGATTGGGTACCCTGTGAAGCTTTGGGATGCAGATTAACATGTCTTTTTTTTATTCAAGAGACCCAGTAGGTAGGATGATACTACTTAAATTGTGAAGAATGTTGTTAGGAATATGGGTTCTGTGGTGAAAAGAAAAAAATAACTTTTGATCTGTATGCTTACTGTATTTATTATCTGTAAGGGGAAATAGTTCATTTTTCTAATGACAAGTTTCATTTTTCATTTAATAACCTATGGTATAATATGCCAGTAAAGTTTATGATTTGGTGAAGTGTTGTATATTGCATAGCAATGTTCAGTCTTAACAATAGTGCGTAGGAGCAAATACAAATGACATCATTTCATTGTCACAAGTCAGATTGTAAGGCTATTACTGAGGCAGATTCCTTATAATGTAGTGACTCATCAGCTTTCAGGAGAGCATGACTAAAATGAATGCAGCACACCATCTCAGCATGAGGTTTAATTTTGAGAACAAACAGCACATTGGTTGAAAACTTTATTTAAAAAAGAATGCAGGCTCTCAGTATGGGAATAGCTCAGTGAGAAGGTGATTTAATCATCTGCTACTGCAGCTGTCGGATTTTTTCAATGGCATGTACTGTACATGTTCTCTCTCAAATTGTTTGAACAGGTTTTTTTTTTCCTTCTCCATTTTCCTTGCACTGTGTAGCTGTAAATACTTCCTATTCTCGAAGGTCTTTCTCATTTAGCTATCTTCTCCCCCTCCTTATCACCCCCTGGTTTCCCAATTGTTATTCTACAGCAGCCCTCGGGGCTATTAGCAAGGTCCATTCTTACAGAAATGCTTGGGATGCTTCCTTCTGTGAGTAATTGGGAGTGCCTTTTACTTATCCTGTGTTTGCTTGTTCTTCTTCCTCATCGTGTCATTTGGTCAATTAGAACAGATTTTTGCATATTTAATGTGCCATTCATGAAAAATAAGCTTCTGGGATTTAGGAGGGCTCTGAAATGTGCTTCCCTAGGGATCATACTGCTTGCTTCACTTACCCACCTAACACCATCACAATTGAATTATATGTGGATTAAGACAGCTAATGTCGGGACAACTGGTTAAAGTTATCCAATTTAGGGCAGAACGTGTTCTTTACACATAATGTACTTGAAATACATTTTTGTATTGTGGAGGCTAATATTTCAGTACCACAAATACTAGTTTCTTTGAATTTGGCCAGGCAGTTAATAACCCTCCAGGAAAGGACTGCAAATAATTTTTGTTAGTCTCACCAATGCAAATACTTCATATGCAGTCAGGTTAAAGAAAGTGTCAGATAAAAATTAATAACTGAGAATCAGACATCACTGAAATGTGGGAAATGTAGCAGTGACTTAAACTGGAGGAAGAACACTGTTCAGTGTAAGAAACGCTACCAGTGGAAAGGAGTATCACATCCTGCCTATTAGAATCAGCTCTTGCTTTATGAGATTGCTTCTTATTTCTGCCTTGTTTCAGGACTACAAAGATCCTGAGAGTTAACCTATTGCTTTTTAAATAGTGTGTGAGTTTAATCAAGGTTATAAAGACATTGCTGTTTCTACGAATTTGCTTACAGTACTGTAGGATATAGGCAGTGATATGTGGTGCAGGCATGTATAGTAAAGAAGCTGTCATGATTTTAAATTTAAAGGTGTTTTTTTTTGTTGTTTGTTTTTGTTTTTTGCATTTAAGTAGTGAATAATTTAAGGCTATTGCATTTCTTTGTTTTATTTTTTTTCCCCAAAATGAGTAGTTATAAAATGGTACTGCAGAGACCACAGTTATTTTGTTCTGAATATCAGAGCTTAAACAAACAATTTATTTTTTCCACGAGGACTGCGTGGGACTTATCAGAAAATTCAGAGCTTGTTCTCTGTATTGTTCAGGTTTATACTTGAAAAAAAAATAAAATTAGGTTTTCTGTTTTCTATTGGGCTGTTTACATTCATTACTTCTTCCATTAAAAAAGTTAAAGTAAGGTAGAGAGGATGAGGATTATGAATATCTTTAACGTTGCTAGGAGGCATTTACAGTGTCATTCCTTTGAACTTGATGCCTGCAGTAGACTTGAAACTTTTTCTTCCTCATAGGAAAACTTTCCTGCTTAGTTTCAGTAGATGAAAATACTGAATTTCTTTAATTCCTGGATTTATATTGACACATTAGCAAAAATGAATCTATGGTCGTTTTATAACTGTACTAACTAAAAGCAAATAGTTTGACATAGAATGCACTAAGTATTCTTAAAAGAGTTTGCAAAATGAGTTTTCATGCCTTAGTTTTAGCAAATATTATCATTGATAAGTGTATGTGCAGGAGTGTGCAGACAAAGCACAGAATATACTTTTAGAATGCAGAATTTAGTAGTATTATTTTATTATTTCTTCTTAGATCCAAAATGACATTACTGTTTTACAGCAGAAGTCTGTTATCTCCAGAATTCATTTTTTTTACACTGACAGAACATTCAACTGATTTTGAAATGAAAACCATACGTCTTTCTATAGTGAAACATTATATTTTGAAGTCCACAGCGAAGGACAATATTTTCACTTTTGTTCTTGAATTTTAAGGTGTTTGTTGTTGTAAATCAGTGAATAATACTTTAAAAAGCAGTCATTGGGATATATTCCCACAAGCAAGATTCATTTATAACAGCTTCTCATACTGAACATTCCATTGAGCTCACAACACGGGTTGTTCCCAAGTTCTGCTCCTGCAAGTATGGAATATCCATCTGAGGTAGAGCAGGACTCTGCTTGTCCAGTTAACTTTATGAAAGAAAATCAACAAAAATTAAAGTTAAGTTTTCCTTCTGTTTCCATTCTGCCCACCCTCCTTGTAAGTTCTATTTATAATCCAGTAATGTTAAAATATGAGTGGATTCTTCAGGAGAAGTGGGTTGGAAGTATAATTTTCTGTTATTTTGTAAAAACAAACGAACTAACAACAGCAGCCAAAAAAACCCAGCTAATTTGTCATTGTAGGTAGGTTTCTGCTATATTTTGAAGAATCTATGTGATCAGGATTTGGGAATCAAACCTCAGCCCTGTTACTATTAGCAGAAAAACAGATCTATTGCTTTAAGTTCAGTCCTCAGTGTTTTGTATACAGAAATATTCCAGTTACATGAATTGAGTGCAGACTAATTTTGTACTGTATTTTCTTTGATGCTATTCATTATTTCTTTAACATGATGGTCTTCATGGACATGTAGGCAAAAGATGTTTGATGTTGTGCAGCTTTCATGATCGAAGATAAATCTTGCACTACTTTTAGCAATACCTGTAGATGCTCATGTAATCTGATTATTATTATTAATTTCTAAATCTGAATAGTTTGTATTAATTATTAATGATACTTGAAGAGAATATAAAGACAAAAATCAATAAATACTGTCTGAAGGCAGTGGTGTGAAATGTAGCAGAACTTTGACTCCATTGTACTTTGCAGTTTAGTCTTTGTTTATTTTCCTGTTGTAATTGCTAGCAAAAAACTACTTTTTGATATCCTAGAGTGTTTTACAAAAATAAGCAAAGGTCTTTATTGAATTATGAATTTTATTTCTTTCTTCCTTGGTGTGGGAGAATGGAGCTGGAATTTGCAGATGTTCAGCTTCACCTCCCTGAACATTCCAAAACCCCAGGCTGTTTGAAGTGTAATTAGGCTAGGCAAAAATCTGACATCAAAGTGTATGAAAGGTGCATCTCCAGGACTTTACCTGCAAGGCCACCAGTGAGCTGACATGGAGCTTTTTCTGTTTGGGGGCTGAATAGGAACAAAAAATACCCTTTGTTGGAAGGCAGAAAGAAAACAGAACCTATCACTTACTTTTGCGTTGTAAGATTTATACAGAGAGGATTGTAATGCTGTTTGTTAGCACTTATAAATTATTTTTTGAATGAAATGCCCGTGTATTAAGACAGAACGGTTCAAAAAAAAAATTACTGCCTTGAAGGATGTTGGTCTTTTAAAACATTAAAAAAGTTGTGAAAGGTGATTTCTGAAACTTAAAGTCATCAGCAGTGTAAGTTGCACTTTTGAGTGGGCAGTTTGAGTGGTGCAATCTATTCTGAGTTTAATACATTCTACATTTAATTTCTTTCATTCCAGCTTAACTGTTAAAAGAGGTATTAGCAGTTCCCCAAAATATTAAAATGTGGGGAAGAAAGGGCTAGTGATTTCTTTGGGTCTATTCTATGTAGTCAAACAGTCATAATGCCTTAAAAATCTGAGGATGATGTAGTTAATTCAAAACACATGGAGTCAAAAGTTGAAAGCAGTGTTGGAAAGGAAGAGAAATACTTGAAAAGAATTGGAAAAGTCTAACAGCCTAGAGAGCAACTGAAAGGAGATAAGTGTAACTTGTAGAGTTGTTCAACAGTATTGCTTCCATTATGAGTCAAGAAAATTATTTAAATTCTACTTTTAATAATAGTACAAAAAAAGTATTGAATTTAAGTTTTTTAGTTCTCGTTGTAAGTACTTTAACACAAACATGTTGGAGCAAATGAAGCACAAATAAAATTGAGTGGGCATAATGGTAGTCCTATGAAGTAGAGCCATTATGCTGTGAAATGTCTGAAGCCATTAACATCTTTTTCTCCTGATAAAGTTCCATACGACTTAATGTGACATGGAACAACATCCATTAGTGGTGTGAGGATTGGCTACCAACATCTGGTGGCAGTGGAGTTTGTCCTTGGCAGTGGTTTAACTTCATTCTTGTGCACTGGTTGTTGCAGAGCACGAAGTTAATTGTAGTTAATTGTCTAATAGTTTGTATTGCATTATTTCTGTTGTTTAGCAATACATACATGTTTCATCACAAATTGAAAGGTTAATATATATATTTTTATTAGTGTTTTGTCCTGTCTTTGCTATGACAAATTCACTATTACATTTCTTTATTTCCTGGGGAAATGACTACCTGACATATTCTTTGACCAAGTGGCTTAGCCAGAGCCTGGAGTGTTAGCCTTCTTGTTTTTAACTGAGCAAATTCTGAATCTTAAACATACAATCATGAATGGATCCCAGGCACAAAGAAGCACAGAAGAGGCAGGGACAAAATTACATAAAGCCCAGAGATTTTTAAGTGTAACAAGAAGGTTAGGAGTTGTGCTCTTGGGGTGTATTTTTTTCAGTGAGAATTCTGATCTTTGACTTTCATGTTTTGGTACCAGACTGGTTTGTGTTAAAGATAATATAATACTCTTTCCTTGGTATTTTCCTGAATATTGAATCATTGAAATAGATACTTACGTTTCAAGATTCTTACTGTTAATGTCTGTGAATTCTTTATGGGAGGGCTGCTCTGAGAGTACTGCCTCCTCCTATTTTAATATGTTAGCCCACAGTGTCAGAGGCAGATGTTAGTATGGCTGTAGAGGTTAAACCTTCCTGCCAATATTCCATTACATTTTGCTGCAGTGCAGCTGATGGAGCAAAGGGACAAAGGGACAGTCTGACAGTATGATGTCAGACATAGAAGTGCACGTGGATCATCAGTGAATTTCTCCATATGGAAAAAAAGGCACCCAGTGACATTCATCAGCACTTGCTGAATATTTATGGAGACCAAACAGTAGATGTGAGCAGTGTGAGGTAATGGGTAGTGTGTTTCAGCAATGGTTACTGTGACAGTGGGTCATCTCTGCTGGTGCAGATTCTGACAAGAATGGCATACAGGCTGTTGTTCATCGCGGGTGAAAATACAGAGCTAATGGTGGTGACTACGTTGATGAATTGTGGTTTGTAGCTAAATATCTGTTGTAGTTTCCATGGAAATGAAGAGCAGAAATTACTTTCAGAAGGACCTATTTATATGTTATGTGATTCATAAAGCTGAAGTCATGTGTTTTTTTTTTAGTCTGTCACAGAAGACAAAAAAAATGAATTATAGTAAAAATAAAACAAAACAAAAAATTGATCCTATCTGAATGTTGAACTTTCAGAAGTTTCCTAGGTACTTCTCTGTTAGTAAATTTTAAGCATGGCAGTAAAGCTTTAAACTTTAATTGGTTTACTGCTTGTTTTTAAACTCATTGGTTATTTCCTGCAGGAATCATGCTGACAGAATTGTGTTTGCCTGAAAGAGGTGTCTGATTTTATCAGCATCTGTCAGAGTAAATCAGAATTTCTATGGAAATTACCTCATTAGTATTAATTTTTTTTGTCAGTGTCTGATTTATGAGCTGCCTTGCTATTTTTAAAAAAATTTCTTACGGAAAGCAAAATTTTTCATAAAATTGCCCATTACTAATCCTTCAGTGAATCAGAGCTTCAGATAATGACAGAAAACAAGCAGATACCCCTCGTCTTCTGACAAGTTCTCTGCTGAGCCAGGTGATGCAGGCCCACCTTGAATCGACTGAAATAATGGAAGCAGTCCTTTTAGACTGTGTGTGCTTCTTCTGGAGATTATCACTACTTGGTGTGAGTACTGTATGTCATTTAAAACATGACTAAAGTCATAGCTGCTAAATCATGGTTGTTTAAATCTCTGGGTTTTAAGGTATTTGTTTCTAGCAGAATGAGTATATTCAATTTTAGAGTAAATAGTCTGTGTAGTTGTCTGTAAGAACAGACCTGGTTATTGCTGTTACTGTTGATGTGGTTAATTTTATTTTATCGTGGATATTTCTGCTGAATATTGGTAGTAGTAGATTTTGTAGTTCATTTCCCCCCCCCATTTACTTTCTATGTTAAAAAAACAATTTTTGATCAGAGATGAAACACAGGCTTTTTAGAGCCTTGATTATGAGTTTTGGAACAAATTTTCACCTTTGCTTCTCTATTAGTTTCAAAGGCTGATTTTTTAATGCATTGATGTCATTATTTACTGTGCAATGTTCTTTGTTACAAAGATATTATAAAGCAGTGGTATGTGAAGTGTCAGTTGGTTTTGTATTTTTGTGAAGGTGCATCAGAGCTGTGTGCCTGCAGAAAAAAAGCACAGAAGATAACATTTGAAAAGGCTAATGCCATAATTAAATGAATTATAACAGATCTGCTGAAGAATTGTATAAACAGACATTGATACAGCACTTACTGTACGTAGGTGTGAGCAACTTAAACTGTAATTCTGTGAGGAATTACAGTTAGGAGAACTGCGTGCTTTGCAGATTTTCTGTTTAAAATTCAGTTACCATTTCTCATGCTATATGAAGGCAGCTCTGTTTATAATGCTTTCTTAAAAGTTTATCGGTGTTATCTCCTCATTTATATGACTATAAGGATATGATTAAATATAAGAACTTAGTACAAGATAAACAAAATGAATTAGTGGTTGTATGTAATACTTGGAAATTTTTTCCCAGTTATTCTTTACGAATAACATATAAATTATGGTGTAATTACTTGCTTGTTTGTAAATATCTTTTTCTCTAGAAATTCCATTTGTGGGTATAGATTTAATTCTGTATTGTAACTTCTTTTTAAGTAAGTGACTATTAATATTCCTGTGGTTTTGAATGGCAATGTATGTTAAGTATATGAGCAAATTTAGTTTATACTTTTTTTGTAGTAATTCCAACAGAGATGTGGTGTTTTAGGAGTTGTATTTATTAGAGTTTTAACTGCTAATCTCATATGGAAATGTTGCTTTGGAGGGCAAAATTCAGTGAGAGGGCCTGGGATTCCAGAGTGAACTTGTACATTCCTTCAGGGCATTTTTGCAAGGGAGGTTGTTGTGTTTTAAAGGTAGTTGATAAGAGACCTGCACCACCAACCCCAGACCTGCACCACCAACCACCATCATGCATTAGACTATAGAAGGTATTTGGGTGAACGTACTCCTGTACCACTCTGTACCACCATTTATCCAAGTGAAATTTTTGACCATTTGCAGGATACATTATAAATCAGGATGTCACTACCAGACAATCAGATTGGAACATTCCTTGCATAAAGTAGCTTGCCTATATCCCTTAGGAATACATCACTTGGATGTGTTTATGTGACTGTGTTGATATGCCTGGTTTTACATAAAAGTTCTGGTAGCGTGTTATTTATGTCATCACAAATTCAAAAAGTAGGTGATGGTGTTCAAATATACTGAGGTTATCTTCTCTGGACAAATCATTCAGAATAATTGAAAGATGTACTTTTATCCTATGATTAGTAACTAAACTAGGAAACGGGTTTTTTTTTTTCCTACAGAATTGGGCTTTGCTGCTGCCTTTTTTTTTTTTTCCAGAGTTCCCTGCTCTGAAGTGCTGACAACAGATTAACATGAAACAGAGCGCTGTTGAGCCTAATTATGTTATAGCTCATTGTTCTGGGGACCTATAAAACTGTTCACTCTGTTTTTACGAGGCTGTAGTCACAATGAAAGGCCATAAACTGTGCATTTTTCTTTCTGCTACAGGACTGAAGATTTTGTTAGATGAGTCTAATAAATGCTTGATCCAGCTGCATTTACACCTGGGAATGAATGTTTCTTTAATCAGTTCTTAATCCTTAGTAGGTCAAGTGGGATAGAATGAAAGCAGACTAGCTTTTGATCAGCCATAAATGTCTAAAAGCTTAATTTCTTTTAAAATTATTTGCTATTTAAATGTTGACATGCTTTCCTATGCTTTAGAGGAAAGACTTTAAAGGTTAGGGTATTATAAAAACAAAACAAAATGGAGGTTTTTTCTAGTTTCAAGCAGGTCACCAATACATGGCTTCTGTAACAAGATTTTCACACAGAATCATAGAATTGATTTGGAAGGGACCTTTTAAGGTTACCTAATCTAACTCCTCTGCAGTGAACAGGGACACCTACAGCTAGATAAATCAGGTTGCTCTGAGTCCTATCCAGGCTGACTTTTGGTGTCTCCAAAGATGGGGCGTACCCCTCACCTCTGGGCCACCTGTTCCACTGCATCACTACAATTACTGCAAAACAGACAAACAAAACTCCCAAACTTCCTTATATCCAGTCTGAATTTCCCCTCCTTTAGTTTGAAACCATTTCCCCTTGTCCTATCACAGCAGGCACTGCTAAAGAGTCTGTCTGCTTCTTTTTTACAGCCCCCCTTTAGATAATTAAAAGCTGCTCAGGTCTCCCCAGAGACGTCTTTTCTCCAAGCTGAACAGCACCAGCTCTTTCAGTCTGTCCTCATGGGGGAACTGTTCCATCCCTTGGATCATTCTTGTGGCCCTCCTTTGGATGTACTGCAGCAAGTCCGTGTCTCTCTGATAAGGAGGACTTTGCATCTGGATGCAGTTTTCCAGGTGAAATGTCGCCAACACAGAGCCGAGGGATGGATCACCCCCCTTGCTCTGCTAGCCAGGATATGGTTGGTTTGATGCCTCTTGCCCAACTTGTCATCCAACAGTACCTTCAGGATAAAACTGTGCTCTGTATTCCCCAGCTTGAATTGATAGTGGGTGCAGAGGGTGATAATTATTATTATCCTTGCAGGCTTTGGGGAGATCTGCATGTTTAGAATGTTTAGCCTGTGGAAATCATGTGGAAAATGATCCCCTACCTTTATGTAAGTCTCTACTGTCTGTGAATTTAAAATGGAAATATCTCCGTTAAATAGGTTCCTGTAGTACAGGTGTTCACTGAGACTTTTTAAAAATCATTTTTGTTCGCACAATAAGTGAGTGTGTTAAAATTAGTCACAACAGATTTACAGCTGTTTATTTTCTTTTCCTTTTTGACTGGGTGTATAGAGCATTGACCCCATTCTTTTTCATGTAGTCATTTCAATTTTTGTACTATATCATAACGTTCTTCCATTTCTGTGTTGTAGTCATGGACAGAACAGTAATTTGAAGGGAATGCACTTGGGTGTCTGCTTTGATTAGCTGGCACTGTTAACCTGCTTGTTACTTTGTTTTACCACAGGATGTGGAAGTGGGCAGTTTCGCTGTGGAAATGGTCGCTGTATTCCTGCAGACTGGAGATGTGATGGGGCTAGAGATTGCTCAGATGATACAGATGAAGCTGGTTGTCGTAAGTGAAATACCTATAGAGCAGCTTTTTGGTAATATGAAATTCTTAGCTCTCAGTGTGCTCCTAGCTATACCTGTGATACAAGAATGCGCTTTATACAGAGGAAAAAGGGGGAGAAAAATGCTAGTTGTTGGAGGTGACTGTAGAATCTGTTCAAGAGTTATATCTCTTCTGTTAGCTTTGGTAGTCAAGTAGTGCTTGACTTAGAAGCGTGACAGCTTTCTCTTCAAAATACAAGTCCTTCTTGGAATGTCACTTTTGGTGACTAATGGACTGGCTTCTAGGAAGTTGTAGAAATGTATTGTGTTCTATTATTGGAGTAATCCTGAATATACAGGATACATACAAATTCTTCCAGCATGACTTGGGCTCAGAAGATTTGAGGATCCAGACAATGTACCTGTAACACCTCAAGAAGAGTCTTTGTGTTAGTTGTCTGGAGTTGTGTTGTCCCCAGAATGAACAACTCAGAGACAAAGTTGCATTCAGCCAGGCTGTAAGGTCCATGCACAAGAACTCTGTTTAAGCTAAATATTAAAATGAAAATTTGAAAATGAAGGAATTCCCTCCATGGGCTGTTTTCAGAAACTAGCTTTCATTTTTTCTTCTCGATCCTAGTGTTACTTGAGGTCTTCTGGGTTGGTGTGGTTATTAGCCTATTTATAGGTTAGGCCAGCTTTTGCCCCTCAGCTGACATGCAAAAGACTAATTTATGTTGGCTCTTTTCACGCTGGATTGTTTCTTTGCTGCTTGACTCATATAGTAATTGGAGTTTATTTGCACAGCTTGACAGACTGATTTGTTGCTTAGCATTTATTTAGCTCCAAAATAATTACTGTTCTGGTTGAATGAAGGATGCCTTGAACTTGCAAAACAGAATGGTCCTTTCCTATATCTTGCTGTATCAACTTAGTTTTGAACTGTGACTGAATAGAAGTGGTTGGGCTTTGAACAAAGTGTAGATTAAATTGTACTGACTTTATGAAAGCTAACAGAAATCTGACACCTGTGTTTAGAAGCACGGTGCTGAGTTGTTCTTCAAGGAAAAAAAAGATGAAAATGAAATTTTGCACGATTTTTTCCTTCAGTTAACTGTGCTCTCAAAAACAATGTGTTAATGTGCTTTAGGTAATGAGGTACATGCGTCTAGGATGATACTTCTGAATGGTTTAAAACTGGCCCATGCTAAAAATTATATTCCAAGATTATTCTTTGATACTCACATCAGGAATAGAAACAAACAAACAAAAAAAACCATCAATTCACATTGTGTAGTATGTGATTGATTTTATCTACTTGCTTTCTCTGTAATATAATGTTGTACTTCTCAGTTCTAAATCTGTGAAGTTATTTCATTTTCTGCCTTGAATGTTTAGATTATGTTGATAGTTGTGCTTATGTTTCATTCCATGAGCAAAAAGCATTTCTAGTTGACTTGGCAACACAGCAAAAACATGATCCTAGGAAAAAAAGATGTTTAAGACCAGAGTCCTGTCTACTGGAATGTTTTGTGCTAGTGTCTTTCCAGGATTAACTAGGAATGGAGCAAGGAAACAGTAATGCAGCTAATTTCAAGCTTTCTTTTCTTTTTTTTTTTTTTTTTAATACTTTTCTCTCTAGTGTTGTTGCTTGACTATTGAAAAGTGCAGAGTGGAGCTGGGATGACAGCAATTGGGTTGTTCTAACCTAACTTGTTTTGTGAATTAGTGGAGAAGGATCGTAAGCTTATTTTCAAAAACCTTCCTACCAGGAACAGAGCACCTGGAGTGGAGTGAGGGCAGTGGATTGGATCTCTGTGAGCATAGCGAAGCTACCATCACTCTGTACATCAGTGAACAAAAAGAGGCTCTGCAAGAGGGTAGTTCAGAGTCTTAAGCTTTTGCTGTGACTCGTCTTCCTCGGGAGCCTGTCTTTCTCCCATGAGTTGATGCAGAACGGAATATACGTAAAATATTCACTCAACTGAAATTTGCCTTCAAACATTTTTCTGGCCCAAATTTATGACCCTGATCTGGCCATTTTCTATGGTTTGTCATTGTATTTCTGTGGTTTGTTCATGTATTCGTTAGAAATTAGTCAATGGGTACTTGAGTCTTAGGTCTCTTTATTTTTTGCTTTCTTTGAAAGTACTTTACCAGATGTCTGTGAAATGACATTTTTATTCTTTCCTTACATTTAGCTCAACCAACGTGCGAGGGCAATCAGTTTCAGTGTCAGACTGATGGTGAATGTATCCCGCGTTCTTGGGTATGTGATGACGAGGAAGATTGTGAAGATGGATCAGATGAACATCAACAATGTCGTAAGTATTGAAGATCTAATGTTATTCCAAGGATGGAATAATTGGAACTAAGGTTAACTGCATTTTGCTTCCCTTTTCCTCTGGGAAGGTGTTGGCACAACCACTGGTTACGTGTTAACTAAGGAATCTGTAGACAGAAAAAGCAAAATGAGCAACAGCTCTAGGTTACTCTTGAGCTGGATCACTTTAACTTTGTTCTGCATGTACTCATTAATGATGAATGTTTTGAAGAGGCTCCATCAGCTGCTGCTTTTTTTTTGAGCCATATCCTGGTATGGAACTTTTTATCTCTGCACTTGGGAAACAGAGGATAATAAAGGGGAAATAAAAATCTATCTTACTGTACTGTCTTGAGCTCATGTTCCCTAATGACACTGGTATCTGATTATCTGAGGTTTTTTTGGGGAGCACTACTGACAGGAGAAGGAATAGACCCCTGTAAAGCAGCAGACTAGGTGCCAGCATATTGACTGGTGTTATCTTGAGACTTGAGTTTAAAAGAACAGAAGTGCAGATGGCAGAAGGGAGGAAGAGTTAACAGTTATTTTTCAGCTGTATCTTCATAGACCCAATTAATTTGCCTAAGAGGAAGAGAAATTGTAATTTAGCCCCAGTAGGATCAAAGTAGAATTGTACGGTTCTTTGTGGTTGCCTTCCACTTTCATAGTTGTCTTGAATTGACATAATAATTCTTGGTCCTTTATTAGTTATGAGTATAAAGTATACCTGACCATTGAGGTCTGGTTGTATTACAGAGAAATGCCTTATCTCCTGCTCTGCTGTTTTACGTAGTAGCAGTATAGAAGAGTGCTTGTTAACATTCATTATGCTTGGGTTGTTCACTGAATAACTGACATGTACTGACAGATTTGAGCCAGTAAATAAAATGACAGAGGAAAAACTTCAAGAGGAAAGAATCAGTAATTAAATCCTTTAGGCAGAACACTTACAAGGAGGTAATTTTTAACCTAGAGGTCAGCCCTGCTGGTGGAGTGAAACAGTGACTGTGTAGGCTCCAGAATGCCTTTTAGAGTTTATCTGCTTGTTAAGTGTTCTTGAATCTCCCTGAGTGTGTGAAGAAAAACTCATATGCTAATATTTGTGAGAAACGTAATTAAGAAAGAAAGAGAGGTTTTTAAAATTTTTTTTTTTTAAGGTTTTCCACCTTAAAAAAAATCCCAACTTAAGGAAAAAAACCTCATGAATGTCTGTTTCTTGCAGCGGGACGGACGTGCTCAAGTCAGCAGTTTACATGTTCAAATGGACAGTGTATCCCAAGTGAATACAGGTGTGATCGAGTAAAGGACTGCACTGATGGAACAGATGAAAGAGACTGCCGTGAGTCTTTAGTTTTAGCACTTTATCTAGTTTCATCTCATCTCCCTCTGGCATTTTAATCAATTTGTAAGATTAAAGGGCTTGTTGATGGACAGGATGACCACAATATGCTTCTTGTTATTAGAGTTTCATTGCAGATTCTTTTGTGTATTAGAGCTGATATTCTGATACAGTTTCATTATTGCAGAACTCAGATACTGACTGCTACTATGGGGTCAAGACTTCTTGTTTGTCATTGTGTAAGAAATAATGAAGTGTTGCAGTGGAGAAGAACAACCGTGTTTAAGTGGCTCAAAGCCTTAGGAGACTGAGAGTGAATTTTGCATATTTTTTTTCATATTCTCTTTGAGTACTTTTTACAGAAATCAGTGGTAACTATAACCTGCATAGAAAGTTAGAATTTGATCCCAAGTAATTTCTTTGAGGGACTTTAACCCTTTTCTAAAACTGCGGTTTCACATGGAGGTGAAGCAAGGTTGGATTGTACTGTATTAAGAAAGATGTTCATATTGTGCCGACAAAACAGAAACAGACAGGTAGGTTTTTCAGTCTAACATGGTCAGAATTGAGACTACCTGTCTGTCTGGTGACAGCCTCATTAGATATTGGCTTAGGTTGAATACTGATGAAAAGTATAGCTGGCCACTGAATAGAGGGTACATTTTTCATAGATACTTTTGTCTAATAGCTGGGTTTGTAACAGCAAGTTGTTACATTGTTGATATTGAGGAAAAGCTTGACACATTATATGAGTGACATGTAATGTTAGAGCTACTCTTTCAGCTAATCCAAGTTCGTATGCTGCTGAGAAAAAGGCTAAACTCTAAACTTCGTTCAGAAGATCTAGATGGGAAAAACAGGGGTTATGGTGTAAAAGAATAGGTGAAGAAGTAGGAAACAAAATGTTAATGGTTTTACTTAAAGAAAAAGGGGCATATTCTCTGTAAGGAAAAACCAGCATATTACAAGCCATCCAAGTACTAGTGTATTTTATCCCTGACTCACAAGTGGATAAAATGTTTGCTCTTTAAAGGGAAAGGTGATTTAGAAATGAATCATAGTTTGGAGTAAAAGGTTGCTGAGGCAGCAGGCTTGGAACTTACCATGTCATAGACCCATAGACAATTTTGAAGTCGCCAATGCAAATCACTAAAAGCCGAGATCCAAAGTACTACATGTAATTGCTGATAGAATATCTTCTGTGGTTTGCCATTTCTCTCTTGAAGTTCAAAGACAAATAATTTCGTAACTTAATTTAGGGAATGTATGACACAAATTATTGAAGATACTTGTTTGAAAAATGCACTAAGTGTGAATTCAAAAAGAGGAACTGCTGCTACCTCTAAGAAGTCTCTGAATAGTCCTTGAATAAGGTATGGAATAACCAAGTTACATGATGTAATTATCTGAAATTGGTAAATTTGTAACAGATGAGGAGATTTCCAGAAGACAATAGTCAGAATTCTTCCTTTGGAGCAGACACCACATTGATAAGTGAAAGCTGAAGTGCACATTTTATTTCACGCTTAACATTCTAAACTGAATAATTTAAAAGGCAGTTTGGAAAGAGTTCTCTACGTACCTTAACAGTGCTACCCTACTGCTGTATCTGCCAGTGGGCCCCATGACTGTTGTGAAGGCAGCATATTTAGCCCCAGGGAGAGAAACTGCTTCATATCATTCAACAGCCGCTACTCTGGTTTATTAGAATATGTGTTGACAGACCCTCTAAGACAGAAGAATGACTGTGACTTGGAACATTAAAAGTAGGAGTGTTGGACTAATCTGAAGAAATGTGATGATGCTGAAGACAGGAAAATCTTGAGGACTGTAATGACAAGACCTTTCCAGGAAGGCTGGATAATTTTATTGTCTTTCTACCTTTGCAAGGCTTAATACTTTAAACAGAAGCCTTAAGACAAAATGAATTGTTTGGTGAGTTTGTGATTAACTATACAGTAGGAATTAATTAGTGTTAGATTTTGCTGTTCTACTTTCTTTGAAATTAACTTCTTCCACTGTTACCATCCGCTTCCTTTTCTATACTGTCTGAGAGAAATAAATATAAGTGTCACTATTTTGGCCTTTTCCTTAATCACTCTTTTTTCCTTATCAATTAATATACACTAAAGGATTTCATAAATAGAAATGAAACATCCAGGAACTGTAAAAGAAAAAAACTGTTTAAAATCGATTCTGTTATTTCACAGATAATCACAGAATGTAAACTCATGTCCATTTACTCATGCTTTGCACTCAGTGATCTTTCTGGAAACAAATCTGAATTGTAAATAAGATAAGATTTTATTCTGAATAAATTACATCATTTAAGAAGTTAGTCAAATGCTAAATGTCACCAATATGAAGTAACTCAACAGTTAAACAAGTAATAAAACAGAACAAGGGGATTCAAAACCTTAGTCCTTTTTGCTGCTAATGGGATTAACATCAAGGGGAAACTACCAGACAGAGGCTGCGATACACATCAGAACAATGTTTTGGCTATGGGTCATGTAATTAGTGCATTGAAGCTGTTTTACTTTCATAAAATGAATGTGTTTCTTTTAATCTGTTGAATATGTATATCAGGTCATTTTTCCATCTGTCTTACTATTCAACAGCCAGCAAATACTTTCATTTTGAAACTTAAAAAATGCACAGTGAAGTGGAAGAGTATTTGTGGTCACAAATACTTGGTTTTAAAAGCAGCAACAGTACTGATATCATTTTAGTGTTACCTTTATTTCTTGCAAATAAAGGTAGAATTCTGTCTCCTACTTTAGCTTTGCAGTTGAAAAATAAAAGTCCCAGCCCTATCCATTTTTCTCTGTGGTGACTGACAGAACAACCTTCCTGGATACAACTCTGGTGACTAAGCACTGTGCTGAGACCATAAGAAAGAAAGGAGGAGTCTTTTAGTGATGTATTTGTTGAAGCTGATGAGCTGAGTGTGGGCTCGGAAATTCTGGATTTCTCATTTCTAATTTGGATGTTGAATTGCTGCCATGGGTCAGCTGCCTAACCAGTTAGTTCCTGCCTCTTGTCTCCTACACTAAATAGCTGTTTTAGTCAGGAAGTGAGGAGTTAGGTCTGGGATGGATTTGCGAAGGTGAGCAAAAATCAAGAACTGAAGAGATCGTGGAGGATGTAGATCAAAGAAGAAGAAAAGGGCCATGGTAAGAGGATAATGTTCTTGATGTTGGACAAATTATAAGTAGCAGCTACAGAATGAGGCTGAAGGAAATGTCCACACTAGGGAGAGTTCAGGTAAGGGAAGGAGCAAAACTGAAATAAAGTAGAAGGCAGCCAAAGACTAGAATGGCAGGAATCAAAATCAGGAATTAAGGCCAGGAACAAGGCTCTTGTTGGTCTGCCAGTTCTCAGAGCATTGTTGCTGTGGACTCTACCTCGTTCAGTGTAGCTCAGAGGAGTCTTGATCTTGGGGTAAGTCCTCCTCCTGATGTCTGTGTTTGCTGTAGGGCAATAATATGATCTCTGTAATGTGGTGACTCATGGCAGTCAAAAGGTTTTAGTTTTGTTTTGTAAAATTTTTCAAGTGTTGCTGTGGTTTAAAAAAAAAAAAACAAAAAACATCATCATCTAGAAGTAGGAAATTACCTTTCTTTTCCTTTCTTGTTCATAGAACATGGGTTAGATTTGCAGAAGGTAATTATACATACCAACTGTGTGACAGAAATGGGTGTCTGATGAACCCAATATAATTTACTGCTGTTTCCTGTTTGTGTTCCTGTGTGGATGTATTTTCAGCTTGCAGATCAAAAGCATTAGTAAGAGTGCGAAGTAGTGTAGCTTAGCAATTCCTGTGACATACCTTTCCACATGTAGATATTAAAACATGTTACTTCAGAATATTTACAGCTTTTACTCCTAAGCAGTTTTTGGGTCTCAGGAAGAAAAATATTTTATCTGTCATTTGTGCTGGTGTCCACTAGTTTGATTGTATTTTGCACTGAAGAGCTGGCAAATCACAGGTAGGCAGGTTGTGGAGAAGTATTTTGGCTAAGAAAAAGAGATGCCTCAGAAGGGGAGAGAAGAGCTCACTTTCTGCTAGAACACTGGAATGAAAATAGCTGAGTTTCCCATTTCCACAATGCTTGTATTGTCTTCTAGAAATGGTGATTACTAGGAAAAGATCTCCTCTTTAATAAGTTTTCTTTAATAAGTCAAAGGTTCTTAGAAGGAAAAGACAAACAATGTTTACTTGAAGCATTGGCTTTTCACAGTTAAAGCAGGGTGGAAAAAAAAAAAAGGTGCATTTTGCTGTCAGTCCCTTCACTTTTCTCTCCTAACCTCATCTTCCGTCTTACGCTGCAATCTCCTCACACTAATTTTGTGTACTGTGTTCTTGGACTTAGATTCACATTGACTGCTTTATTCATCTTTTTACTAAGAACCTTTTCTATCCTGTTCAGCTCTTTCTAATGCACCAGTCACTGACCTAGAAAAAAAGCTATGTGTCAAAGTCCCAGAAGGGAATGCATCTTTTGGCTTTTTTTTGTTTGTATCTTCAGATTACTCACAGAGTTCTGATGCTTTTTCCTCCTACATTCTAGAGCAGAGGCAGTATGTGCAGCTTCACAGCATCATTTCTTGCTCAGGTTTTTTCTTTTTTTTTTTTTTAATATCTAAATCTAAGGCTATGGGATCAAATGCTCACAGAGAAATCTTAATTTTAAAAGGAAAGTTAAGTAAAAGCTAGAAAATGTTTACTGTGCAAGCCCCACATGCAGTGAATAATGTGAAAAATTTGTACTTAAATTCAAAATGTTGCAGTACTCACCTTCAAGATTTTCTTTGCTGGTGAGCTTACTGTAAAACTAAGTTGTGTAAGTACTTCAATATGGAGAGCTCTTTCTACCTTTCCCCCTGCAAGGACCTGATTCTTCCTTTCCTGTTTAGGACTTTCTGTTTGGTGATACGGAATAGAAGAACTTGTCTCACTCATTGCTGACGTTCTCTAAATATAGGAGATAATGAGAGGAAATTTTAAGTTCTGTTCCCTATCAACAGTAAGGACAGACAGATTTCCAGTTCTGCACTTCCGCATGCAAGATAGATAAGAGGAGCTCCTTGATTTTCAGATATCCTATTAATGTTTTGAAGTTTTGTTTGTCCTCCTTTGTTCTCTCAACAGTGACAGAGTTCACCACAAGCAATGGTGTAGATGACTCCTTTGTGTTACTTCCACAGAAGCCTTAACTGGAAGCTGTGTGGATTTGTATGAAAGCGTAACACAGTGTTTGGCCCTCACAGAAGCCAGCATTTCTTACTCATTTATTCTTTCTTCGCTACTTTGGAACGGTTATCCCAACTACTGTGGGACTGTTCTGAGAACACAGATGCCGTGTTTCGAATTTCAGGAGTATGAATTGAATTATGCCTAATCTCTTGCAAGGACCTTTACTAATTACCTAGAAATTATTCTTAAATAACTGTTAGAGAAGACAATATACTGAATAAATGGATTGTTTTTCAGTAGTCATGTGGCAAGTTGTGTATTCCTGCTTTGTTTTCCAGTAAATCAGGATGTTCTGGTGACAGGGTATATATGACTCATTGTACTCTACAGTCCAGTACCCACACTGAAACTGAGGGATTTCTTTTTGTAGGCTACCCAAGATGTGAACAGTTATCCTGTGCAAATGGAGCATGTTTTAATGCCAGCCAACGATGTGATGGCAAAGTTGATTGCAGAGATACTTCTGATGAAGCTAATTGCAGTAAGTACCACATGCAGAGAGATCCCTAACAAATTACCTTTAAAGGAGATATAAAGTATAAGATTTTAATTTTCTGACAGATTTCTTGTGTGTCTTTCTGTTCTAAAATCTCTTTCAGCGCATGGATGCACCAGTACACAGTTTCAGTGTGCTAATGGAGAGTGTATCCCGCAAGCCTTTATGTGTGACCATGATGATGACTGTGGAGACAGGAGTGATGAAAACTCTTGCAGTATGAGAGTTGTTTTTTTTTTTCTCTTTCTCTAAACAATTTACTGAGAGTTAGTTAAAGTGCATAGAAGAAAACCAAAAGTAAGTTGCTTGGCCATGTGACCATCAGAATTTGATTGGATGTTCATATCAGTTGCTTAATTGGCAGTTCTTTTTATGGGACTTTCTTGCTCATTCCTATATCATGGTCTGATATCCCAGGATTTTACATCTCCAACCAGCATTGTGGCTGTAGAACTGTCAAATATCTGATCTGTATAGTTAGAGAATTCCCCATTGATTCTAGGATCTGAGTTACTTTTTTTCTCCTGTGCTTTTGGTAAGTAACATGTTGTTATTTAGTTTCTGTATTCTACCATGAACTTAACACTAGCACAATTTTTTTGAATCTTTCCCACCCCCTCCGATATTTCTCTAATATTTGGCAGTGTTTGTCCTTGGAAGACCCACAGATATTTATGAACTCTTAGCAGAGAAAGCTTACCAACCTCGGAGAGCTTTAAGCATAAATGTTCATGGAGTTTTTTACTCTTTTCTCTGAATACAAGTATCTTTATCTCTGATGTTTGAGTAGCATCTCCTTTTTAAATCCACATTCAAAAATATTGATAACAAGGTGCTATTCATCTTGTTGCAAAATTAATTGAGAAATTCAGCATGTCTTCTCATTTCTATTAAAAACAAAACAAGAAAAAACCTTAGCAGTCTAGTATTTCAAAATAAACAGCAAACCAGAACAAAGCAGCACTGTTTACAATATATGTAAGTTGTGGAACTAGTTCAGTTTTACAGGTGTAAATGACAGTTTATCTACCAGACAGGACTTCTATTGCTAACCCTTTTTGTCACTCAGAGTAGTTTGATTTACTGGTGTTTCTTTCCTTAGCTTATGCAACTTGTAGAGGCAACTTCTTCACTTGTCCAAGTGGCCGCTGCATTCATCAGAGCTGGATATGTGATGGAGATGATGACTGTGAAGATAATGAAGATGAAAGAGGATGTGGTATGTAGTAATGCTTATTTCTAACCATTATATTTTCAGAGGAAGACCTCACAAAGCTACTTCTTTGGAATTTTGACCTATCAGGATGTTCTGAATCCATTTTCATTCTGTGAAAAACTTGGAATTCCATCTTTACATCCTTTCTTTTTTTAAGCTTGTACAACCTTTAGGACATTGTTGTGTGCATGAGAGTTACTGCTGTGGTGCAAAATGTGGTGCAAACTAACTCTAGCATATAGCAAGAGTAGTTTATTCTTGCTTGACTATTGAAGTTGGTGTTGTTTTGTTGACTACCATAGACAAAAGGTAAGTTCTCACAAAGAGTTGTAAAACTTAATAATGAGGACTGTAGATGCATCTTCTAGGGAAGAGGTTTTTAAATGTATTTGAAACATACCCCTCAGTTATACTTGTTTCTCTTTTCCACAGAAAGTAATTATCATGAATGCTACCCAGGAGAGTGGGCCTGCCCTGAGTCAGGGCATTGCATTCCAATTGGGAAAGTGTGTGATGGAACTGCAGACTGCCCTGCAGGAGGAGATGAAACAAACATCACGGCAGGCAGACATTGCAGTATGTATTAGAATCAAAGTATATACAGAATAGTGGAAACACCAGAATAGATATATTTTTACATTCACATTTTATATATTAAACAACACATAAATTTTTGAATCTATTTTGTTAGCACTGTGTTGATTGTGTAGTCTAAAGAGGACAATCATGATGTTTCATAGGTGGGGATTTTAATTCCTTCTTCACATTCTGAAGTGCATTGAGGAAGGCATGGAAAAGTGTGCTATATGCCTTTTTAGATTAAATATCTGTGTTCTTCCCTTTTTGTAAGCAAGAAGAAACACTGAGTAATTATTGGAACACAGGATGGAAGGAATGTATTCTGAGCCTTGGTTGAGTTACTTGGATTTGGGGTTTTCAAAAATCTTTTCACCTGGAGTATCTGGTTCTTCAGTTACTGTTGTTACTGGGTTTTGTGTCTTGGAAACAATGAGCTTGCATAGTTTTTCTATTAATTTCACTCTTAAGAACATTGATTTCCTCTGAGATTCAGGATCCAGGATGTTTTATGTTTTCAATTTCCTCATCATATTAATAAAACCCAATACCTTTTGGAATATGAGGACAGGAAAAAAATATGGACTTCAAACTTGTCATAGAATAGTACCTCTTGCTTTGCTGCGTGATGTAGTTGTAACATGGATAGTCTTAATATAATGCAGTGGGTTATTTTTTAAGCATAAAAGAGCAAATGGTGAGGTTATGTTTTATGGAACTTTAGATGTCTTTTCTAGTGCATACTTGTTTTAAGAAGCTGTTTCTGAAATTGGAGACTCATCATAGAAAAGGCTATAGCTTTGTAAACTGTCAGTAGGGCAGAACTGTTCTGCCAATAATAGCTGTAATTGTATTTCTGAACTATTTCATTTACTTTTTAGATATATCTCGCTGTGCTGCTCTGAGCTGCCAGTATCGCTGTCATTCTTCTCCTTCAGGAGGGATGTGTTATTGCCCTGCGGGATATACAATAAGTAGTAATGACAGTCGTACTTGTATTGGTAAGTGAAATGCAATCATTGCAGATACCTAGTACCTTCTCGTAGCTCATTAGGAAAGCCTGGATTCCAGGAAGCTAAGTTTCAAGAGAGCGAATATCCTGGCAAATAGAAAATCTCTGAAGTTAGCAAAAGAATAAATAACTCAGTGCGACAGTTGCATGGTGACAAAGAAAGAAACCAGGGAGATATCATAAAGATCTAATTCACTAAGACATAGTGAGGGCTTGATGATGTTTAAGAGGATTTACTCTTGGGTGTCTGTTTTATTATCAAATTGTGTTAGAAGTCTTCTGTGATTAGCTGAGGAGAGTTCTTGCGCTATTAGAAGTATTCTGAGCACTCAGTTTCCCATGAGATTTTTGTACTATCAAGAATATTGTATAACCTAGGGATGTATGAGCAGCAGAGGCAGCAGGTTCTACTGAGAGCAGTTCTTAGTAGAATGGTGGAATCAATGCAGTGTCTCCAGGTACAAAATTTACTCTTTACTTTCACTCTTATGTGGAAAATATATAACAGACATGTTTGCAAACCTGGTGTAGTTTCAGTGAGTCTTTTGTTGTTCTACTTGACTACTTAGCTTAAACTTAGCTGTCTGATTGTAGCTTGGAGATTTTAATCAGTGTATTTTAGTTTGCAGAGATATGGTTGTGAGTGTAGTGGGAGAAACAGTTGTCGTGGGAGAGAAGCCCACAGTCATTAGTAAATAATTCCAGATCTTAGTTTAAATCAGTGTAACTGGTTTATGGCCAAAATAATTGAACTGTAATTTTTGATTTGTCTCCATTTGCTTCTGGCTCACTGTAGACTGATGATTTTAACACATATGGAAGCTGGAAAGCTACTGACAACATTTTTTCAGTAACAAAATGTACTATGTAGGAAATACTTCATTTTTACTTATATATCAACAAATAATTAAAAATACACATTCCAGTAGGAAGAATATTTGAGATTTAATTTTCTCCCTTTATTCATTTTTGGCCTAACAGTGGAATTCCAGCACTATAATATACAGGTGCTACTCATAGGTTTACAAGTGAAGGAAGTCTGGCTTTTAATGTCTCAAAACTATTTGTTAAGTAGTATTAGAAATCTTCTGGACTTTAGATAATGACAGATAAAATGAGATATTTAGGAAGTTATGTAGATATTTTACAGTTTTGGAAGTAAAAGATTTTGCAGCAATCCTAGTAATTGCTTTTAGAGCACATCTTGAGAACTTGCTGGGTTGTCCTTGGTGCAGACCTGCATGCTATTTTACATGCCAAAAACCTCTTTTTTTATTCTTTTTACTGTTTGGTTCTGGTGTGCATCCACCTCTTAAGTGTCCGATTTCCAATTGTGCTAGCAAGTGTCTGACCTAATAAACATTACTTTATTTGCTTGAGCTCAGTGCTACCCTAACATTAAGATACGACTTCAGACTAGGGTTAAGTTCGTCCAGGTGTGCATGTGTGTACATAATGTAGTTGCATCTGTTGCAGCAAGAATACTGCTTAGGCATATTCTGTGTTGTGGAAAGTACACAGTGTCATCCTTTCACTTCCAGTGATTTTTCCTCTTTGCCTGGCAGTTTTGTTTTTTATTGGGTAGATCAGTAGGTTGCAAACTCCATTTTTTTTTTTATCTAGAAGTAGAATAGTGAAGATTTGTGGAAAAAAAAAACCATACAAAATATCCTTCTTCCATGCCACCATTTTGCAAACAGATAAAAAGCAAGTAGAGAGGGCAAACTTGAAGCTTCCCAAGTATGATGACATCCCTCTGATACGTAACTTTTTTAATAATTACGCCTTGTTCACTTAACAGATTTTGATGACTGCAAAATGTGGGGTGTCTGTGACCAGCTGTGTGAAGATCGTGTGGGACATCACCAGTGCCACTGCGTGGAAGGTTATTTTCTAGAGCATCATCGACACTGTAGAGCCAACACTTCAGGTTAGTATGTAGAAGTGCAAGAGTGTCTTGCTTTTGTTGGACTAATAGAGCTTAAAATGATTCAGTCTGCAAAACATCACATGAAAATCTGATTTTAACTTTGAACTTGAAGCTTTAAGGTTAAGACAGCATTCAGAACATCATCAGAAATCAGCAAGAGACTCTATTTGCTGGCACCTGTAGGCTTCTGGAGCTGGCTGCCTCTTCTGAGGAGATAAGAGAATAAAGAAGGTGAAGAGAACAGTACATGAAAAACTGGGGAAAATGGTCTGCCTGCTAGAATTAAAGAATATCTGAATCCCATCAGGCAAAAAGAGTGTTTATACTTTGATTAAAGGAGATAGAGAAATAGAAAAAAATATTTAGGGTTTATGACACATGGAAATTTTGTGACAGTTTTACCTGACTGAGTTTTAATATATACTGCTGCCTGATTTGCTCCAAGGCTGAAAACAAGGGCAAATCAAATTAGGTAAGTAGTCACGTAGAACCACCTACACAGGTTGTAGCCTGAGTATCTATTTAAACCTTTATGTCTGCTGTGTATGACCTATATAAATATATATCAGTGACCTTTTTGTGATAGCTTGGTCACAGAATAGTCATATATTTGTCACCTCTGCTTTCAGCTGGTGTTGCATCCATTATTTTTTCCAATGGCCGTGATTTACTGATTGGAGATCTTCATGGAAGAAATTTTCGTACTCTTGTACAGTCACAGAATCGTGGAGTTGCAGTTGGTGTGGACTTCCACTTTTACTTGCATAGGATCTTTTGGACGGATACAGTGCAAGATAAGGTGAGTAGAAATTACAAGAAGAATAAATTTTTGTGTATGTGGAAGTAGAGAACAGCCAGGGACAGAAAGTGTTGATAGGCTTTCATTTTTTGAGAGCAAAATTTGGCTGTACTTTTGTTTTCTGCCAAAAATGCTCCTTGAAAAGTTTTATGTTAATGACTGCATTTTTCAAGCTATACTATTACATTTGACATATTAAACAAAGAATCCTATTGTACAGGAATATCTTGAGCAACTTTTAATTTTATTTGAGACAGAGTCCAAAAAACTAATTAAGAGAAATAGTAGACATTCTTTCAAAACTGAACAAAATTTTCTTGGTAATTTTTTGAAACAAGATCATTTTAAACGTAAAAGCTTTGTGCCTTCCAAGATGATAAAAATCAAATTTCTTCATATGCTTCAAATAGCACTGTAATTGAGCTTTGATAACAAATATTGACAGTGTTTGGTGTAATGAGCCAGTGTTTTGTTACATTTTTTTGAAGAGGAAATATCTTAGCTTCAAGGTAGAGAAAATAGAGGCATTAAAAAAAAAAAACCCGAAAAACACAAGTGTCTGGAGATCCTTGAGAAAGTTGGATGTCACCCTTGTTCGTTCTTCTCCAAGCGTATATTAGAGAAATTAAAAAAAAAATTTAGATCAAGTGTTAAAACTCTAGAATCCCCATCCTTGTGTTGACTGCCAATTAGCATAAAGGAGAATTCATGGTCTGCCTCCTGCCAACACCATGTGTGGATCGATTTGGTATCACTGCCATTATGAATCTATACTCATAGCTGAAAACTAGCATTTCCACTACAGTGCCACATTAGTTCTGTTGGAAAGCACACTGCATGGCCTTCAAGTTGTACAAGAGGAGTTGTACATGCAACTTTTGAATTGTTCACAATTCTGACATTACCATTTTCGCCATGTTGAGATCAGATTACTGAGATTGCATTGACAGTAGCTGTAGTCAGAGTCAAGTGTGAATTTCAGTGAGATGGGAGATTTATCTCATCTCCTTAGAAGTTACAAAGTAGTATGTTTTTTTCCACTGTGTATACTGCACATGGCAAGGACAGTTTTTTTAGCTACCCATACATAGTTAATCCTAAGTAATTCATTAGGATTAATTAATCTAGTTAAGTCCTAACTAGAATGATCTGAAGAGAACATTGACGTTAAGAATATTATCATGTGATATGTATTTCCATCTTGATGGCTCATATGGTAAGTATTATTAGGAGATTGTCTTTTTTTTTTCTTTTCGAAGATTGACATGAACTAAAATAGGACACCGTGGCTTGTATTCAGTGCTACCTTTATCTCACTTAGCATATTGCTGGCTAACCTAATGCCCTAAGCTCTTCCATATACAAGATTTACAAAGAGTGCTATAGGCTGCTATTGGTTTGCTTGTTAGTATCACATGAATTTGAAAAATACTTGAAACGATACAATCATTTCAGCTGCTATTTTTCTTGATATTCTTACTTGTGGTGGTCTGTTTTCATATGGATGTGTTTCAGACCACATGCTGTTGTTTCAAAAAAAGGAGATAATAACCTGGCTTTACATATTGCCATTCATTGGATTCACATGATTACTGTATAATAAAAATTACTGAATTTATACTGTTGACTTCATGTAGCTATGAGCTTGTGTATAAGATGATGATGTTTCTTGAGCACAATGCAGTTAAAGTTAGGTTTATATTAAGAAAAAATACAAGCCTAATTGAATCTTTCTCCTTTTTGTCAGGATAGAGAAATTTCCCTTGGTTTCTTCTCTTGGCAAAGAATATTTTCTTTGTCATTTCCCTCTGATAGTTGCTACAGTAAGGGCTCCCCCTCTTGTTTCTGGTCACTGATGAGAGCTTTGGTAAAGCTTGTTAATTAGTTTCAATTAACTTGGAAATAATAATTTTTACTAGATTCCAGGAAAGCCAGATGCATTTCCCTCATATTTTTTTAATCCAGCAACTTGCATAAAGTTAAGCGTAACTAACAGCATAAGGCTGTTTTAGCTTGTCCCTTAATTCAATCTGCTGAAATTCTAGTTGAAGATCAAGCTTCCTGTAATTTTTGCATCATTTTTTTCTTTTTTTTTTCTTTTTTTTTTTCTTTTTTTTGCAAAAGAAACAGGTGACAATAAGAAAACACACACACACAACAAAACAGAACAAAACAGACAGTTTAACACCTCAAAGCTGGATGTAGCTTAGTATGTGACTTGGTTAATATCTAGTGGCCAGTCTGTGCTTGGTGTGATGATAGGTGCCATGTGACTCACGATTAGCAGAGTGTAACGTTATTGATAATATTTGTATTGTTTTCAGGTTTTTTCTATTAGTATTGATGGCTCTGATTTCCAAGAAGTTTTAAATGTTTCGGTTGACACTCCTGAAAATCTAGCAGTGGATTGGGTTAACAATAAACTGTATGTGGTTGAGACCAGTGTGAACAGAATAGATATGGTTAACTTGGATGGAACAAACCGTGTCACTCTTATTGCTGAAAACCTGGGAAATCCTAGAGGAATAGCACTCGATCCAACTGTTGGGTAAGTGCTAAGTGTGTCAACTGATGGTGGAAGATACCAGAAATTTCTCTATTCACATGAAAAGGTGGAGAACCAGCAAACAGCCCAGGCTAGTTATTTTAGAATCTTATCTAAAGTGGTTTGTACACTTACATTCTATCGTCAACTATTGTACATGTTACATTATTATGGGAGAGCTATACACTGCTTTTGTTCCCAATGTATGGAATCAGTTTTATTGTAGCCATGAAAAAAGGTGGATTGCAGAGTTACTTCCAAGACTAGAAGTTATCTGTAAATTTTTGTTAGCATCCACGGACCTCATACTATCTGAAATAAAGTGGTGGGATAAAGGTACTGCCTCCCAGATCAGTGTGCTTCAGTAGCTTGGATTTGTCAGTGATTAATTTCTGGCAGCACACTTAAGTCTGTATTTTACTAAGGGCATTCAGAAGTCCTGAGGTTTTTTGGGTGAAAGCATATTTTTTTCTCGATTTGTTGTGTAAAAGAAAATGCATGTCAGTTCTTGGGCAGAAATTATGAAGTGCTTTATGCTCACTTTATGCCAAGTGTGAGTTAAGCTCACCTGAAGGAGTGCTGGATTTAAATGATGTCATAGTTTCTAAATTCTGTGTACATTTTAGCTTTTTTTTGTGTGTGCGTGTGTGTGAGAAATCCAAAGGAAACACGGGACTTTATTTTTTCTTTATAGTTACTTATTTTTCTCTGACTGGGATAGTCTGTCTGGTGATCCTAAAGTAGAAAGAGCCTTCATGGATGGCACAAACCGTCAGGATTTGATAAAAACAAAATTAGGCTGGCCTGCTGGAATAACTCTGGATATTGTATCAAAAAGGCTGTACTGGGTTGACAGCCGATTTGATTACATCGAGACTGTAACTTATGATGGGCTTCAAAGGTAAGAGAAATATTACCCCTTGGAGTTTACATGGATTATTTTCTAGCTAGTTCTAAGTATTCTGGTGTCTAACAAAAAGTGATTCACAAATGGTGTAAATTACAACATAATGAATGTGACATTCCTCGATACCTGTGGTATTGTACTACTTGTTGAAAATCTAATTACTCTGTCATTCTTTGTTCTGTTTCTACACTGAATGCCTGTTACACTTTTTTTTACAATGTCTGCTTTTGTAGCCCATCACTACTAATATGCCTTTTTAGTATTTAGTAGTGTCTGCTTTTTATTTTTGAATACTTTACATTGACTTAGATCATCATCCTTTACATCTTTTTCATAAATGAACTTATTTAAACTGTTAATCTATAAAGCACTACTTTGCATAATGGGTATTAGGTCCTCTGGATTTTTTTCTTTTTACACTTGATAAATTTTTGCTGTCAGAAATTATCACCCTGCTGTGGTGCTAGGGAAACAGTATCATAGCATGCAAGAAAGGAGCCTTTCTGTTTTTATGAGGCTGTGAGTGTAATGTTTAGAAGCCTTCTTATCTCTGCATTTGTGATTGGTCTCTGTTACTCAATCACAAGAAAAACTTGTTTACTTTCAACATACCTCTTACACTGTGACTTGAAAAACAGTCCTCTGCTTGATTGGCAAGTTTATTGCTCAGTGTATTCTTTTACTTGGAAAACTGTAAAAATAATGCTGATATCTTTGATCTTCTCCTTAATCTGTATTTTTCAAGGTTGTTTTTGTAGTTCTGTAAGACAAGAAGGTGCTTAGTAAAATCTCTGTTTTTCTGTAGAGAAAAACTTGTTGCTAACAGTAATACCAAAAATTTTCTAAATGTTGTGTAAGCGGGCAAGAGGCAATGGCACAGTGGCATATCTGCAGGCAGTGTTAAAGTATGGCTCTACATAATCGCATCTCTTGTGCCTGCAGCATGAACTTAAATCATCCCGAAAACTCTTAGAATAGAACTGTAGAATTCACGTGATTTGTAGACCTTTCTACAAGACTACACAAAAATTATATCAGTGTTACTGTTATGTGTTACTTGAGGACTTAAATGTCTTTCTTATCTCCTAGTGTTTATCCAGAAGAATACTGTTAGAATTTCTTGCATAGAATATGTATAACTTATTAGCATTTGATTTTCTTTGGCTTTGCTTGGGTACCTAGTTCAGGCCCTTTTTCCATGTCTCTCTTTCTTTTTCTTTTATTATTATTATTTTTAATGCAACCCATGGATTTTTATTTTTTTTTTGGCCAGTGGCTGATGCAGCCATGAATTTTTTTACATTCAAGGCTTCTTGAATATATTAATGTTACAGAGATCTTTAATTTCCTCTACTTGTTTTTTTCTATTATTTTCTCTGTTATTTTGATTACTTTTTTTTTACTCACTATGTTTTCTTAGAAATCTTTTTTGATTTGTTTTATGCTTACACATTCTGTAAACTTAATCTCTTCAGTTCATTTGGTCTTTTTTGTTTGTACTTAGGCTGCTTTTATGTCTATAGAAGCAAAAGCTGAATATAAATGAATAATCCTGTGCCTTTTAGTCTGTTAATAACAAATATTTTCTGTATAGTATTTTGTAATTAATTAAAGAAAATCTTTATAACAGGAGAACAATAGCTCATGGAGGCTCGCTAATTCCTCATCCATATGGAATTACTTTATTTGAACATAATGTTTATTTCACTGACTGGACAAAAATGGCAGTGGTGAAAGCTAATAAGTTTTCAGAATCAAACCCCCAGGTGATCTACCAGTCTTCACTGAGACCATATGGAGTGACAGTTTATCATGCTGCCAGACAGCCATATGGTAAGATACTGACAATATTTTTAATGGAGATTTAAGAATTATCTTATGATAAGTTGCTAAAAATAATAAAAGACTTCCATTTTGAGACAAAGAGCTAATGATCGTAGTACAAACATTTTTAGGACTGGATTCTTCTATACAGGACTTTCATCCAGCTCCTCTTGCTAATGATGAGTCAAATGGCAACGTTTAAAAGTGAGGGTTACATAATGCGTTGGTATTTGGAGTCAGACTTGTACTTGAAGAGTTTTGGCATTTGGGACTTTTCTTCCTAAACAGTGCAGTGAGGGTACAGTTGGAAAAGGCTACCAATATGAATGAATTTTGTGTGCTATAATTATGAAGTAGGTCTCTGTGGAAAATTATCACCCTGATGATGGCCTCCGTGCTGTGCACTGAGCATCTCTGTACAGAACTGAACACCTTGAGTGCTGGTTAGCTTTGATGAGAATTCCAGGGTGGAGCTTGTGTTGTATGATTTCCATGTATTGTAATTCCTATAAAGTCCATGTTTTATTGTGGATGATGAAAAAGTACTGAAAAATCAAAATAATGATTTTTAAAAGATAATAAAAATATATACCAGATGGTTACAGTCCTATCTATATTGTTTTTCAGTGAGAAATCCTTGTGGAAATAACAATGGAGGATGTGAACAGATCTGTGTTCTCAGTCACAAAACAGATAATGATGGATTAGGTTATCGCTGTAGGTGTATACTGGGCTTTGATCTACACATAGATGGACGGCACTGTGTTGGTAAGAAAGGGCTGTGTGATCGTTGGAAATAGCAGTGTTCCATTAACTCCAGAGAGATTTCTAGAACCTGTTCCTTCTCTTCAATAGCAACGTGATTTCAGTATGCCAAGGACTTCATGTTTTTCTGCTACAACTCTTGTTGACAACTTTGAATGTATTCAGCTGAGGCTCATTTCAAGCCATAACAACTTAAGCTCACCACTTTCTGTGAGCATTTTGAGAAAGTTTGATATGGAATTTGTGTAGACAGCAGTATGATTAAGCTCTTAGCCCTAAAGTCAAGTGTGGATGCTTGGAGATTTTACATTATTTGTATGTGGGATCTACGTAACTGAAGTATTGTACAGGTTAAGTTATTCTTCTCCCTTTATGGCAAGAGATTCAGACTTGGGTTGTGAGCTTCCATCAGCAATCTGCTGCTCTCTGGATGAATTGTTATTGGGAGGTTTACCATTGGTAGATATTGGCAAATTAAGCCAATCTTTTATCCAATTCTGCTGTTTAATCATGTAGTTATGCCTCTTGCTACTCAGATATGGTCTGGCTATATGGTGATTCCACAGAACCTGAAAATTTTATTTATATATATGATTGTAAAGAGATCAGCGTGAGAGATTTCTGCATCCACAGGGATGTTTTTTGTAAAGGAGTATTAGGACTATGGTAACAAGGCAAAAGGAAGACCTGGGCACATCACTTAATATTCTGTGTTGAGTTTCTTCTATTTTTATTTTTTTTTTTAAGTCTATATATATTTAAATTTATATTTTCTTATTCTTTCTAGGATATTAGTGTTGTGAGAGGAAAATAAAGTTTAAATTAATTAGTGCTCCATTTTCTTTCCCTGTAAATAAGTAAAGACTGCGTCTTTTCTTTTGCAGCTGTGCAGCAGTTTCTGCTATTTTCATCCCAGCTAGCAGTGAGGGGAATCCCGTTCAACCTTTCTACCCAAGAAGATGTGATCATACCTGTAACAGGAAGCCCTTCATATTTTGTTGGAATTGACTTCTGGGCTCAAGAAGACACCATTTTCTTTTCAGATACAAGTAGAGACATGATCTATAAACAGAAAACTGATGGTTCAGGTGAGAATCATTCTTAAGAAACATAGTGTAATTATGATGAGGAGAGTACTATGTATATCCCTAAAAAACCACACAAATAAATTCCTTTGTGACATATACAGAAAAATCTGCTTCATCTCAATAATCTGAAAAATGTTTCTCAAATATTGGTTCAACTCATATTAAGCTCATAAAAGCGGTCTAAAATTGCCTTCAGTTACTTGACAGATTTGATGAGTGTGCTTGGGAATGAGCAATTTTTAGCACTTGTCACAACTTGCATTTATCATCCTCAGACTGTTAAGAGCAGGATGTTTGTCATAAAACTGCAGTACAGAAAAGAAACTTTACTGTTATGAGATTTTGGGAGTCCTCTTTGTGATAGTGTGAAGACTATTTCTATCAAAGTTGTAATAAAGATCAAATGTATAAATCAGCATATAGTCTCCTGAACTTGCATGATGCCTTGGATCAGAGTAATGGTAATTGCAGCTCACAGTCTGGTTGTTGACGAAGATGTAACTTGGGGACCAAACAATGCCACATCTTCACTTTTCTCCTCTTTTGGATTTGTGCTCCTGAAGCATATGCCTCCTTCACCTGGAACAAAGGGCACTCCTAAGGGCTTTATATTAAGTAGCACAGAAGCAGCATTTTTACCAGGGAAAGCCATTAATTTTGTGAATAGGATAATACTTTTGGGTTATTCCTTCTCATCCTGAATTGTGATTGTATCTATTGTAAATTCTAGGAAGAGAAATTCTGACAGCCAATAGAGTGGAAAGTGTTGAAGACTTGGCCTTCGACTGGATCTCAAAGAATCTGTACTGGACAGACCCTCGATACAGAAGCATAAGTGTAATGAGGCTTGCAGATAAATCTAGAAGAGCTATTGTTCAGAACTTAAATAATCCTCGATCAATAGTGGTTCATCCTGTCATTGGGTAAATAGTCTTTGATTTTGTCTCAAAATTACGTGAATGAGCTAACTGTTTTTGTTCACTGCATCTTAAAGTTATTTAACACTAGCCTTAACTCTTTGAATGTATACATAAGTCAAAAGGATCAGGAGAAAATTCTTTCTAATATTCTCGTGTATTTGCAAGTGTTACCTGGAGAATGCATTTTTGCTTGATTCTTCCTCCTTGTAAATTAGTTAAATGAAATCCATAACAGTTTTAGCAGACTATGGATATATCATGTTGAGAGGCACAAATAACTTAAGATCATTTTGGAAATTGTTGTACACAGGATAAATATTGTCAGTACCACTAGTGACTGAGGAGGGAAGGGAGGCCAAGGCAAAATATGTGGGTTTTCTTAAGTATGGGGTAGGGAAGTTCTTAAGTATGTGGGCTTACGTGTATTCTGGTGCGTTCTTTCAGGTATATATTCTGGACAGATTGGTTCCGTCCTGCTAAAATTATGAGGGCCTGGAGTGATGGATCACATGGCTTACCAATTATTAATACAACTCTAGGCTGGCCTAACGGCTTGGCCATTGACTGGAGGTAAGAACAATACAATTGTTCTGTGAGTGCTGGCACTGCCTTGTTGAACATGTTCTTTTTCCAACCATATAAAAACCTGTAAAATGCAGGGTTTTCTCAGACAACACCCCCTTTCCTCCACTGATATCATCTTGACTGATTTAGGATTATTTTAAAATGTTAGTTCTTCGTAATTAATATCATGTCATTTGAAGAGATAAAGCATTTTCATTATTTCTAGTTCTCTAAGACTGTATTGGGTGGATGCCTTTTTTGATAAAATTGAGCATAGCACTTTTGATGGACTGGACAGACGAACTCTTGAACGTATTGCTCAAATGACTCACCCATTTGGCCTTACTATTTTTGGAGGTAAGTCTGGCATTGAAAAATACTACCTGTTAATATCACAGAATGCTGTTTATGTGATGATATGTCAGTATGTGCGATAAAACAAATGTTGTTAGCAATATTGTGTTTTGACTAGATATCTAACTCATTTTAGTCAGGTGAGCTAACTCTTGGTGAAACAAGACAGATATGCTATAGTAATTATAGCTTTCAAGTTAGGATGCTTCTCTAGAGATGACTAGCAATTTCAGGATTTTCTTAATTATATGTAGAGATTATTATCGGATTTATGGTGTGTGCAGAGAAGAATAAAGGCATCTGACCCCATTGGATATTGTGCAAAAACCTCTTCAGAATGTTCCAACCCTTTCAAAAAAAAGGTCTTAATGAATTACTTTAAAAACTCTTAGAATTTGAAATATCACTGGAGTCTGTTATATCTTGCATTAAGCAATATCTAAGAGGCTTTTTTTGTTTTGTTTTTTTTTCCTATGTTATATCTGTCTGTAACTGTAACTTGTGAATGATGGAAGTCAGTCTTTTTCGGGAAATAATTATGAAAAAATACTACATTTACATGAAATGCCTTGCAGTTTTTTCTTACGATGCTTGATATTTTATGTCATTTTTCTCTGTAACTATTTGTTAAATGTCTTTCAAAACAGGTTATGCCTATTTCACTGACTGGAGACTTGGTGGAATAGTTCGAGTGAGAAAGTCTGATGGAGGAGAAATGACTATTATTAGGAGGGGCATCAGTAACATTATGCATGTTAAAGCATATGATGCACATTCCCAAATAGGTGAGCTCATTTGTTGTACAGGTGGAAGATATGAAATACAGAAAAGATACAGAGAAAATATTTGGGGAGATTCATTCAAGATGTTTTGTTCTCAATTTTAAAATGGATTAACTTAGTCATGACTGTGATGTATGAGAGAAACAGCACAGGCACATGCAGTCTCAGGTTCTACATTTGAGTGACTTGTGACTGCATATGGTTTTTCTCTACCGTATCTGTTTCTTTATTTAATAATCTTGACAAATGGAATTTTGGTTCCATTGTATCTTGTGTTACTTCATCACCAATTGCAATCTTGTGTTTATCTTTACCCAGTAGAGGCTTTAGTTAATCAGAACTACTTATTTTGAAGGTTTGGATAAACTAATTAAATTAAATTATATTAATTAAACTACTATTCTTAAAGTAATCATTGTGCATAAGTCTCTTCTTCTTTTTACTCATCAATTATATGCAGTTACATGATCTAAAAAAAGGATTTGATATTGTAGTTACCTTGGTAAAAACATCCAGTACACTTATCAAAGCTTGTGCTAAAGTTCACTACCTATTTGGTGTCCAAACATTGGATCAGATAGATTAGTCTTGCTTAGACAAAACTCCTAATTTACTGTAGAGTATTTATTTGCAGATCTTTGCCAAAAATTAGCAGAAATTTTTGGCAAAATTGTACAAGGTGTTTTTGATTTTCTTTAACACTTGTGTCATTGAAGACTGTATAAAATAAAGGGCTTATTTTTGGCTTACTACTGCTACTGCCAGTGAACTTCACCCTATTTTTCATTATAAGCAGAATCAGATTTTGCTACAGCATCTTTTTTTTTTTTTTTAAGTTCTTTTGCAGTTACTCTGCACTTTTAATAGTTTCCAAGCTGTTTCAATAGTGTATACATACATCTTCTCTATCACTCTTTAAGGCTCTAACTACTGTAACAGAGGAACAAATCCCAATGGAGATTGCAGCCATTTCTGCTTCCCAGTACCAAATTTTCAGAGAGTTTGTGGTTGTCCATATGGCATGAAGCTGGCTTCAAATCAACTGACATGTGTTGAAGATCCATCTAATGAGCCACCAACTTTGCAGTGTGGCTCATACTCATTTTCCTGTGACAATGGAAGATGTGTGCCTCGATACTATCAGTGTGATGGCATTGATGATTGCCATGATAGCAGTGATGAACAAAACTGTGGTTCTTTAAGTAAGTGCTCCCTCTAATTTACTATCAGTTTTTGGTGATTTTATTTCTGAAAGTTTGGATGTGTCAGACTGATTTCCTTGGAATAAAATCTGATTTTTTGGGGGTTCTATTTGTGGATAAATCCTGAGACCAATTTGGAGGATAACTTAGTTTGAAAGTAACAGGGTAACTCATGGGGAATTCAACACTGGACACTTGAAGACGCACTTCATGACTTAATGTGTAACTGGATTCAACATTCATTTGAAGAGTAACAAAGATGTCCCTTCTAAAGAAAATGTCTACATTTATTCTTAGTATTTTGTAAATTTAAGAGACATTGGAATATCACTTTCTTGTTCTATTTTAACACATGGAGAAGGACAAAAGGTCTTAATAAAGTTGAAGGCATTTAAAAAGAGCACCATAAGAAAATAACAAAATCGTGTACATTGCCTAGCCTAATTCTGAGGTTTAATCAGTACTTTTATTTCATTTAACAGCTGAATTAAACATATTTTTCTCAGATTTTCATTATATTTGGGCCCTTCTGAACCGTTTGTTAGATCTTCATTTTCAAAGTGAAATGAGTTAAAAGTTAAATGAGTTCATTTCCTGCTTTTACTGTAAAATGATTAAAAAAAAATTGTTGATCAAGTGAAATGGAGAGAACAAATTAATATCTGTATTTCTTAAAGTACTGAAGAGTTCTTGGCTCTTGCGGAATGATTTTTCTTGCTTTCTCTATAGATTGGTGTGAGGTCTTAGTAATTTATAGCTTTTTATTCATGCAGCTTAAAAAAAACTTAGAAGAATTCAGTTTGCTTTTGCAACAGTTTTGCAGCACGATTGACATTTTCATTTTAGCCAATGTGCAATTTGATGTGTAATTTAGATATTCTGTAAGCCTAGTAAATATTTAGTATATTTAACATGCTGGCAGGGAAGGTAAATTTTGGAGATCGTTATAAAAATTTTTTCTTCTTCAACTTTTTTTTGTTTAGACAATACTTGTTCCTCATCAGCTTTCACCTGTGCCAGTGGACAGTGCATTCCAAGTCGCTGGCATTGTGATAAACATAATGACTGTTTTGATGGCAGCGATGAACTGCGTTGTCCCACACAAGGACCCACATCATGCCCTGAAACCCTGTTTACATGTGACAATAATAAATGTATTCCTAGGATCTGGCTATGTGATACTGATAATGACTGTGGTGATGGGTCAGATGAAAAGAATTGCAGTGAGTATCTGAACCGTCTTTTTAAAACAAACAAAACAAACAATGAACGTCTGTGTATGTCTATATTCACAAGTCCATTAGTCTAAAAATGAGAAATGAAATTAGGAGGGAAGATCTAGTATCTAAGTGGGATTAACATTTTTCAGTGTGTAAGATGTTGAAAACTCATCTACTTCGAGCTACCAGAGGCATATAGAAGGAAGAAAAATAATTAAAAAGCAGTAAGAAGGTGCAGCTGTGATAGTTGTAACCATGGTGCTGCATAATGTTACCCACTACAACTTACAGCAAAAAGCAACTGTATCTCACACATTCAAAATACATACCTAATGAGCAATTTCAGTAATGACTGATGGTGTGGTCAACTAATTTAATGTTGATGTTTTTATCCAGAAATATCTGTAATTATTTTGTGGTGAAGTAAAGCAGTTTCTCAATATACTTTAATTTGCATTATTTTTCACTAATTGGAATGGACTGTTTCTTTTGCATCAGACACAGTCTACGTATAAATAAATTCTTGATGTTAATGTAGCAGTGCTTGTCATTTGGATGATTGCTAGCTGCTTCATTGCAGACTGCAATTTAGAGGTATTGTTTGTATGTTGTCTCTGTATTATGCTGATTTCAGATGAGAGAAAATAAACACGGCTGTGATTACTGTTATTCTTAACAGCTTTCACAGGTACTTGTGAACCCAGACAGTTTCAGTGTCCAGACCATCGCTGTATTGACCCATACTATGTCTGTGATGGGGACAAAGACTGTGTAGATGGTGCTGATGAGCATGACTGCAGTAAGTGCAACCTTTGTTTGTTCCATCTCTTTATTGTTTCTTTATTGTTGTGCCCTGAGGGGTGTATAGTGACCTCATATTACGAGCTCTAGGATAGCAGATAGGCATAATAAACCTATCCATAAATTAGCTCTGTTAATGATACTTGTTTTAGTATTTATAGTAAGCCCTTTGATCTTTTGGGTGGTTTCAGAGGGCTGAAATCTAAGTTTTCTGTAGATTTCAAAGTCATTGCATTTTCTGCATCACATAGAAATCATAGTCCTCAGTGGAATTTGGACTTCTGCTGCCACAGTTGCCTTGTGCACCTGTAGAGGAATATGGTTCAGTCTAGCTCTGAAAATAAAGTAACTAACTTTTTTCTTTTTTTAGTATACAATTGCAGTGGCACGGAGTTTAAATGTGCAAGTGGGGACCAATGTATCAGTTCTTACTACCAGTGTGATGGTGTTTTTGACTGTAATGATCACTCAGATGAGACCAATTGCCGTAAGTATAGGGATGCTGAAAAGCTTCATTTATTAGGTGATGCTGTGCAAAATTTTGTTTATTTCTTGTGTCAGATAATTTGAAATACTGTGTCATTCAAACTTCCAAATTATTTTTAGATAAGCTTGTCTATAAATAGTTCTTCTGAACTAAAATTTCAAACACGGTAGATTTCAGCTCAAGAGTAGTTTTCTGGCAAAGAGTAGTGCCTGCATTCCATTTGTGTCTCAAGTTTTGTTTTACTTGGCACCTTAAGGCTTGAAAGTAAGGCTCAAATGTCTATTCAGCTAGGAAGCTGAAAAATTTCACTCTGTGAGAGTCATATAAAATTTTTTTCCCTTGAGATATTATTTACATTTAAGTTAGTATTTTTTGATATGAGATGGTGAAAACTTATTTCGGAGAGTAATTTCATGTTGTGTTGGGTATGCACATAGATATCAGTATACACAGATAGCAATGTGTGCTTGCTTAAAGCATAACCATATATTGCTTTATTCACCATATTGTAAAGTAGGAGCTAATTTGTCCAAATTCTGGAATATCGTGTATATTGAATGATTGTGATTCTGTGTTCCGATTTAAAAGCAACAGAGCTTTTTATAGTGTTGTAATTACTTCAGCAAGATAAGAACTGAAAAGAAGAGCAAGCAGCTCTTCATCTCCAGTTTCTGAACTGTTGAATGTCACTGTTTTAGCTACAAGACCACCAGGAATGTGCCACCAGGATGAATTCCAGTGCCAATCAGATGGCAATTGTATTCCTGCTAACTGGGAATGTGATGGCCATCTTGACTGTGCAGATGGCTCAGATGAACATCACAGATGTCCTGCCAGGACCTGTCCTCCATCCCTTTTCCGCTGTGACAATGGCAACTGTGTCTACCGAGCATGGATCTGTGATGGTGATAATGATTGCAGGGATATGAGTGATGAGAGAGATTGTCCCACACAACCCTTCCGGTGTCCCAGCTGGCAGTGGCAATGTCCGGGCCATAGTATCTGTGTGAATCTGAGCAAAGTTTGTGATAATTCTGCTGACTGTCCTAATGGAGCAGATGAATCCCCACTGTGCAGTAAGTTACTGTTCAAGCATCTACAATAACCTACAGTGTGCTGTGACTACAGACATAAAATGCAGAGTATCCAAAGAACAGCTACGTTATATTCAGCACATATTGTTATTGTAGCAACATTTCTAGCAGAAATTGTAAGCTTACTGTAGTTAAAGCACTAATTATGTAGTGGAACTTGTTTGCAGTGAAAGGAGACTAAGGTGAACTCATTTACTATATCCAGTCTTACACTCTGAATTATATGCCGAATTTCACTGACTACAGTGTAGGCTTTTATGTAGCTATATTGGAATGAGATTTGTTTTCTCAAACAGATTCACTAAAGAAGGGTATGCCTTAAGTTCAGATTAAACATGATTCAGTCTTTAATATTTTCTTTTAATTTCTAATTTCAAAAATCATGAAAAAAATCGAAAAGCTTCTGTGTAGCTAGCATTTGTATTTGTGTTGATTATTGTTTGATTTAATCATAACCTTTTTCTTTCTTTCCTTCCTTCTTTCCTTTCTTTCTTTAATCAATGCACATCTCAGATGAACCCCAGCCAGGTATGATTATACATAATTTTAAATTATTGTGTATTAACAAGATTTTAGTGCTGGAGTTGTACAGCAAATATTTTGTATAATCTAGGTATTTTTGAAAACATTGTTACAAGGGAATTCTGGGACTCAGTGGTAAATGCTGTTATCTGCCTTAATACGCATTGTGTATGTTGTATTTTGCGTAAGAGCCTCAACCTGGTCTCACATGCAGAACAGGTGATTGTGCAGCATGTTTTAACAGCAGTTTCAGGCTGGTAATGCAACAGTAAAGTATTAAATTTAGCATAGGGAGCTTTTGTTAATTATATGCTTATTACCTATCCCAATCCCATTTCAGATCAGGAGAGCTGCTCAGATAATAATGCAGGCTGCACTCATGAATGTATTCAAGGACCCTTTGGAGCTCAGTGTACGTGTCCTGTTGGATACCAACTCGCAAATGATTCTAAAACCTGTGAAGATATTAATGAATGTGATCCTTCAGGCTTTTGTAGTCAGCACTGTTACAATGAAAGAGGATCTTTTCGATGTTACTGTGATGAAGGATACACTCTGGAAAACAATGGGAGGACTTGTAAAGTGGCAGGTGAGGAACACTGGTGTCAACCTTAAGAATGGCAGTAGTGCTAGAAAATGTCTGTGTTTTTTCATTTTCATACTGTTATCTTTTAAAAGAGGAGATGCAACAGCCACTGACAGTCATTCATAGTAGATCAGCCTGATTATTAAAACAGCCACTCAAGGGGGTTAATTGGAAACTGTTATTTTGTTGAAATACAATATTTAAATTAACATCCTGGGTTATTAACTCCACAGTGGTAAAAAAAAAAAAAACAAACAACAACAATATTCTGGAGGAAAGCAGTGCCAGGCACCTCTAAATCATAAGTTAAAATCTGCTCTTTTATGATGTTCAGTGCATAGAGAGTGTTTAAATCCCAGGCTTTTCATGAGGGTTTAATGCCTATGTCATGGTCTTAATTTTGGAGAGCTAGGAACACTGACTCTGTTGTTCTGTATTTCTTACATAGTGTGCTGGAGGAACCATAAACCCATTGTTACCATAGGGTTCCTGATTTAGGGATATCCTCAGGTTCTGCAGTCTGAGGAGGATAACTTGTGGGACAGAGACCTTTGCAGTTTGAATCAGGATTGGGAGTTGAAAGTGACTCAGAGGGAAGTAAGTTCTGGATGTCAGCTGCAAACTGAGAACCCAAGGTCCAGATGTGAGACTGGAAGGAGAGTCTGTTGGAATAAATGTTGGAGGAATCATAGAATCACTCAGGTTGGAAGGGACCTCAAAGATCATCAAGTCCAAATGCAGCCTAACCATACTACCCTAACTCTAACAACCCTCCGCTAAATCTCTGAGCACCACATCCAAACAGCTCTTAAACACATCCAGGGATGGTGACTTAACCACCTCCCTGGGGAGCCTATTCCAGTGTTTAACAACCCTTTCTGTAAAGAAGTGCTTTCTAACATCCAACCTAAACTTGCCTTCAACTCAACTTGAAGCCGTTTGCCCTTGTCTTGTCACCTGTCACCAGAAGAGACCTACTCCGCTGTCACTGTAAACACATTTCAGGTACTGGAAGAGATTAATAAGGTCTCCCCTCAGCCTCCTCTTCCCCAGACTAAACAGCCCCAGCTCCAAGCAACCCTACAGGCTTGGGGAGCTGTAGCTGAAAAGCTGCCTGATGGAAAGGGACCTTGGTGTACTGTTGGACTGTCAGCTGTACATGAGCCAGCAGTGTGCCCAGGTAGCCAAGAAGGCCAGTGGCATCCTGGCTTGTATCAGGAGCACTGTGGTGAGCAGGACTAGGGAAGTCATCCTGTCCCTGTACTCGGCATTGGTGAGGCCTCACCTCCAGTACTGCTTTCAGTTTTGGGCACCTCAGTACAAGAAGGACATGGACGTGCTGGAGCAGGTCCAGAGAAAGGCAACGAGGCTAGTGAAAGGCTTGGAAAATCAGCCCTGCCAGAGTAGATCACAAGGTGTCGGGATGGACATAGTAGTTATGATAAAATATATTTGCCCGAGAGTTGATTTTGAATTTGCCATTTCGACCTATGCATCTAGATATAATTGCTTTGATGCTATAAAACCATGTCGAATTACTCAATTACTCATTGTTACTTGTCTAACAATTACTGTTGGATAGCTTAGTTGTTTATTTAAATTTCTTTTTCTTTAACAGAGTCTGGGAATCTTCTTTTGCTAGTGGCAAGTCGTAACCAAATTGTTGTGGACAACATCACCTCTCAGTCACACAGTATCTATTCTCTCATTAGGGATGGGAGGAATATTGTGGCTATTGATTTCGATTCAATCTCAGATCGTATCTTTTGGTCTGATACAACACAGGATAAAATTTGGAGTGCTTACCAAAATGGGACTGACCGAAAAATAGTAAGTTTCACTGAGTTTCACTTGTCTCTTCACTGTTGAAAGAAAATGAAGACACTGTATCTCCAGTTAAGGGAAGAGGCAAATCCCCTAGTATTAATAAGGGAGATAGGCTAAGTGAAACAACTCAGTAAATGCTAAGCTAATGTTTCCTTTACCTTTTTGAAAAAGGAACCTGAATGCTTTTGGGAAGCTTTGTAACACTAGACTATAATCTGATTTTCCCCATAGCAGGTGCATACTTCTTCCATAGACCGTCTGAAGTTAGTAAGAGTGGGTATATGGCTAATAAGCACTCTGAGACTCATTCTGTATAAAAGACCTAGAAAATAGTTTAAATTTGGTTGCCTGTTTTCTGTATTTACAGAGGAATAATGTGTGAGAAGTGATAACAATGTTTGTTCTCTCTTTCTCTGTATCCCTCATTGTTTGTTTTTTTTTTAATTTCTGCTGTTAAACAGGTCTTTGACAGTGGTGTCACCGTGACTGAAAGTATAGCAGTAGATTGGGTAGGACGCAATCTTTACTGGACAGACTTTGTTCTGGAAACAATTGAAGTCTCTAAACTGGATGGGAGCCACAGGACTGTGCTGATTAGTGAAAATGTAACAAACCCAAGGGGACTAGTATTAGATCCCAGAATTGAGTAAGATTATTTTGTTTTGTTTTGAGAATATACCTATTTTATGATAACAGTATTCAAACCCGAGATATGCCCAAATGGTATTGTAATTGTACAGTAATTGTAAAATTGTACTGTAATTGACAAGTGGAAGAGAAAACTGAAAATACAGTTTTTCAATGATGTGTATAGAGTGTACCTTCCTGTTCTGAGCAGTAACAGAGTAAGTGAAATTTTCTGATTTGAACTGTTCATGTGCAGACTTCTGTTTTACGAGCTTTCCAATGCCTTTAACTCTGCTTACTGTCAGCCACGTGGAGCTCTTCAGTTATACCACTGTTAGCAATATCAATGTGCCTGTGAAAGCACAAGCCTGCATCAAGTTAGTGTTTAGGAAACAGAATCACCTTACAGTCGACATATACAGTCAACAATAACCATGACAGAGTTTTTACTGTTCTTATTTACAAAAGAAAACAGCTTAGAAGCATTCAAAAGTTTTCACAACAGAAATGATGGTGATGTCTTGAATAAACATATTGCTGCTATGAGTGCTTTCAGTATCATCGGTTAGGACATTTCTTAAACATATTTTTGGCTAATTAACCTTTATAGGCAGCTTTTTTGTTTTTTTCCAGGTTGGTAACTCTTAGTTACTTTCTTTCAGTGCTCATGTGATGTTCTGGACTGACTGGGGCCAAAACCCCCGAATTGAAAAAGCCAGTATGGATGGCAAATTGCGAACAGTGATTATTAACAGTAAAATCTACTGGCCCAATGGACTCTGCATTGACTACCCAAATAAACTTCTTTATTTTGCTGATGCTTATCTTGATTATATTGATTTTTGTGATTACAATGGGAACAACAGACGACAGGTGGTTGCAAGTGATTTGGTAAGACGTTAATTAATAAACAGTGTTTTGCATCTCCTTTCTGATACTGCTCAACAGTGTATTTGCACAATCATAGCCTTTCTGTTCAGAATGTTCTGGTAAAGCAAGCAGTGAAGTATTCTAGCTGCTTGTTACCGCTGGAAAATGAATTACATAAACTATTCAGTCTTTCATATCTTCAGTGGAACCTAGAGCTAGGTTTAGACTTAATGCTGTAGATTGTTCACATTTGTTCTGTCTACATGTGTGAAGTCTAAAAGTGACATCTGACACTGCTGTTACTAACTGCTGTATCTCTAATACAATAAAAAAAAAACCAACTCTGGAGGGCTTCTCCTTGCCACCTTCTATCAGTGATAACTGTAGCAACAGAGGATGAGCTGCAGCCTAGATTTGCTATTTGCTGGGAATATCATGAAGACAGAACCTCTGACAGTATATCTTTAAGCAAAGTACTGCTGTCAATTGACAGGATTGTGTACTGGCACTACAGTTTACTTATTCATAGAAGGTGGTATGAATAGCAGTGTGTCTTTTTAAGAATTGAACTTTGGGATCCATTTATCTTTAGTAGGCAATTCTTGTGCATTAGAAATAGGTGCAATCTTTCTTGCCTCAATCTTCAGAAATTTCATTGAGCCATCTTCAACAGTGTGGTAAATTGTAGGGAAGCTTATTGGGACTGCAAGGTCTTTACAGATCCACAACTCTTCCATTTTCTCTTGTGCCCAAGAAAATCTGCAGTTGGGTCTTTATTTTTTGTTTGTTTGTGTTCTACCTTGCAGTTAGACTGCTTTGTTAATTCCTCATGCTGTACACATTAAAAAAAAAAAAAAAAAAAAAAAAAAAGGTTCCCTCATAATTGGTGCCTTGTTTTCAGGCAGTAGATGATATTTCATACTCATTTGGTAAAAATAGCTTTTGAGACACAACTTTTTTTTTTTTTCTTTTTTTCTTTTTTAAATTTTTCTTAGCACTGTTATTACAGGGTGAGCTTTGCTATCTTGTGAACTAAAGTGATAAACATTCTTGCCTTACAGATTTTGCAACATCCTCATGCTCTAACTATCTTTGAAGATTTTGTCTACTGGAGTGACCGGTATACTAACCGAGTAGTTAGGGCCAATAAATGGCATGGAGAAAACCAAACAGTTATGATTTATAACATTCACCAGCCTTTGGGGCTTGTGGCAGTTCATCCTGTAAAGCAACCTTACAGTAAGTTCAGCAAAACAACTTTGATGATTAGAAAAATATGTCACAGAGTAATGTCATGCATTCTGGAATCAGTCATGTCAACAAATAGTTTGGGTTAAAACAAGAAAATAATTTATGCCATTGACTTAAAACGGAAAATCTTTTCAGCATTTCCAACCTGCTGAATACTCCAGTGTTTAGGAAAGTGACCTAGGAAGCATGTAAGAGTAATGAATAGTTGAAAAGAATAATAGGAAAGTAGCATGTGCAGCTTTTCTGCTCTTTGTTTTGAAGTTTTTGTCATAAAATTGTAGCATTTTTGAAAGTAATTTCATTTTAACAATTTCTCCATGGCAAACCAGACTTGTTCCACATATATAAGTTATATCATACTTTTAGGCAAATTACCATCATCATTCCTTGCTTGATTTTACTTAATGGAATAATGGAATAAAGGATTTTAATTTATTCAAGATTAACTTTGATTCCTTCTGCTCTATATCCTGTGTTGGGGATGTTTTTTTTGCAAATAAATAATGAATGACTAACATTTTCTTTTTCCTGAAGATTTCTAACGGGGGAGGGCATAGTCTTGTATCTTACTAATGTGCTAGTAATTTCTGGTGCTATGCTATGTATGCACTGTTTTTGAACAAAACAATCCTCAAACATGTTCATAGCTAAAGCTACTTTGGACTGTTGCTAAATTATTTAGTCACAAAAGGGTAACATTAATTTATACATTGTAATTCTCATTTAGTAAGTTTTAATTTACAGCCTGGGGTTTAAAAATATTAATACCACTGGTGGAGAAACTAGCTTATTTTCTTCACTGTATTAAATTAGTTCATTTTGTGATTTTTCCTTTCAGATTTGTTTTGTTTTTCTTTACATGGGCAGACAGAGAAGAAAGTGCTCGCCAAATAGTTCAACACTATCAGTAGTATTGCAAATGAAGACATAATTTTTTTATGATTAAAATTCCAGATACAATTTTAAGACTGTCATCCATTCTTCTTGTTTTGTAAATCATTACATTTCACATCAAATAGATTTTAGATAGAAATGAGCTATTTTCTTATAGTTTGAGTTTTGAGTTTGTCATTGTTTTACTTGCCATCCTGTTCAATTCTTTTCAGTTCTTGTTATTTTTTTTCTATCAGGGATAATTTGTCATTTCCTCAAATGTACCACCTTCTTAGAGTAAAACCTGCTGCAGTTGCTAAGGGTATTCATTCACACAATCTAATTTTTATTTCACGAAGATCAAATAAAAATTCACAACTTCTCCTGAGAAGTCCTCTTTAACAACACTTTTGTGGAAGTTAAATGGTTGAATTTTAATTTCTAGTAATAATAGTATTCATCAAAGACTTTTTAACTCTTCTGTTTCTATTTCACAGACTTCAGGTTTTGAAGTGATACAAGAAATTAGAAGTTGAATTCCTGTTGCCTTTGAATGATGCATAGTCAGCCATATTATTTTTTTAATTTTCTCCAAAAAGCCTCAGTAAATAGTTAAAATCTCCCATACAGAGAGGTTACTGTGATCAAAGTCTGAAGGTTCTTCAGGCCTTCAGATGCAGTCACCAAAATTTGGAAAAGGAATTTGACAGATTTTTGTGGTAGGAAAATGAAAAGATCAATATGATAATGTTGCTGGTTTTACAAGAAGGTTTATGTTCTAAGTGTATTGTAATGCTTTTGTGGCTCTTGTAAATAACTTGATATTGAATTTCAAGGAAATATTGAAGCTGATTTAGTGCAGAGTTGACATTTGCAGTAGCACTGAATAGCTTTCCAGCTTCTTGTATTGTTAATAGTTGCTAATAAATTTATTTTTCTTTTCAGGTATCAATTCCTGTGCATCATCACCCTGTAGCCACCTCTGCTTGCTTTCATCATCTGGACCACTTTTTTTTTCCTGTGCTTGTCCTTCTGGATGGATGCTTTCTCCTGACAACAGGAACTGCATGCGAGGTAGGGCAGTAGTTGTGAGACATGAAAAAAAGACGTGACAGATATTCAGAACCATCCCTCTGCCAAGCATAAAGCTTGCTTCAGAACTGTGAGCTGCTGCTCATGAAATCAAAGTTTGGGATCATTCCAGGCAGACTTCACTTAGGAAGGATGGAATGGTATGTACGTTGCCTGAAGGCATGGAGCCAGGTTCTGGGAAGAGCTCAAAGAGGGATATTCATTTGGAAGAACTTCTAAGAAAGTAGAGGTGCAGATATAGGAGGGAATTGCTTGATTAATCAAGTCTCTGTCTTTCCCGTCCTTGAGTACCACCACATAATGTGTTCCTTTTTAACAGACAGGCTCCAGCTGGACATAAATTTGGTTTCTTACTCCTAAACTTCAATGAACCTCATGATTTTGATGTCTGGAAGCTGTCTTGTTTTCAGTTCAAGTATATTATTTCCCATTTGTATCCATTTCCTACGCCACTTTTGCCCTTTGGGATAAAAAACATCAGTAGTTCTTCATTCCCGATACATATTCTGTATATATTTTTAAAGTGACTTACCACATTCTCTCTCAGCTTGTATTTTGCTTTGAAAGAAATCATGTCCTTTGGTTTCCCCTCATGTGGAGGGATACTGTCCCTGCTCCTTGTCACCCTCTTCAGCCTATCATTTCAGGTGTGTGTCTCTCAGCAAAATTATTCCATTGCTCACAGAATCACAGAATGACCTGGGTTGGAAGGGACCTCAAGGATCATGTAGTTCCAACCCCCCTACCTAGCAGGGCCACCAAACATACACCTTTACTAGATCAGGTTGCCCAGAGCCCTGTCCAACCTGGTCTTGAACACCTCCAAGGACGGGGCAACCACAATTGTTCATTATAAGAATGAAGAATAGTCAAACTCTATGCATCTCCATAGGTGTTAATGTTGAAAGAAGAAATCAGCAAAAAAATTCTGAAAAGTATGATTGTTTTTAAAGAGACTATTAAATTTCTGAAGTACAAACAGTCTAGACAGGAGAACTTGCATGTTCGTGTTTCTGTAGGTTTCAGTAGTGTTTTATACTGTGTACAATTTGAGAGGGAATAATAACCCTCAGAGTCTTTCATGCACTGGAAAAATTTGTTATGAATTTATCGGTTCCATGTAAACTTTTTCTAGAAGAACCACTAGCATGCTGCAATTGTAACAAAAAAAACAGAGCAACATTGAAGTGTAAAAGCTTCAAGAATTTCACAGCTAAGTTTCTTCAGGCAACTATTTGTTGAAATTTGATTTTGAGTGAGCATGAACGATATCTAAGCTTTTGTCAATTTTGACAACAGTTCTGGCTGCTAGAGAGTAGGGAGAATAATTTTAGAAAAGTACAATGATGCTGTATTTTTTTTTTCATGTCAAAAATTTCACTGGAAAGTTTGCATAAATGTATTAAGTAACCAGTGAAAGAAAAAAAAAATCATCTGTACCAGAAGAAGAGTTGGGTTACACCTACTTTCTATATGACTGCAACTCAGTTCCCTCTCAAGTAGTAGCTTATGCCCATGGAAAAGTGATTAGAATGTGCTTTCTCCTTCAAAAGGAAAAGGTAAAGGAAGAGGGGAACTCGTGTTTGGAAGAGTCTCTTCCCATACTCCCTGGCAGAGGAGAAATTACATTGCTGACCTGTATCTATAGCTCTGTAATGTGTTTTGTCAGAACACATAACTAGCTGCCCTTTAGTTTAAGAACATTTAAACATGAGGATTGCTCTTTTCCTGAAAGTAAATTTATTGTTTTATAGATAAAGTTAGTATACTCTATATGAGATTAAAAAACAAACAAACAAAAAACAACAAACAAACAAACCATGGTAGTGCAGCTAATGAGTATCAGCAGTTGTTGCTGTGACATTGTACATTTCTTTTGACTCCTGCTTAGCCGTTACAATCTATCTCAGGCATGTTTTGGCTCTCCTTCCTAGAGTTTTGAAGAATCTACTTGTAGAAGCTGTGGCTGAGTGTGCTTTTCCCCTTGGCTAGCAGTAAATGATCCTAATGTTTACTTCACTGATCCTACACTGTTTACTTCCTTTTCAGAATTTGCTGTATGTGCACTGTGATTACATAGTGCTGAAACATTCAGTGTTAAAACGTTAGAATTGATAAGCTCAGTCTTGTGAGGTAAAAAAAACAAGCACAAACTTGCATGTAAACGGTCTACAAAGCATCACAGGTAATACTTGTCATCCCTGTTGTCATTAAGGAACCTTTGGTAGAGGTGGAGCATATATCAGTGCAGTTTTTTTTAACAGAGGAAATGTATTGAAAGCTAACTCTGACTTACATTATATGTTTTCACAGTTGAACACCCTTTCCTTATTGCTGTCAGAGATAATATAATTTATGGAATTTCTCTGAACCCTGAGGAGAAGACCAATGATGCTATGGTTCCGATAGCAGGAGTTCAAAATGGTGTTGATGTTGACTTTGATGACTCAGAACAGATGATCTATTGGGTTGAAAATCCAGTAAGTTAGTATTTGTGTTCAGAATGCACACTAAAATAAGATTTCCTACATTAAAGTAATGTTTATGATTTAAATATATTAGCATTAAAGGTAAGAATTTTAATAAATATAATTGAAAAGAATGAAAGACATTTTCCTTAGGATATATGAGAGAGAGTCATCTCATTTGATCACTAGTTTTCATAATTGTCCACCAAAATAGTTAATTAAGGCTCTTCCTTGCAGGGACATGAAGATCAGATAGTACTGACAGAACTGTACTCTCAATCCTTTGCTGTAGTCTGCTCTTTCACCTGTCTTAGAACTTAACTCTGCAGATAGAGCTGAATGAGTTCTCCATGATCATATTATATCAAACCAGTGGTGCTAAATATTATAATGAAATTACTGCTAGAATGAAATTGCATGCTTGCATGATTTGGTTTCTAGTCCGAGGATTTCATGAAGTAACATAGTACAAAGGTATGCTTTTCTTAAGTAGAAGTCACAGGTAGCGAATACAGGGCTAATATTTTTTAAAATTAGTTCAGAATAAGTTTTAACAGATCATTATAATTGTTTGAAGAAGTCTCTTTAATTACTCTGTGGAAGCCTGGGAGATGGATCTGATAGGAAACTTATTATTCAGCAATATGTCTCTTCACTCTTGGAAACTTAAAAGCAGTTGATAAATTCTCGGGAATCTATTTAATCTTCCATGCAGTCTGAAAAAATATTCTTGACATGTCTCAGCTAGCAGATAGGAACAGCTGACATTTACAGGAGGACAGACAGTTTTGTAGGTGGTCATGGGCTGATGTATCTATTAACACTGCTGGCAAGTGAAATGCCAGGAGCCTCAGCAGGCTGAGTGCAGATAAGCATTGTATTAATAATATGCTTGTAGAGAACACTATTTTCCTATATTGAATTTGAGATTTATTCAGGCTGGCTAATTGAGATATCCTGTTAAAAAATCTTTTGAGATTAAAGTATGAAGTACAGTAGCCTAAAAATAGACTGTTCAGGCTCATTTTATAAAGCCATTTTATTTCTGTGAATAACTTTGGCTAATGAACTATAATGCCTCTTTATACCATATAGTTACAATTGACTATCTCTCTCTCTCTCTCTCTCTCTCTCTCTCTCTCTCTCTATATATATATATGTGTGTTTGTGTGTGTGATTTTTTTACCATGTTTATGAATTGAGCATATGAAAGTATTTTACTACCGCTAAGTTTTCATTTTTCTCAGAAAAGATTGCAATATATAGTATCTGTTCACATGGTTGCAGTACATTAGGTTTCCTCTTATTTGTTTTTGATGAAACTGCTCTGGATGTTTATACTTCTGTTATTTTTCCAAGGGTGAAATTCACAGAGTGAGGTCAGATGGATCTAACAGGACGGTTTTTGCTCCAGCAGCTGTTATTGGTGCTCCTATTGGCCTAGCGTTGGACTGGATATCTGCAAACCTTTATTACAGTAATCCAGGAACACAGTCAATTGAGGTAATATTTAAGAACAATTGTGAAAACTAAGAACCTAGGTATTTTGTTGCTACATATACAGTTTGAACTGTTTTTTAGTGAAAATCAGAAATTAGATTTACTTTTTCTAAAGCATTTGAATACTATGAAGAAAAATGATTTGCACACGTGAAGAAAAGAACCTGAATTTGTGCACAGTTAAAAGATTTTAAACGTGATATATTCTGGGAACTTTATTTGTGTATGGATCTTTTTTCTTCAAGGCAGGAGGCTCCTAGTGTTTCACACACAAACTTCCCTAATATAGTAGTTACTGCTAATCATTATTTTCTCTTCAAATCAAAGATTCTTCTGCATTGCTTCTGACTGTAAAAGAATGCAGTAAGATCCAGTCCCCAGTGCTCCGGTGTCCTATTCTGTATCTTACTGGAGACAAGCAGTCTGACAGCATAGGAAAAATAAAAATGCCATTAGAGTAGGGAAATAGAGGATAAACAACACGTAATATAGTGATAAGTGTGAATAAGTCGTCATGAGTTTTCTTGTCCTAAAGTGTAAATATGTACTTTTAAATTAAAACTTATCTAATTTAAACATATACAAGGTAATACGTGTAAAATCAGCCTTTCTTCAGTAGTTCAAACACTTCATAGTGTTTGAACAAATTTCCTGCAATTTCAGCTCTTGGTGGACTTAGACTTTCTTCCTTTGCTTTAATTATCTATCCTAAATTCTGTATTACATGCTTTGATGAATTCAATGTTTGCATAGGTCCTGAAGCTGCACGGTGAAGTAATGTACAGAAAAACTCTGATTACCAATGATGGTACCTCTCTGGGAGCTGGCACGCCAATTGGTTTGACAGTTGATCCAGCAAGGGGGTAAGCTACTAGAATTGCAATTGTCTTTGCACTTGAATATGTATTCTACATTTTTTGTAATGTTTAAGGTCTTTAGCTTCAATCCTGGATTTGATACAGGTTGTTTTTTTTGTTTGTTTGTTTATTTTAAAATTTATTCTTTCAAAAGCCTAGAAAATAATTGCAAGACTACATAAATTGTTGGGTGAATGTCCATTCTCCTTAGTGTACTATATACTTCACATTCTTTTTAATTAAAAAAGATCTCAGAATGACTGTATAAAACACATTAAAAAAAAAAAAAAGTCTCTGTAAAATTGGGGCCCAGAGTAAGGAAAATTATAAAGTATTTATTAATATCTTTATTATCAATAGATAATTGATAATAAAGACATACTACGTGTGAAAAATGTCAGATGCTAAACAGCATAATACTAAACATGACTTTAGTACTTTGTTCACAGTATAAAAGTGCACTATGATGCTTTTTTTTTTTTCCTCCCAAAATCAAAGTATTTCATAGGACCGTGTTAGTAATGAGGCTGTTCTGCTGGTGACCTGTCAGTCTTTCAGATAGATAAATGAATATCTGCTTTTTTGTCTCTATTATGGAGTCTGTTTACTCTGTCATAGCTACTCTTCAGCAGCTGGGACCAGAGCAGTGCACGTATTCCTCAAAGCCAGTTTTTGAACTTGCAGTTTTAATTCTAAACTGGAACCAAACTTATTGTTGAAACTGCAACGATCTATAGGACAGAATTATTATTCTCCTGCCTTTTATTCTACTCCTAACAATCTTCTGAACCTACCTCCTGATGTATGGTGGATGATACAGGAAAGCATATATGAATTTCTAAAAATGGTTTAACAAGAATTGTTCTTCCAAAACAAAAGGTTTTTTTCATTGAGGTTCAGTTCTTAGCGATCTCTATTCACCATGTGCCAAAGTATTTGACAGAGGGAGCTGATGGATTTAAGCATGTGCTTTATTGTCTATGGGCTATTGATTTCCATCACCAGCTTTGCTAATAGGTGTGATAATGTGTTCCTGTGTTACAGGAAGCTGTATTGGACAGACCAGGGAACTGACAGTGGAGTTCCAGCAAAGGTTGCCAGTGCAAACATGGATGGATCAGGTATTCAAACCCTCTTCACTGGCAACCTGGATCATGTAGAGTTCATTACCATTGATATTAAAGAACAAAAGTTGTACTGGGCTGTCACAAGCACAGGAGTGGTAAGTAATACTTTTGTAATAGTTGATGTTGCCTGTTTGTGTGTTTGTGATTTCCAAGACTAATTCAGTTACTTCAGTTTATTCATGTAACTGGGAAATGCAGGACCAAGCAAAATCTGAATAACATTTATAGATCACCTTTAAAAATAAATGATAATTTGAATGAAGAAACAAATCTCTGTTGGCATCCTGCTAACCTATTCTTCCTCTCTGTGATAGGTAGATTAAAATTGCGTCTGAAAGATTTTAGTAGCATATGTTGTATTTTCATTTTGTATTGTAACGTTGAATATATACTATTATAAGAAGTCTAATATTAAGCTTTAAATTGATTTCTTAGATTGAGAAAGGCAATGTGGATGGTACAAATCGTGTGACTCTCGTGGTTCATCTTTCTCATCCATGGGGAATTGCAGTGTATGACACCTTTCTATACTATACGGATCGAGATTACGAAGTTATTGAACGAGTTGACAAGTTTACTGGAGCAAACAAAGTAGTACTGAGAGACAATGTGCCAAGACTGAAGTGCCTACGAGTGTATTATAGAGATAGTGAGTATTCGCTAAAGAGCTATTTCAAGATTTCCAACCCATGAAAACTCAAACTTCCGTTAGAGACAGAATACATTCTCCTTAAAAAAAATTGTTTGATGTGCCATTTACATGGTTCTACCCAGAGATGTTCTACTGTCCTGTTAAGGCACCTATTGGCATAGGAAACTAAGATATCACTGATATAAAATTGACTAAACAAAAATTGTACCTTTAGCTTTAAATTTATGGGTTTTTGTCTGATTCTTTGATCCATTGATCTTAAATGAGAAGAAACCAACAAATTGATTACAGACACATAATGCTCAAATGGCAATTAAGATATTTTTTGCCAGCTGACAGTTAGTGCTACACAAGTATATGAATTTGTTGTATATCTGCTGATATCTGAGTTTGTGATGATACAGTTCAGATTTCTGTTTCCACATTTTCCTTTCACAGATTCTGCTGGCTCCTCAAATGGCTGCAGTAATAATATTGGAGTTTGTCAACAACTTTGCTTACCTGTACCTGGTGGATTATTCTCCTGTGCATGTGCTACTGGCTTTCAGCTAAATCCTGATAACAGAACCTGTTCTCCATACAATTCATTTGTAATTGTTTCTATGCTTTCTGCAATTAAAGGATTTAGTTTAGAGACGTCTGATCACTCTGAAGCCATGGTACCGCTAGCAGGAAGAGGTATGTGACAGTTATAGTAAGATGAGATCTTATAATGCCTAATATTTTGGCACTTCTTGCCTGCATGCCGTGTTCTGAGTACGTTAGTTTATATTAAAGGCGATTAATTACTGCTTTTCAGGACGGAATGTGCTTCATGTGGATGTTCACATGCCTTCTGGTTTCATTTACTGGTGCGACTTCAGTAGCACAGTTTCTTCTCAGAATGCAATACGTAAAATTAAACCTGATGGCTCTTATTTTAGAAATGTTGTTACAAATGGAATAGGACGAAATGGAATCCGTGGCATTGCAATTGACTGGGTAGCAGGTAAGCATAGTGGAATTTGGGAGACTGTTATTTATGCAATAAAGTAGCTAGTATTTGTTTAATATTATACATATACATACTGTATATAAGTTTTTCAAAAGTTCTTCTGGAGATTGATGGGTTACTTGGGACAGATTTTAGAAGAATCATCTACTGTATGCACTTTGTAGTTACTGTATTCAGTGCTGTGCCACGACACAAAATTCATAGTTTTGTGTTGTAAAAGGTAAAGAGTTACGAGTATGGATGTGTAAGCCAAAAGCTGCTGTATAATAACAATAAGTATTTTCGACTGAGAAAATAAAGAACCATGGTTAATGCATTTTTGATCATTGCCCACTGATTTTTCTCTAGGGAAATCAGTAAGGATGTAGAATTATTCCACTATTTTAATTTTGATTGTCTCTTATTTTACTTCCTCAAAGTGGTGTCATGTACTTTGTGCTCTTAACTTCTAAAATGTTTATGGATATTCATTTTATAGTTTAGTATTTTATCAGGTGGTGATGCTGTGTATTAACTTTTGTCACTCTACTTTGTTTGTTTGTTTTCCCAATTTGTTTTAAATGCAGGAAATCTTTATTTTACAAATGCATTCCTGACAGAGACTTTTATAGAAGTTTTACGTTTAAACACAACTTATCGCCGTGTTCTGCTTAAAACTACCATAGATATGCCAAGGCACATAGTAGTAGATCCAAAAAACAGATATTTGTTCTGGGCAGATTATGGGCAAAATCCGAAGATTGAACGTGCGTTTCTGGACTGCACCAACAGGACAGTTCTGGTATCTGAGGGCATTGTCACACCTCGTGGGTTGGCCATAGATCACAGCAATGGCTACATCTACTGGGTAGATGATTCTTTAGACATGATTGCAAGAATTCAACCTGATGGTGGTGATGTTGAAATTGTGCGTTATGGCAGTCGCTATCCAACTCCATATGGTATCACTGTCTTTGGGAATTCAATGATCTGGGTCGATCGGAACCTGAAAAAAGTGTTTCAAGCCAGCAAGGAGCCAGGCAATACTGATCAACCAACAGTAATACGAGACAACATTAATTGGCTAAGGGATGTTACCATTTACAACAGTCATTTTCAGTCACGTTCACCCCTTGATGTAAACAACAATCCCTGTTTGGACAGTAACGGAGGCTGCTCCCATCTGTGTTTTGCCCTGCCTGATGTGCAGACACCCAAATGTGGTTGTGCCTTTGGCATACTGGACAGTGATGGCAAGAGATGTACCATTTCAACAGATGATTACTTGATTTTTGCCCTTGAGAACGCCCTCAGAAGTATTCACCTGGATCCTGAAAATCACAGTCCTCCCTTTCGTGCAGTCAATGTGTTAAGAACTGCAGTGGCCCTGGATTTTGACAGCGTAAACAACCGAATATATTTTACACAAAGTTATCCTTCAGGGGCTGGAAGAATCAGTTATATAAGTATTTACTCAGGAACTGGCACTCCAGTAGTAGTTGCATCTGGTAAGTGAATTGAATTGTAATTCAGAATAATTAGATAATGGAAAACAAGGACTGCAGCACTTACTGTTAGCTCAATTGGTATTTTTATGCTTACAGTCAAGGTAGACTGATTATTTAAGGTAACTGATAAAATGTTCATTTTCTCTTCTTTTCAGTGTTTTCCTCTTCTGTTAGTCTTAACATATCTTGACAAGAAAATATAAACCTGGTTAAATATTGTTTCACACTTTCAGGAGTTTTGAGATTGCAGGAAGTGTAGAGACACAGAAAGATACTATGATACTACCAGTATAAAAAGACAAACTATATGTGTTTAATGCCTGTACTAATAATAGCTATTGTGTTTTTAGTTGTTAAAAATTTTTGAATTACTATGATTCTTGACAATCTCCAGTTTTTCCTCTTACTTGCTCTTTGCTTCCAATCAAACAGCTCTGTGTTAGATCTTCACCACAATGAGGTAAAGGAAGCAAGGTAGCAGTCTTGGGTCAAGGAGGGCATTTAGTGAGCTGGAAGTGTGATGAAGCAGAGTTCAGGGAGAGAATAAGATGACTAAGGCTGTGTTTTCAAAAAGCCATTATCAGGTCGAACTGTTTATGTTGGACTGATAGACAGCTTAGATTCTTACGTCAGCATACCTTGCTGTTAAGGGTTGTGTAGAACTGCACCTTCTACTAGGGTTTACATCTTCAAGTCTTTACTATTGCTTTTCTCTCTTCTGTCACAAATGTCATCTTGACCATCTCCTATAGTGTAAGTACAAAATAAAGAATAAGCATTGTTTTGTCCTTATCTGCCTCTGCCTGCCTTGATGCTCTCTGAACTTACAGGATAGGAATGAGGGATGATTCCTGTTACTTCTTTAGCTCTTTACAACATTACTGCATGCACAGGACTGCTGAAGTGAGAATTATTTAGATTTCTTAAATGGTCAGATTTGCACTGCCATCAATTGTATTTCAAGAAAATCTTTTTGTTGGTGTATTATAAGAGACAGGGTATTGCAGTATCTCAGAATACTGTACTCAACTGTTTTGTTTGTATATTTGCATATGTCTAAGACCTGGGAACTCCAGATGGCATAGCCTTTGACTGGATCAACAACAGAGTTTACTACAGTGACTACCTCAATCAGACTATCAGTTCAATGGCCGTGGATGGCTCTAACCGCACTGTGATTGCCCGGGTCCCACGACCAAGAGCTGTAGTACTAGATCCCTGCAGAGGGTATGTGTTGTACTTTGCATGCCTTATCTTCATTGCAGGTGAAACTGTAGTTTGGACTTAGATGCATAGTGCTAGTTGTTCCTATTCTAAAGTCCTACATTCCAGCCATGCAGAATTGCCTAAATCTAAGTATTTAAGTTTTCAAACTGATCTCAGCCTTGGAGATTTTAATTTTCTTCATTGCTTTTGTTTTTTTTAATAACATGAATATGTATTGAATGAAACTCCACTAAGTGAGGTTAGGAGCCAGGTACTATGTGGTAAATAAGAATGATTTTTCAAAGCAGCTGTTTTTCAAGCAAGTAGGCCTTGTCCATTCACTGTGTAAGGCAGAGAAACATTTGTTGATATGTTCAGTATATTTGTTCAGGGGCATTTGTTGAAACAAAGATTTCTTCAATATTATGTCCTGATAATCAGGTGGTGTTACCAAGAGATCGACCTAAAAGTCGTATATAAAAAATCGTATATATTTAAGTTCTTTCTTACTGATGTTGTGCTTTGTAAGTGTCTCAGAAGAATTTTTGGTTCTTAGAAGTTAGGGGCAGTGTTATACAGTATATCAAATGAAGAAAGATTAGAAAGAGAATATTTGATTTCACTAGATTCTCACAGGAGCTGGAAGAACTTATCTGAAGTTCACTCCAGTGGAGCCCAATGATCCCTGCTAGAAGATTCCTTTGTAAACGTGAGGTAAAATAGAGGAAGTTGTTCTTTTCCCCTTAGTTTTGCACTCCACAGTTCAAATGGCTACACCAGAGTGGAGATATCCTGGGGCAGTTAAGAGCTCTGTGAGCTTTCTTTGCTGAAAAAGTAACTTTTCGATCATATTACTGACAGGTATATGTACTGGACTGACTGGAGCTCCAATGCAAAGATAGAACGAGCTACACTTGGAGGAAACTTCAGAACACCTATTATAAGCACCAATTTGGTATGGCCAAACGGGCTTACCCTGGACTATGAAGAACAGCAGCTATACTGGGCTGATGCAAATTTGTGCGTATTGATAACACAGTTGTTGATTCACATTAGGTTATTTTGAATAGATCTGTTATCTATTTTTCCTGCTTTATTTTTTTCATTGTTTTCAAGATTTTAATTAAATTCAATAATTTGTATTGTAGAAATTATAAGAAATGCTTTATAGCAACAAAACATCATTTTCTTTTATTGATGTGGAACTACTCTACAACAAGATGTTTTGTGATCTCACAAGGTGGACTTCGTCCAGTGCTTTATGTCAACTCATCTTAATTTCAACTCATTACTTTTATAAGCATCTTCTCCTGTGCATACAATCTCAGTGCACATTTTATATTCATTGCTCGTGGTTAATGGCCGTCACCTGTGGAATTTGGCATTAAGTTCTTGCTTTTCCAACCAGACAGATTCCTACCCTTCAGTGTAGACCACCAGAATTTTTGCCACCAGCAGGAAGACTTTTAAAAATAATTTCATTTCCATCTGTTCAAATTCACCCATGTTCTTTGAGAAATCACTGCGGCAATCAGATGTAATGGCAATTCTTTTGTAGATTCCTCTGCTGCTGTGACAGAAAGATGTCTGTAACATAATAACTCTTATGGTCTATGCCTCTGTGGGATCTTCTGAAAGGAAGGCATCATTACATAGATACATCTGTGTGTAGGGAACCTGAAATGGGACCATCTATTCTAAGGATTCTGTTACAGATGCGTAATGTCAGATGAGACATTTCTCTTAAATTCTAGTTAATGGAGGTAGATAGCAGATAGTTGAACAATACCAAGCCAAATCTTCTATAATCTCACTTTCAAGTACAGGGGAGATGAGTCCTCTTTTTCTTAAGGGAGTCCTTTACCTCCCTTCAGAGGAGCATAAGGTAATACATGAGGACCAGATGTTCAAAGTATGGCAGTGCTTATTAGATCTTAGTGCATGAAGAGGATACAAAGGCCAGATGTATAGCCATAATTCCTCAATTTTTCCTCCTATTTATTCTCATTTTGTTTATACTATTCTCCTAAAGGTGTCATCCTTCCTTCTCTAAAATAGCATTTGCGTTCTTAACTTGGTTTTGTGCACATAATTGAAATGGTGGATAGTAGTCACATGACTAATAAGGGCCTGTATCTAAGTTGAAATAGTTCCTCTAAGATGACATTATTTCTTTATTATTTTAGGCAAAAAATTGAGCGATGCACTCTAACTGGTACAAACCGTGAGGTAATTGTTAGTACTGCTCTGCATCCATTTGCAATGACGTTGTTTGATCAACATATATATTGGACAGATTGGAACACACGAAGCATTTACCGAGCTAATAAATATGATGGTTCAGATCAAATTGTAATGATAATGAATCTTCCACAAAGACCAATGGATATTCATGTCTGGGCAAAAAGTAAGCAGCAGCAGTGTACCAACCCTTGTAACCAGTTCAATGGTGGTTGCAGTCACATTTGTGCACCAGGTAAGCAACTATGCTTAATGTAAGCTGTTAGCATTGCCTATATTAGAAATCATTATATAACAAGTTTAAGTCGCATGGAGACATTTGAAGTAGTCCTTAGTATTTCTAAATGTTTAATAATTATTTTTTTATATAATGCAATCAGGATGATTGCCATTCAGGATCATGGTACTTTGCCAACAGACTTGATGATTTTTGTTGAGAGTCTTCACAACTGTAAGTTGTGTGTTTCCCTAATTTAAACCAAACAGTTTTTTCTAAGATTTTAACTTCTATTTCCTCTGAGGCAGGATGTGAAATGAGCTCAGCAGCACACCTTAATAATATAGGTATTTATAATATTAACCAGTATATGCTTTTAATATACTGATACCTTAGTAATTTATAGTGATACAACATATACTGAACAGATACTTTTTATCACATTTTGAGGGATAGAGCTTCAGCTGGTGTAGCTCTGATATTTGAAAGCATCAGAGACCATTTTGCAGTCATTGAAAAATTATTTGGACAGCAGGCAGTTAAGGTGTTCCAAGTTCTGATCTCAGCTTCTGTGGGGAACTCTAACCTTCTCGGATTTCAGTGGGTTTTGAATATGCTTAACTGAGGTAAGAATCTGGCTAAGTAGCCGTATTTTTATCTAAGAAGGTAGTTACAGGGATTTCATTGCATTTCATTTTCATTGCATTTAGGGCTGTGAACAGTTTTAACAATACCCTTTCTTAAATATGAGTATTTATTATCAAATATGAATGCAGGTCCAGCTGGTGCGGAATGTCAGTGCCCATCTGAAGGTCGCTGGTATTTAGCCAATAATAACAAACACTGCATTGTGGATAATGGTACCAGGTGTGACACTGGTTTCTTCACCTGCCTGAATGGACACTGCATATCAGAGCGATGGAAATGCGACAACGACAATGACTGTGGAGATGGCAGTGATGAGTTGGAGAGTGTGTGTGGTAAGCATTCAAAATAACTGCATATGAAAGTGATGCAACTTTTGTCCTGGCTGTGTGGTGTTTTCTATTGTTTGTATGGCTGTATGATCATGGATCTTCTAGCTGTAGTTTGGAAATGATCTGTTGCTTGCTTGCTTATAGAATTTCTTGTGTATTATTAGGTCTGAATGGCAGCAAATTTGCTCTACAATCCAAAAATGCGATAGTATTAACTTCATATATACCCAATTTCTCCTTTGTTTAATTCAAATATGTATTTTACTTTTCATGCAGTACGTTTTGCAGCTGTCTTTGCCCTGGCAGGTAAAAATGTTGTGTTTTGATTTGCTACTTTGTCAGAGAACTTAGATTATGCTGTATCCACTTACTGTATTCTTCATTAGTTTTTTAAAATTATTTTTTATCTGTTCAGCTTTCCATACTTGTCAGCCAACAGCTTTTACCTGTGGTAATGGGCGATGTGTGCCCTATCATTACCGCTGTGATCACTACAATGACTGTGGAGACAATAGTGATGAGGCTGGCTGTTTGTTCCGAACTTGTGACTCCCACACAGAATTTACTTGCAATAATGGAAGATGTATATCTCTTCAGTACGTCTGCAATGGAGTAAATAATTGTTACGATAATGGCACATCAGATGAGAGAAATTGCCGTAAGTTCCTCCAAATTACTAACTGCACATTTAAGTCTGACTCTTTAGTCCAAAGAAGAGGCAAATCTCTTTGAGTGTGAAGAATTTTGACAAAGGCAGCAAAAAGAATAGAAGGTTTTTATATTAACATTGCAGATTCTGGTTTGTGTTATTTTGAAGCAAACTGATCCTTGAAAGATATTCTTGAGTACCCTGAGATCTTTCTTAATAATTACTGCTTTAATCTGCCTTGACCCCACAAATACTATTAGAGTGCTTAATGTTAGCATTGCGAGTAATCCCATTGACTTGAAAAAGATTATTTGAGATAAATTGGATGCAGGACCTACATCTATGCAGAATTCACGTGGAATTTAACAGCAGATTTTTACCGTAAGCTTTGCAGCATGCTATGTTAAGTATACTGGATTTGATCATAAGGAATGAATATGTGACTCCTATACAAGCATAATTTATATTTATTCTGTTTAAAATTATATTCCTTATAGTTTTCAAAAAGTTATCAGCTTTATTTGTTTTCCATAAAACACCAATTTTCAGCTCAATATTATTTACTGATGCAGCTAATCAAGTTAATCATGTTTTTTTGCAGTAAGATTGTTAGATTGTTAGAGAAGTAGGTTGATTTAAAAACTAAAAAAAGATTGTTTTAACACTGTTTTCTTGAAATATATTATTTGTGACTTATTTCACTTAGAACTGAAAAAATCTGTACATTTAAACTTCCCATTCTATTAGTCATTTGTAGTTGATGTGGTGATTCACACAGTACCAGCTGGTTGCAGATGCAAGCATTACAGTGTGAATGCTTGTCAGTTTACTTTCCCTCACCTCTGAGTATTAGCATGTATTTCTTTGATCATGTTTTTGATACCACTTTTCCCAATAAAAGCAGTGGCCTCACTGTTTCCATATAGAATGAGAGGTATGAGTGCACTTTAGCATTTGAGCAGAAATGAGAGGAAAATAGTTTGTGTTATTTACACATTTCTTTTTTAATTTTCCAAGGGAAGTTGAAGAGAAAGATGGCAGTGAGAACATATAGCATATTACTTTACTTTTAATTTAGTATTGTATTGAGTGGGTGGACTACATCTGCAGCTGTCTCAGCTTGGGAATTTTTAAAACTAGTTCAGCTTCTTCAAAGACTTTTGGTCACTTCAGGTGAAGGGGATAATGAATCACTGACAGTCTTGTATCTGAAAAATATGCAACAAAATGCATTCTGGATTGATCAGAGCAGTCCACTCTGGATTGGTCTGGATTTATTTTTTTTTAAACAGTGTTACGGATGTATGTATCAATGAAATGTTTTTGCCCTCTCTTTAAAGCGGAGCGCACTTGCCCATCTGGTTTTACCAAATGTCAAAGTACAAACATCTGCATTCCTCGAACGTATTTGTGTGATGGTGACAATGACTGTGGAGATATGAGCGATGAGAGCCCTACTCACTGTGGTAAGCTGATAGGGCTTTTAACTTCCTTGCACTTAATTAATTTATTCCAGTGCTCCTTACCTTTGTTGTAACTACAACTGTTCTTAAAATCTCTTCTTTTGTAGTATTGGAGAGATAAAAGATGTAAGTGTTGCATTATTTAATTTTCTTCATCTAACTTCCTTAAAATTTTATTAGTCTTTTTTTGCCACAGTTTTTATGCAGTTTTTGAGGGATCATCTCTTTTGCATATTCTGCTCTTTTTTTTTTTTTTTTTTTTTTTTTTTATGAAGCTGGCACTTCAGTATTACGGTGAATTGACTTTTTTCCAGAACTTTATTTTTAGAATATTTTCCTTCTAATTAAATGAATTTATATGTACTCTTAGCTCTTTCATGTAGTTATTTATGCCTTAACAAAGGATTCATAGTTCATTGCTGACTCCAACTTTTATACAAAAATGTGTAGCTTTTAATCAACTTCAACTACAAAACAGCATATTTTTGCTAGATGTTTGCATTAGGTAGTAGGTAGTACTTTTCTTCTTTAAAATGTGGTGGATCTGTTTCTAACATACAATAGATTTTTTCAGACAGTTATTTATTTTTAATATTTTTTGAGTGGATTATGTTTGCTTTGTGTAATTTCCCTAAAGTTATGTGCCTCAAATTACCCATGCCACAATTTTTCTATTCAGAAGATTGCCACTTTTATGCATGGACCTCTACATGTAAAAAAAAAAAAAAGTGTCTAAATGTATAGACATAATGACCCATGCACTGCTCATGAAAGGTGTACTTTTTCCCCTCTACTGTTTTATGTCCCATCCCTACTAATTCCTCTAAAATAGAGAAGAGGTGAAGGGGAAAAAAGAGGAAGAGCTAGGGAGAATAGAAGATGGAGGAAGCCCAAAGATATTAATGAGCAATATGTAAATTGCCTTTGATTTCTATCATTAAGGGACATAAAGTTTAAAGGCTAAACTGGGTCCTTTTTGGTATGTTGAAATCATCGGAGGGTACAGAATAGAATCAGTAATTACTGAAGAAATTAGCAGACTACCACATGTAGTCTCCTATCACCTACTTTGGGTGGTGAAGAAATTAGTACATTGCACTGTACTCATTTTCTTGTGCACTAAGCTCAAGTATAAATATAAAACATATTTACAGTTGCGTGCAATACTGCTTGCAGAACAAATTCTATTTATTAGGTGATATGTGTATGTAAGAAGAGAATTAAATCCATGTTTTGCATATGAAGTTCAAACTAGTTTGTACAAGGAGCTGTTTGCAGACAGGCTACTAAAAGACCTTTCTCCTAGCATATTCTTATACTTTTGCATAACTCAGACTCAAAAACAACTTAAAATGGGTTGAAAAGGTAACAGGAAGAAAGAAGTCATACATAGGTGTTGGTTTTTTTTCTTTCAGTCTCAATGACTTGCACAAACAATGAGTTTCATTGTACATCGGGACGCTGTATTCCTGCTCATTGGTACTGTGATCAAGGAATAGACTGTGCTGATGGCTCTGATGAACCTGCCTCTTGTGGTAAGTGTACATTCAGAAGATACATACTGAAAGACAAGATGGTTTATGGAAAAAGCTACAGTGCTTAGAGGTAACATGTTGAATCCAGACGACGTGGCTCGGGTATCTTTTGAGATTTATTTGCTGACTAAGTAATCTGACTCACTGAGTAATTAGAGTCAGTAAACATACTTCATGCTATGTGTGGAATATGAAGACTTTTAATTGCCAAAATTGATTCCTCTCTCAATGCATAACCTTCTCTCTTTTTAAGACTCTGGTGGTGGTGAATCAAGTGATGAGAGCTAGCAAGTATTTTTTCATGTCAATGTTTTGGATGTGAGACCAGATATCTTACTGTACAGGAAGTATGTGCACAATACTCCATTTGGGGAAAAAAGGAACACAGGATATGGAGGAGTGTTTTTGACTAGTATGCAGAAGAGTATCATAGAACTACAGTAGGCAAATACTTTACATGCTGATGGTAGAAACTGATGGTAGTAAGCATGGGGAGGAGGGAAGAAGGTGAAAAGAAGTAATCTCTAGCGAGAAGAAGAGGGACTGACTGGAATATTTGAGAAATAACATGACAACACAGTCATTACTGTCACTATCAAAGGTGACATAAGACAAAGCCTCTGATTTAAAATGGCTAGTAGTTCCCTTTGCACATTTCTAGAGCTGCATCTCCAGCTTGAGAAAATGTCTTCCATCTTATGCCAACTTCAGATCCTCATTACATAAATAATGTAAAACAAAACAGGGTCATTATGTGCTGACCGCTCAGTATTTAATGCTGCTTTCACGTTTTAGTCTCTGTATTTAATGCTGCTTTCATGTTTTAGTCTCCTGGTCTCAGGTTTCTGAAGCAGGGTGCTCTTGAGGTATTACAAGATCAGCAGTCTGATAATACAAACAGTACAGTGTTTTTAGAGATTGCCAATATAATTGACCAGAGAGGGACTCTCTGCTTTTATCAGCACATTCTCTTCTACTTAAACTTTTACTTTACATTTCAAATTTCATGGTCATAGGATTCTCCCTAAACACTTCCTTTATTGTAGCAGTGCAGGTTTAACAAGCAAAGTGATTTTATTCATTTTTAAGAGCCTCATGTGCGGACTTGTTCAAGTGACCAATTCAGATGTGATGATGGCAGATGTATCCCAGCAACATGGATCTGCGATGGTGATAATGACTGTGGGGATATGAGCGATGAGGATCAAAGACACAGTTGTGGTGGGTGTCCAGTATTCCTTTCTTTGACAGGCATTTTCTATTTAAAAAAACAAACAAACAAAAAAAAAGAAAAGAAACACACACTGAAAAAAAAACCTGAAATGAAACAACAAAAACCCTACCATTTTTTTTGTCTATAAAGGTGCACTTTAAGGTACATTCTTCCTGTCCTCAGTTTTCATTGAGTTGAATTAAAATAGGTAAGTTTATTGGTTTAAAGAAAGAAAGAAAGAAGAATATTCTAATTTTGTGAGTACTCTTCTTTGAATTGGCAAGTTTCAAGTGAGGAGATATTGTTTGTATGATTTGGGCAGCAACTTCAGCAGAGATGCTCTCTAATCATCACACACTACATCTTCTGTGTATTAATATCCACATAGTTTGGGCATGATTTCCGTACAAACAAATGAGCAAAATAATCTGTGTCAATTTAGAGGATGAAAAAAAGAGAAGAAAGTCAGACAAACCTGGTCCTGCTCCTTGATTTAACAACAGCTGGATTCACTTGCAGTCCTTGCACTATTTCAATGGTTCTCCATCTGTGTGATCCTTGGAGTACTGAATACTTTGAAGAATGTGGGAGCTAGACAGCCTAAACCTAATATCTGCTCAGTGGCCAGAAAATCTGGCCAGACGTGTGGAAAGCTTATACTCAGTATCTAAGATTGAGAGTTCTTCAAGTGCCAGCACTGGGTAAGCTTTGACTCTTAGTCTCAATGAAGAGCTATGTCCAGTTTAGAACTGATGGAAATGAGTATGAGTTTCATGTATGAAAGTGCAGTGATGCCTATTCCGGCACATGGGAAAGAGTGTGGTCCTGTTGTGGATTATGTGTTGTTATCCAGGCTGTATGCTGGGGGGAATGTTTTACATACAGAGTGCAACTTGCTGACCTGGTGAATGTGCTCTCTATTAGCAAACCGCAGCTGCACAGCTGCAGAGTTCACATGTGCCAACAATCGCCCCCCGCTCAGGAGATGCATTCCTCGGGCATGGATCTGTGATGGTGATGCTGACTGCAGTGATGCACTTGATGAACACCAGAACTGCACACGAAGATCTTGCATGGAGAATGAGTTTACTTGTAATAATGGCTTGTGTATCCGAAGCGCGTACAGGTTTGTCTGTCCATTTATCTACCATGCATTCATGCATTAATTTTTACTTGAAAATGATTGGGAGTCTTTCATATTAATATTCCCAGTGCATTGGCATTTAATTTTCTTTTTCTGTACCTCTCATGAAGTGATTCTGTTCAGCTTGTAGTGTATACAGAGAATACAAGCAGGACTCACTGGGTCAGACTCTATGTGATGCGTATCAGTTTTCTGAAAGTCTCTTCTTTTGGAGTCAATAATATGTGACGTCCTTTAAAAATCAAAAGAGTGTGTCTAGCACTGGAGAATGATGGCTGCCTTCTTGTATTAGAAAAAAAGTGTTCATTCTTCTTCAGGTGTGACAGACGGAATGACTGTGGTGATGCCAGCGATGAAAGGGGTTGCATCTATGAACCATGTCAGCAGCACCAGTTTACTTGTCAAAATGGACGCTGCATTGCCAAGGCCTACATCTGTGATGGAGATAATGACTGTGGTGATGAGTCTGATGAACTGGAACACCTCTGTACTACACCAGAAGCAACGTGCTCTCCCCATCATTTTAAATGTGACAATGGAAACTGCATTGAAATGACTAAAGTCTGCAATCGGTTGGATGATTGCTTAGATAATAGTGATGAAAAAGGATGTGGTATGTTTAGGTTTGTTTGGACTGTCTTAGTCTATTTAAAATGCATTGGCAGATTCAACAAAAAAATGATCTTAAGATAACTTCATAATTACAATTATATCTATTCCGTGGTGGTGGAGGAATGCGTACATTTAATTTTTTTTTTTTAATTAAATCACATCAGTTATGTATTGTTTTGACAAACCATGGAAGTTAGCTGATTATGTAAACTGTAAATGCAGATTATAAATTGTTTCATTATTGCCTTTACATTTCCAAAATCCACCATTGGTTTGTGTATATTTTGCACTCAGTGAGTTTGGTGACAGAATTCAAAAGAGCTGAAATAGTTTTTATTGTACATCCAGCCAAGATTTGTAATGAGCATTTTCAGGGGAAGGCAGGGAGAGAGAGATAGAAGAAAGAGTATGTTGGAAAATCACTGCACTATTTTCTCTGTAAGTCAATTGCTTGAGTAGAGCTTCCTTTCCTTCTTAGGTATAAATGAATGCAGTGACCCTTCAATCAGTGGATGTGATCATGACTGCACGGACACCCAAACAAGTTTCTTCTGTTCTTGTCATCCTGGATACAAACTTATGTCAGATAAACGAACTTGTGATGATATTGATGAGTGCAATGAAACTCCATCAGTATGTAGCCAGATTTGTGAGAACACAGCTGGCTCCTACATCTGTAAGTGTGCCCCAGGCTATATCCGGGAGCCTGATGGAAAAAGTTGCCGACAAAATAGTAATATCTCCCCATACCTTATTTTTAGCAACCGTTACTATCTGAGAAATCTCACAGCAGATGGCCAGTCTTACTCTCTCATTTTGCAAGGACTGAGAAATGTGGTGGCACTGGACTTTGACAGGGTGGAAAAAAGGTTGTACTGGATTGATGTGGGGAGGAAGGTCATTGAACGAATGTTCCTAAATGGAACAAATAAGGAGGCTGTAATAAGTGATGATGTGCCGAATGGGGAAGGTATCGCTGTTGACTGGGTTGGCAGGTAAGGAAACACATTTTCTGTCTTTCTGAGCTACTAAAGAAATTGGAGGGAGTTTGCATTAGGGTTCTTCTACTTTGTACAAAAACCTCTGAAGAGCATTAAATCAATTTGGATTGTGGATGCGGTATTATACAGCTGCTCTGGAAAGTTTATGGGCTTACGATACATTGTATAATGCATTTCTTTAATTGGTCTCCTATCTATTTTACCGAAGTTATAACAGAGTTAATCTCCCATCAATAATAACATAGTGCATATGGCTCACATGAGAAGCATGTTAGGAAATGATCAATTAACAGATGAGCCAAGCAGGCAGCTGGGAAATTACATGTTCCTGAGAGTAGGGATTCTGAGCTTAGGCTAGTAGTTGCTATTATTTGCTGGTGCTAGCAAAGGAAGAACTGTCAGGGTTGAAGCTTCACTCTTTGCATAAACAATATGCTATAAGAGATTACTGAATTCCAGTGAAGAAGAAATAATAAACATTAATGAAGAGCATGTTTTTCTGGTCTTGAAAAATACATCATTTTCTGACACTCAAACCATCATTTGCTAAAGTCGGGCATTATGAGGACAAAATTGGAAAGCACTTTGCATTGCGGTAATTTTTTAATTGCCTGTCATGTATCATAAAGTAGCTTGATTTATTTCCACAGAAACTGCTATTTGGTGCCTCTTCATCAGTTTTTGCTTCCCTTTTTTTTTTTTTTTTTTTTTGACTGCATTGATCTCGGCATGAAAAGTTCAAAGCTCTTCAGAATAATGAGAGTGATTCAGAAAGTCACAGTTGGGACTTAAGAGAGCGTGATTTTATTGACATTCACAAATTAGTTTTTTCACTGCTTTGTCTCTGAAGCTAATGATAGTTATGTTACCAGACACTCCTAAATACCTTGTGATTGATAAAGAGGTGTGAAAGGAAAAAAAAAGTGGTCCTGTTGCTCCTGTAATAATAGTTGCTGAATTAATTCAGCTACCATTAGATATGCTTTTAGTCAGCTTTTATTTAGGTGCTTCAGAAGGGCTGAAAGATCATACAGTGGTAGATAAGTTGGTCTGCGGTTTCAGTACAGGGTGGGATTGGGAGAGATGAGCTACCAGCTGGGGAAGATTCTCTTCTCATTTCTCCTACCTTATGGGAATACCACAGCAGTGATCAGAGTGGCTTAGTCAGAGACTTAGGCTGACTCTGGAGTGTTTCTGTGCACACTAGAGCTGAAAAAACACTGCAGGCAATTTCAAAGTAGCCTACCTTATTTCTGATTAATCAAATTAAGCACTTTATTTTGTTGCAGGCTTTCAAAAATCAATGCTTCACCTTGTGTGTTATCTTTAATTACAGTTGCAGATAATTTCTCGGCATTGTAAAAGGAAAAAAATTTTTGAAGTGAGATTTAAATTAGGTTTTCAAACCATAATAGCTAGCAATTTTTGAATGAGAGCCTGCCAACTCTTTTATTTGTTTGATTAGAGCAGATGTGACAGCCTGGAGAAGGTGAACACTTCAGAGCTCCAGTTGCAATCCATTATACTGTCCATGTGCTTTTCTGCTTCTCTTTGGCTGTTATGGTAGTAGGGGAGGGAAAGAAAAGATTGCTTAGTAATTTATAAGTAAATGGAATATTATTACTCAACTGGGCAACTGCAAGTTTGAATTTGACACCAAAGATTGTGGACACAAATACAGAGGAGTAAAAAAAGGCAAACTGGAGCATGATTTAGAGATGTTAGTACACTATATTCTTCCTTTATTGTGGATATATTGTTTCTAGAAGGAAAAAGAAAAAGTGAAATTCAATATGAAGTAAAATGAAGGAAGTAAATTAACTCTAAAACATTTCAGAAAATTGTACTGGGTGGATGCCTACAAAGATTGCCTCTATGTCTCTGAACTTGATGGAAGATTCCAGAAAAAATTGGTGGATCGATGTGTGGATATCAACAACACTTACTGCTTTCAGCATCCCAGAGCAATTGTTGTTCATCCAAAATATGGGTATGACATTTTGAAAGTACTTTTCCTTTTAAATAGTTTTGCACTGTCTCTGAAAATCTGAAATAAATTTTGGCTGTGTGCTCTTCAATTTGTGCAACATTAAATCTTAGCTGGAGCTTAGGAAAAACAGCAGCTTGCTTTTCATAACTTTATATGCTGGGCAGTCTGATAGTGAAAGAGGACTTTGGTTGCATATGGACAAGGAAATGTTGATTGCAAGGCTAGAAAGGTTAACAGGTGCCTGTGCAGCTTGATATACAATGTGGTACTGATTGCATTCTTTGAAGATGATTGTGCTTGCATACTTCTACAAGCTTGCTGTAGTGATTAATGTAACAAGTAAATGCATTAACCTTTTACTTATCTTTCTCGGTATCTGGTTTAATTTTTTTGCAAGAAATGCTGTCTTTCAGATCTGGCTTCTAATATTTATTTCAACGTGTTTTTACTATAAACCTAACTGGACGTGTTTATTTGAACAGACAGGTTTACTGGACAGACTGGGCAGATAGAGCCTATATTGGACGAGCAGGCATGGATGGCAAGGACAAGACGGTGATTATCTCTACAAAGTTAGAGTGGCCCAATGGACTCACCATAGATTACACCAACGACAAGCTCTACTGGGCAGATGCCCATCTAAATTACATTGAGTACGTACATGGAGAAGAATAAAGCAATTAAATAGTTTGCTCATACTGGATTTCAGTGGTAGCCTTTGTAAATGCTGTAAGCACAATGTTTCTATCCACTGATGCCATAGGAAATCAGAGTCAGGAGGTCTGGATCAGTAGGTGAAATGAATGACGCAGTAGCCTAGTTCATATATTTGCATTCTAGGTCCTGCTAGAAATGTTCCAAAAACTATTGAAAAGCTCAGATTAAAGAAGTCACAATCTATGCTTGAAATATGCAAGTTATCTATATCTTTACCTTGCCTGAGCCAAGGCAGAATCGAATGTAAAATGACTACTTCTGATGCCCTTCAGTCTATATGTATGAGTTCATCTGCAGTGTTAAATTAGGTATGTGCTAGTAAAACAATACACAAATCATTAGAGGATGTCTGAAAACTTACGTGTAATGTTATCCTCAGCTTTTATGGAGGAGTCCATAGATACAGTATGAAATTTCCTGTTGGCACATAGCTTCTTCCTGTCAGTTGATAAAATATGTATTAGTTGTTTAGTGCTGGAAAATTACCTCTTAAAAATCTGTTGAAAACTGCAAGTAACACTCTGATTCTTGTGAAGACATTGAATCACTTCAAAACAAATCCTTTATATTCACGTTTATATGTGCGTTTAGGGTTATACTTTCATCCATATTTTTTCTTTACATTTCATTCTTTTGGCAGCCTCTTCTGTGCTGAAATGTTCAGAATATCCTATTTAAAATATATATTAATTTCTCTATCTTTCTTAGTTTCTCTTGAATTTCATGATTTAACCCTATATGTCAATATCACAGCAAAAATACAAATCTTATTAAAGGCACCTTATCAGAGGAGGCTCTAAATCAGGAAGGCATATAAAATGTGAAGGTGTAGGAGGCCTGCTGTGTTAAGTGTTCAGTTATTAGCAGTCTGGGTGAACCAGGCAAGCCAGTCTCTTATGTGGTGGAAATAAGTTATTGTAAAACATTAAGTGTGCAAAATTTCATTGGATTAGCTGATATACTTCTATGGGAAGATTTCATGCGGAAGTGGATGCTCCCTTTTTATACTTCTTTACCTAGAATAACCTGCTTTACTTCTCTGCTTACCTCAATTTATTTACTGAGGACAGTGTCTATCATAGGACTAAAGAAGCTGCAATTCCAGTGTTACATGGTCCTGGTCCAATAAAGATCTAACATTAACATACAAAGACAAGAAGATCGTATAGCATTTATCTGAATGTTTTGCACATTTTTTCTTTATCTAGGTACTCTGATCTGGATGGACATCATCGTCATACAGTATATGATGGGACATTGCCTCACCCATTTGCAATAACCATTTTTGAAGACACAATATATTGGACTGATTGGAACACAAGAACTGTTGAAAAGGGAAATAAATATGATGGATCAGACAGGACTATTCTTGTGAACACCACACATAGGCCGTTTGACATCCATGTTTACCATCCATACAGACAACCTTTTGGTGAGAAAACAGTATTATATTTGAATTTAGAGGGCCAGCTGTTATCTGGAAACTAATGTAAAAGATCCTGAGTGGACTCTGCTTTCTCATTCACTCGGGGAAATGAAATGCGTAGAATAAATGTACTTCTCTGCTTTACACATACAAATGGTCCTTGATTAACTACTGAAATAGAATCAGATGGGGAATGCGTTATTTTAAATTAGTTTATTAAAATTCAAGACCAGTAGTGTACATTTCATGTGTGTGAAATCATATGCATTTTTCTCTCTGTGTGCCTGATTATCTAGGTTTTGTTTTTAAACTTACTATGTTTAAGTCTTCAATACAGTATGAGAGGAATCTAGTGAAGATTGAGGCCATTATGTCCTGGGTTTGCAATGTGTGGTAATATTTTTTTCTTTCTTTTTTTTTTTTTTTACTAGTTAATAATCCTTGTGGCAACAACAATGGTGGTTGTTCCCATCTGTGCCTGATAAAAGCTGGTGGTCAGGGTTATTCCTGTGAATGTCCTGATAACTTCATGATTGTACAGTTTGGCAGTACAGCACACTGCCTTCCACTGTGCTCCAGCACCCAGTTCCTCTGTGCAGACACTGAGAGGTAAGTGCTGTTCCCTTTTTTTTTTTCTCTGATGCCTTTTAAAGATACATTTCACAGGTTAGTCTTTTGAAAAGGGCGTTAAAGCAGTAATTCCTCCTCACTATTATTCTGTGATGTCCTAGGAAAGTCAAAGCCAAGACCAGACAGACTTCGTTTTGGAAAAATATATACAGTTTCCTAGGTTGAATGTTGTGGGGTTTTTTTTGTTTTTTTTTTAAAACCTTTTTTCCCTATTACACATCATTGCTAATGTAACAAAGTTTGGATTGCTGGAAACCTGTAGACCCCCAAAACAATTTCCAGTCAAAATCACAAGCCTGGAACTTTTCCCATTTGCACATCTTTTGTAACACATCTCTTTCTTCCAAGTATGTGCTGTCTGGGAGTGTCCCAGGAAAACAAACAACAAAAAAAGCATTTAAAAGGTGTGGGGAGGTAGCTGTAGTGGGAGGTGAGGAATGTAGCCTAAGAGCTGCTATGCTGACACTGGATCACTCTGGAGACGGTGAGACTGTTGTGTTCCTAGGGGTAACCTTTTGAAGCAGTGTTACAATGATGTTCTCTTATGAAATTGTTGTGCTAAACAAGTGAATTATTAATGTGTTACCTGATAAAAAAATCTGAATTAAGATTGATTTCAAATGCTGAGAGATGGTTACCACAAACACACATTAAAATTTAGTCCTTATTAATTTACTGTGAACACCTTTAAGAGATCAGCCAGTATCATCTGTTTCTAGAGAGTCTTCTGGCATAACTTGTTAGCATGTGACATGAAACAGAAGAGATGAAATTTAAGGTGTCTTGGCAGTTTCAAGAAACAGACTGAGATAATTGTGTTTCATGCTGTGAAAGGATGTTTTTTTGTTTGTTTTATCTGTAGAGACACTTCCTCAATGAAATATTGTTCTCGCTTTGTAGGTGCATTCCTATCTGGTGGAAATGTGATGGACAGAGGGACTGTCGAGATGGCTCTGATGAGCCCCCTACCTGTCCACACCGATACTGCCCTGTTGGTCAATTCCAGTGTAACGACGGGAACTGCACAAGTCCACATTTCTTATGTAATACTCAGTCAGATTGCCATGACAGATCAGATGAAGATCCTGTACTTTGTGGTACGTTACCAGTAATAATTTTAAGTGAGCTTTGCCCGTACAAACCACGCAAAAAAAATATACTGTTATCATTATCCCCTTTTCATGAATGAAAATGGTAGGTAGAGAGATACAGGTCCTAATTGTCTAGTCTTGCACCTACGAGGATGATTTATCTCAATACAGAAGAGAGCTAAAGAGAGTAAAAATACACAAAATGTAAAAATTTTTTATGCCTTTGACTCAGATTTGCACTGGAAGTAGAATCCATTCTGTTTTATCTAGTGTAAATCCATGATCTATAATAGGAATCTAAGCCTCCCTGATATGTCCATAGGTGTACTCATTTTTTCCCATGTTCTTGAGCTTTGCACAACAGGACAAAATTATTTCTTGCTCTGTGTTGCACAAAACCCAGCACATGTGGGAAGACTGTTTTGGATTGTAGCATTTTGGCAATAAAGCCTTATTATGTTTATGGAGAAATACTGTTGCCTTAGAAAACTTGTTGCACATACTTACATCTGAATTAAAAAGTGCATCGGTAGTCTTCTGCTTGTAAATAATTTATTTCTGGCAGTTGTGAGCATAGTAATATAAAGGAAAACAATAGTGTGCTTGTGTAATTGATAGTTTCATTGCCATTCATCAGCAAAGTGTTCCTAAAAATGACAGAATTATATGAAATTACAGTTTTACATGAGTTTCAAATAGCTAAACTCTTAAATATGGCACAGGGGATTATTTAACGTATAAATTTGGCAGCTGCATAATGTGTCACCATTTCTTATGTACTAGGTACGCTTCAAAGTCAGTTTGGGTCTTTATAGATCCTTCTGTTCATCATCTTGTGCATGGAAATAGAATCTTTTAGTTTGGAAAATATGTGGAAATCCTGATGTATTACTTCCTTTTGAAGAGTTTTTCAGTATATGTGAAATAGCAGCATGGTAATGTTCAGTGAGTTATAAAAATTCAGGAAGTTTTGTATGAGGCTAGTGTTGACGCTTGTTTTCATAGATCTTGAAATATCCCCCAGTTTGTCAGTATTGCTGATGTTTGTGTTCCATGCCTTGACCTGGGAATAGAGGGTGTACATTTATAGACTATGGAGCTGTCATTAGCATGATCTTCTGTTTCCTAGCCCATTCCTTCATAGCTTAGAGGAACTAAGCGAATCAGACAAAATGAATCTAAGTTGGTAGCACGGCTTGGAGGCACAGTATCACTTCTGTGCTTAGTGGATGGGAGCCCCTGCCTCCTTCATATTTGAATACTGGGTTTAGTCCCTTCTTTTTTAGGAGAAGATAGTGCTGTCTCACTCCTAGAAAAACTTAGAGACTTTGTGAGCTTATGGGAAATGTATGCTGTAGCATTAGAAATCTGTACCTCAACTGGGCAAGTAGATATTTTAGATGTTATATGTGTGATATATATATGTGATATTTTAGATGTTTGTTGACTTAAAAAATATATATAATAAATAAATAAAAGACCAACCAAACAAGTGTAGACATAATAAATGCCCAATTGAGGTAACACTGCTGCAGCAGATTATTTCTGTAACTTTCAGTATTTTAATAGCCAATTTGTATTCTTTCAGCTAATCACCAGTGTGAAACTCACCAGTGGCAATGTGCCAATAAACGATGTATCCCAGAAGCCTGGCAGTGTGATAGAGAGGATGACTGTGGTGACAACTCGGATGAAGATATTACTCACTGTGCAAGTAGGACCTGTCCCCCAGGCCAATTTAAATGTGACAATGGCCGCTGCATCCCAGAGTCCTGGAAGTGTGATGTGGATGATGATTGTGGCGATAACTCTGATGAGCCATTCCATGAATGCAGTAAGCATTTTTCTGTAGTAAGCTGCCTGCATTATGGTGCACCAAAAGCAGAGCAGACTGCATTACTTAATTTTTCTGAGGTTAAAAATTAATTGGAAATAAATATTTCCTTCAACGTAGTTGCTGGCATAGATGAGGAGTACTAAAAAGCATAGATTCTATGCAATAATTCACTGCTTTATTATTCTTGCAAATGAGGATGTTTCATTATGCTGACTTGCTTACCAAGAACTGACAGTATCTCACACTGACCTCCTTCATGCTAGCAGTGTCTTTTGCTTGGTCATTAAAAACCTTTTTTACAAAATATTATGTACTTATGTGATCTATTGCATGTATAGAAACAGCGAATCCCAGTTCACCAGTTTCTACATTGCCCCACTTTGGAGTGTGATATATGTCATGCTTTTTATGGAGAGACAAAATATGTCATGACAACTCCAGTAGTAGAAAGTATTGACTAAATGCCAATTGTATGAGGCAGAATAGCAAGATCAGTTTTCTGGCTAACAACTTCTTGTGTTGCAGTGGGCCCTGCTTATCGTTGTGACAACCACACACAATTCAGCTGTAGAACCAGCTACCGTTGCATACCACTGTGGGCAGTGTGCAATGGGAATGATGACTGCAGAGACAACAGCGATGAACAAGGCTGTGGTATGTCTGGGAAAGAAGATACATTCAACATAATTTGTGCCCAAAAGTTTTCTTCAATTTGAGTTTCTGAAAATGTTTTTAGTAATAATGAATCTGTTTTTTTTAATTTTTATTAATATCATCTAATTACATTGGTAGTTACATGTCTTGAGGAAAACTGTGTGCAGTGATTCATTGTGCAGCTCATGTATTTACGAGCTCTGAAGACCAGGATTATATTATTTTGACTTACATGTCATCAAATGAAACAGAAAATATTTTTACTTGAGCTTAGCTATTATAGACTGTTAAAAGTGTCAGTGTGTTCTACATTTATGTAACTACTGTACTCCAGAAACCATTAGCATGGGAAGTATAATGATACTTTCCCAAACTCTTACATTTATGTTGAAACCTCTCATAAGCTTTCACACTAAATTTATTAGGAAATCAGATCTCTATATCAAGACCAGAAAAGACTCGAAATGATAGCATTCTATGAAGACTTTGCAATTGTTATTCTCTGCTTGTAGAATTAACTGTAAAAAAGCATGTCACCACAGACATGCTCCTTCATTCAGAAATGCTTTTCTTTGGGCTCTTTATTAGTAGACTAATACAATCTATACATTTTAGTAGCTGTTAATGTAGTAAGTTACTCTTTCATGGATAGACTTGCTCCTTTAAAAGCAGGATAGAGGGCCAGATTTATTAGAATCCCTCATACTGGATAGGGACACTGTAAGGAGCAATCATTCTTCTCCTTTGATAGCATTATGTAGCATTTATTCTTTTGTTTCTCTATCTCATTTCTATATAGTTACTTCAGCTGTTTCTTAATCACTCTTGTCATTTGGCCCAATTTTTGACGCTAGTGGCTTTATGTACTTCCATTGTCTTTGGTGCTTTTCATCTTATCCAAAGATTATACTATATATATTATAATATATACTAATTATTAAGCTGGTCTCATGTTTTGTTGGCAAACGGTTTATGCTGCAGAGGAGATGACTTGCAGTCCTTCTGGAGATTTCCGTTGTGACAATCATCGGTGTATTCCACTGCGCTGGAAGTGTGATGGAGATAATGACTGTGGAGATCAGTCTGATGAGCACAACTGCAGTGAGTTCTTTTTTGGCTATAACAACATAGTCTAGCTTTTGACTCAAATAGCCCTTTGTATCTTATGAAAATGTGGCAGACATCTCAGTTGCAATCACTCAGTGGTTTTGCTTCATAGCATTGTATTTTCTTTGCTTCTTTGTTCAATCACGATGACGTCTTGAAGCATTTTTGACCAATAAAAAAAAACCTAGTAAATCTAGTAATTGCTGTAAGATAAATTCCCATTGTTTGCTAGGAAATGACATTTGAATTTTGCCCTGTGTGCAAATGTAGGAGCATATAGTTTTGTAAGGAGCTAACCTTGATTACTTTTTCCTGATTTAAATTACAAATTACTCCTGTCTAAGTTTGTGATAATTATTTTTTCCATTCAATGAGGAATAAAATGCAAAGAGTATGAGAAAAAGCTGTTATAATATTATCCAGTTTTTGTTTATACTGGGAAAATTTATAAGTTTGTACTTTCATTTTAAATGAAGGTCCTCGTGAATGCACAGAAAGTGAATACCGTTGTGACAATTTGCGCTGCATTCCTTCCCGTTGGGTCTGTGATCATGATGATGACTGTGAAGACAATTCAGATGAACGCGATTGTGGTGTGTATTGTCTGGATGCTGCCTCTTACATGTTCACACTTTGTTTCTAAATTAGTAAGTTTTCTGCAAAATGATATTTTATTGGAAGCATCTTTAATGGAGTAACATTGACCATGTCACTTTAGTTGTTTCACCAAAAGTTGCAGTTTTCACAGTTTTAGTGGTCTGGGATGTTGCACACTTTTGTAGGATGATGTTCTCTAAAGCTGAACATTTAATGGGATTTGAATGAAGAGATATTTCAACAGTTACTTCTGAATCTTTTCAGAGCTGAGGACCTGCCACCCAGGTTATTTCCAGTGTAATAGTGGGCACTGTGTTGCAGAGCGCTTCAGATGTGATGGAAATGCGGACTGCCTTGATTTCTCTGATGAAATAACTTGTCGTGAGTTTCAAGTTTTGCAATTGGTGCTCATTGAGCTTAATTCCAGAAAGAGATGCACTTTACTGTCTCTTTACATGAGGTTACTCCTTAGAGGTGCTGAATTCTGCAGGAGTAAGTGGTGTCAGTAGAAGTTGAGGAGAAAAAGGTTCTCAATCAGCTTTTTAATATATTAGTAGATTGCCTTCTCTTACATTAACTGTAAGCACAGTTGTAATGCTAGGAAATCAGTATATTTACCAGGTTCAGTAGAAGGTATACCTGATTGAATTAAAATTCTTGACTATCGCACTTAACTGCAGGGTCCACTGTTTCCAGTTGACCTGCATTCTGACAAGGTTTTATAATGGAATGGGATTTTGTAATACTCAAAAGGAGTGGATAGCTTCTATCTATTGATGCCTTCTATTGATTGATCTGCGGTGAAGAAATACCCTAGTGTTTGTATTACAATAGTTAATAGTAATGTTATAATTTCATATTTTTCAGCAACAAGGTATCCTAATGGTACATACTGTCCACCCATGATGTTTGAATGTAAAAACCATGTCTGTATCCAGCCATACTGGAAATGTGATGGTGATAATGACTGTGGTGATGACTCTGATGAAGAACTTCACCTTTGCTGTAAGACAGAAAATTGATATCAAAATGTAAAAATGTAGAATAAAATATGTAATTACAATTGGACGAGTGTATAAAAGAGTAAGGATGGTACTTTTCAACAATCTTTTCAAGTGGGATAGTTAAAATAAAGGCATAAGTTTGCCTTTGAAGTTATAATTAAGGTAATGTATATTCTCAAAGGTGAGTCTTCAAAGCTATAAAGAGTCAAAGCATCTTTCTAAATATGGATGACAACTTAATTAGCATGGTGAGTTTTCTATCAGCTTACTTAAACAAATCCAGCAACCTCAGTGTTATATGTAGTCATAGGATATCCGTTTGGCCAAAGATCACGTACTGTCTTCTGACAGAAAAAATATGTAGTGCCCTAACATGATCACCAAAACGTAGAGAAAATGTTCTTTTGAATGCGCCATAATGCATTTTAAAATATAGGAAATGTTTCAGTGTTACAGGTTAAAACTGATCAGGATAGCTTGTGACTCAGTGGCATGAAGTTGTCTGTGTGACTGACTTGATCTCTTCTTTTCAGTGGATATTGCTTGTGAATCTCCATTCCGTTTCCGATGTGAAAACAATCGCTGTATATATAGTCATGAGCTGTGCAACCAGGAGGATGACTGTGGAGATGGAAGCGATGAGAAGGAGGAACATTGTATGTACACACAGAGAATTTAGCAGGAAATAGGAATTTCAGTAATTGTGGTGTATTTTAACAGTGCTGAAGACCTTCAGAAATGTCAAAAATAAGCATAAATATATGAAAACCAGTTCTTAAATATGAAATAATTTGAACTATTATTATTGGTACTGTGTTCACAGCTCTCCATGTAAGTTGCAAAAATAAACAATTGTTTGCCTTATAAGTACAGAGTATGGTTTTTGAACTAAAATTTTATTATGTACTTTACCTAAATTTATTTACGGTAAAGTCCTTTTAAAATAAGAAAAAGTTTGGTTGTATTATAAGATAAGAATGTGATGGATAGATGAGAGTTCTTTAAATAGATAAGTGGGTACTTCTGAATTTATAGCACTGTTATGTAAACAGTAAATTTTGATATTTAAGGCCTAATCCTGCAGAAGATCTGTTACTGTTCAGTAGGGTTTTGCCCTCAGATATATTATGTAATTCATATTGACTGTGCTGATTTTTGTATTATGAAGTGTAATCATGTTTTTTGTTGTTTATCGAGCAACCAAAATAAGCCAGCTTGCTTGTTATTGCTATTGTGCAATAGTTAATAGTCAAGTTAATAGTTTACTAATATCTCAACCTCTTGAAGTCTGTAGTAGGTGTATAAAGAGTTAAAGGGTATTTAATAAGTTTGCACTATTAAAAAAATAAATTAGCTGTTAACAGGAAGAATCTACCTTATGCCTTCATAAGATAAAGGGCATCTTTCAGTTTACTGAGGTGTGATTAGAGGTCAGGAGGCCCTGGTTAGCTCTACTACAGACTTTCATTGTCACTCTAGTCATTATTTTACTAGATTGCATCAGCCTTCCTCATTAAAAAAGTGTAATAGTGCTGTCTGTTGGTACTATGTAACTGAACTTGTGATACAAGACTGCTTACCTTTTCAACTATAGGTAGAGAACCAACTCCAAGACCTTGTACGACTGAAGAATTCAAGTGTAGTAATGGAAATTGTATTCCTCTACATTATGTCTGTGACAATTATGATGACTGTGGAGACCATTTTGATGAAATGGGCTGCAGTAAGTAATAATAGAACACAACATTTCAGTGCTATTAAAATAAACATTTCAGGAACAGTACATGTTTCTTGGATAAAATACTAGGAAGTATTAATGTTGAATTAGCCTGTGAGGGGTTTAATCTGATTAGCCATGGAAATATCTTTTTTTTTTTTTTTAACTTCTTTGAGGGAAAGCCTTAAGAAATTCAGTGCTGATTTCTCTGTTTCCCATACGTTCTCAGTTGTCTTTAGGTAATATAACCTAGTGCAATGATGATGGATGAAAATATAAAAATACAGGAATAATGTGAAACAGTGAAAATCAAAGACATCTCCTGACATTCAGAATTCTACATCTGTAGATAGATGCAAATGCAGGTCTGATGCTAACATTTGTAACCTTCCCAACATCAGAAACCTGAGATGTTGAGAGAAAAGCTTTTTGTCTGTTTCTACATATATACTGAATTGAGATGTTTAAATTACCACTGGGACGTGTATGTATGTTTTAAGTGAGATAATGAGCTTAATGTAATGTCTTAGTATATTTTCTTATGCTCTGTCAATAAACATGTACTTCTTTCCTACTTACATACAGTGAATATGAAAGAATTTTGTATATATGTGAAGTATGTAAAGATCAATTTAATTCTGTATGTACTCTGAGAAGAATACAATCTTCTATCTGTCATAGATTATTTATCATACTTCACTTGCCTTTTCCATTATGGGCATGTCTCAAGGGGTAGTACATTTTATGCAATGACCTTTATTAACTTCAGAAGGCTTTAATTGAGGTACTGGGTCTGTAAGTAGTCTGTGCCATGTGTGGTAGCAAATAAGAACACTTTTTGCATAGATGATAAGGAAAGAATAGATAAGAAGGAGGCAGATTGGCCAAGCTAGGAGTTAGTAAAGTTTGTTAAATAGATTCTGCAGTTGCTGCAGACACTTTTGAGGAGCTGAGCATGGTTGATTATGGCTATTATCCTGACCATGATCACCTGCTTCTGCAGGTGAAACTATACTTAGTTGACTCTTGACTGGTGCTTACTGTGGGCTGTAAGTTACCTATGCCTTAGAAATAAGGCGTTCACATTAATTGGATTTTGCTTAGGAAAATAATACTGCCGTTGAAAATAGCTCTCATATAGACAATGATCAAAATTATGACTTCCATATCGCTTCATTTTTTTTTTATTATAAATATCTAATTTGTTATTTTCAGATCCTGGAACAGAACGAACTTGTGCAGAAAATATCTGTGAACATAACTGTACCAACTTGAGTGAAGGAGGCTTTATCTGTTCTTGTAGGCCAGGTTACAAGGCCAGTGAAAATAACCGAAACTCCTGTGATGGTATTTTCAGTTTTCTAAACATCTTCTTCCTAACAAATGTTCAGTGACCTATCACTTCATCATTCTATATGGATGCTTATTCATACATTGTAACAGGATGTTTATACATTTACCAGATGCTTCTTAAACCATTTTGCTGTTTAATCATGTTTGCTAACATGCAGGTAATTCAACAAAGACTTGTTCCACAGTTCAGATTTGTTCTAGTCTTTTATTTTTATTTTATAGGTATATGTTTTTGCTTTTCTGTGTATGCATTTAGTTGTATTTTTGCAGACTGAGGAACATAAATTTGCTTTTATTTTTCCTTATTGAAAGAAAACTTAGTGGAGGCTAGGATTCTCATTTTGTACTGTTCTCAGTAAAGATTTGTTGTGCTGTTTTTTGCCTTGATTATATGTAGATAAAATATTGTGAGGAGTTAACTGTTGTTGGTGGTCATGCAACATAGTACCTTCATGTTTACCATTTCAGTATGTTGATCCCAGATCTAATGGATGGTTTGTATAGTTTTATTAAACATGGTATAGGGCCATTCTTCCTGATCCTTCCTGCTGATACAGTTTCTTAGGGATGAAGTCTTATTGCTTCACCATTTCTACAAGGTTTTGCATCTTGTTGTAGTTCACCAAAGAAAGACAAGAGATAACACAGATTTAACTGAAAAATATGTGATCAAAAACATGTCTCTGAAAAGTAATCTGATAAGCAGGAGCTGGAGTTCTTTTAGATAACTGATATTGATGTTAAAGATCATTTATTATGTCATTGATCTTTTAGAGTATATGGGGAAAGGCTATACTTACAACATCATAGAGTGAAGATGACCAAGTTGTGGAAGAAAGAGATTAAACTCCATATGCCTTCTCTTTACAGATATCAATGAATGTGAGATCTTTGGAACGTGCACCCAGGACTGCAAAAATTCCAAAGGAAGCTATGAATGTTTTTGTGCAGATGGCTTCAAGTCTGTAGGCGATCAGCAAGGGAAACAGTGTGCAGCTAATGGTATGTTAAGCAACAACAAGATTGATTGCTATCTTTAAAGAGCAAGAACAGGTAGAGAGTTGGAGCAGCAGATGATAATAATAGAACAGTAGTACAGAGCTGTTGGGGAAAAAAAGAAAAAATTGATAGCACAATAGCATTACATAAAATACTGAAACAATTTTGTATTTAGATAATTACTTATAGTGTAGCATATGGTGGATGATATAGAGGATGACCTCTTCTATGAAGAAAAGTTTAGGGAATTGGGCTTTTTAGGTTGGAGAAGAGAAGGCTCCAGGGAGACCTCACTGTGGCCTTCCAGTGCCAGAAGGGAATGTATAAGCAGGAGGGGGAATGACTGTTACATGGGTGGATAGTGATAGGACAAGGGGGAGTGGTTTTAAACTTAAGACAGGGGAAGTTTAGGTAAGGTATTAGGAGGAAGTTTTTCACTCAGAGGATGGTGACACATTGCAACAGGTTGCCCAGAAAAGTTGTGGATGCCCCATCTTTGGATGCATTCAAGGCCAGGCTGGATGTGGCTGTGGACAACCTGGTCTAGTGGTTGGCTACCGTGCCCATGGCAGGGGGGTTGAAACTAGATGATCTTTGAGGTCTTTTCCAACCCAGTCCATTCATGATTCTATGATATGATTTTTTGCTTGATAGCCTCTGTATGTGCTAGTATCTGAAATCTAGTTCTTGAAATACCTTTTCCATAGGAAGAAGCATCTAGACATCTGATACATCTAGAAATTTTCAGGGGTCGGTGACAGAAGATAATATTATTGTAGCTGATAACATCATAAAATCACTTGTGCCTGAAATTCTACTATGTAGATGTGATTAATGTAGGTGGAATTTTCCAGAATAAGGCCTAAGATCCAAGTCCATGACTCCCAGCTGAACACTGTCTTTAAAAAGAGGGCTGTACAGTTAAATTTTTTCACGAGCAAAGTGAGCCAGGTGGAACTCATACCCCTGTGGAGTATTGAAACTAAATCCAAATTAACCTGTGGCCACATAGGAGAGTATTCTTCTGAATCAGATAGAAGAACTAAGGCAATAACTTGCTAACTCAAGTTATTGACAATTTATTAGTAGTTATCAAAATTGTTCCCCATTCTGTGGGGTGGTGATATCTGAGCTGTGTAGTGTATACCTGCATTTCACTTTTGAGATATGAGGTCACATCTCAGACATGCCAATGTTGTGATGTTTAACAATTTGCAAGGACTTCTTCCTTAGTAATTATGGCTATGCAAAGTCTATGGTGAAAAGGGTAATACTCTGCTCATTGCTAAGTATGTCCAGAATTCTTAATTAATTTTACAAAGCCAAGTAATTCTAAAGCTCTGAAGCTTTAGAAGCAGAACTGTGTCCCTTCTACTTTCTTATTCAGAGAAATTGTTAAAACTCCAGTTCAGTTTTGAGTATAAGTGAATTTCATTCTTTTTTTGCCCCTAAAAATAAAAGCATACAAGAAAAACTGTCATCATTAATTAATAAAAATATATTTAAAAAATAATTATCATTTGTCTAGGTAATCCTCCATTGTTGCTGCTGCCAGATAATGTCCGCATTCGAAGATACAATATCTCTTCAGAACAGTACTCTGACTATATTGATAACCAGGAGCGCATCCAAGCTCTGGATTATGACTGGGACCCTGAAGGGATAGGCCTGAGTGAGTATGTGTAGAAAATTAGTACTGAGCCATGCAGTGGCTTGTTGAAAAAGACACGTTTCTGTGTCATAGGTATATAATTTATGTTGGAAATCAAAATCAAACTAGATTAACTAATTGGACAGATCTTGTTTGAATATGCCCATCCCCTCTGCTTGTTCTTCAACGTCAGTGTAGTTCCTTTTAATGCTTTTCTTTGGTCTTATATAGTTTTTTGTTCTATTTTCCTTTTGTTTTGGTATCAATTCAGCTGTGGAATCGTTGCTTTTTACAATTATGCATCAGTAAAGGATTGCTATGAACAAGCCCCTTTCTTCTGGGGCTTCTGTTGGTCCCCAAACCTGATCCAAGTCCCGTGAAAACTGAACTAAACTACTCAGTATACTTTGCATAAGGTTCTAAGTTAAGGTCCTGTACTCTTGAAAACTGTGATATGCATTTCGTTATAATCTATGTCAAGATGATTTTAGATGTGCATATCAACTATGGTAACAGTTTGACCACTACCACAATGTACGTGGTTTAGTTGAACAAAAAACTGCATTCTTAAGAAAAAAATTGGAAATAGTATCTTGACATAAGAGCCTCTGAAAAATAAGAATTTTCAAAAAATTTGGAATAACTGGACTTTAAAAAATACTTTTTTTTGTTGTTGTTTTGTTAAGGTGTTGTATACTTCAGCATTCTGGCACAGGGTTCTCAGTTTGGAGCCATCAAACGTGCTTATCTGCCCACCTTTGACAGCAGTAGAAACAATCCTACAAAAGAAGTTGACTTGAATTTCAGATACATAGTTAATCCTGATGGCTTAGCTGTTGACTGGGTTGGAAGGTGAGTGTACTGAAAAGCTAGTAAAATGTTGTACTCTTACTGTGTCTTACTGACAGGAAGTGCAAAATCCACTTTTTAATTTGCTTATGAATTCTCTCTGTTTCAAGATATTTGGTTTGAGGGTAATCCAGAAGCATAGAGTAAGCTTTCCTTGCCCAAACAGCAGGTTAATAGATCAAATGCATGTTGAGGAGGGCACCATGTATTCTCAGAGGAAACTTGCAGAGTTCCACAAGTGGCAGATCAGTTGTGTGTCAGTTAGTGATAATATGCTACCCTTCGTGAGAGATGGAATCTTCTTTGAGGACTCAGGTGAACTTGAAAACAAGTTTTCACTACTGTTGAAAGGAGATCTTCCCAATCTGTAATAGTTACTTTTCTCTTTTCCCATTTCTTACTGCCCTTGTGCTATCTAAGCTAGTCCCAAAGCAGTGCTGCTCTGAAGTCTGATGATTATATACATGTTCTCAGAAAATGATTATGTTTCTGTAATTGTGCCTGAAAGAAAGATTTTTTTTTTTTCCATCCTCTTTTGGTTGTGATTTTTCCTCAGGCTAAAATATGGCAATTTTTTTTTTTTTTTTTACTTAATTTTTAGAAATGATGAAATCGCTCCTCCTATTTTTCTCCCTTGGAGAAAAATTGAAAGTTGGGCATAATTTTTCTAAGTTTAATTTTAATGTTGATGGTGTTAAAAAGTTCATGTTGATGGTGAAAATTTTCAGATGTAATCCATACAGTTTCATTTTACCGATTTTGATATAGCTTTAATTATTATTATTATTTTTTTAATTATTCCTCTCTCAAGTATAAGCCATTTACTTTTGAAATGTTTTGATTTCTGTATTTTAGACATCTTTACTGGACTGATGCAGGTACCAATCGAATAGAGGTAGCAAAATTAGATGGACGGTACAGAAAATGGCTTATTTTTTCTCTACTGGATCAACCAGCAGCTATTGCTGTCAATCCAAAACGTGGGTAAGTTACTACTGGACTTCCCAGAATTATTTTGATTGATATGATATATGATAAACTTTATAGGAGAGACTTAAGGGTATATTTTCCTGATTAAATTCAGGTTTTTCTTTTTATTAATGTTAGGAAATGTATATCCATGGAAATACATTTTAGGATTAGATTTCATATATTTACTTGCATTGGTGATGACAGCAGGTAGGTCAAATAGAAATTTCCTTTTTATAATGCTATGTTCTCACCACATTTCTGTATAAATTTCTGTGTAACTGCTGACTTAAGGAAATTTTTTTTTCTCTTTTCACTAACTTCAAGTAGCAGAGAAATATCATTTTTAGTGAAAAACAACATAAATGCACTGGTATGTTAAACAGCAGTGCTTGGAGCATTTTGTATTTGATGATGGATTGCAGAACATTTTGCTGTGTGGTTTTAACTGGAGTAAAGCAGCACATTTCCTAAAAATCATTTGGACTCTATAGCTTTATCTCGACTGATGAGTGCTCAAATATTCACTCATTTTTCTTCCATTGAGAATGAGAAATTGTCACTGAAACCACTTCTCTCCAAATCAGGACATGAGATGGAAACATCTTTATCTTCTGCACTTGTCACATGCTTATTCTATGTTCTTTCAGGCTCATGTACTGGACTGACTGGGGAAGACAGCCCAAGATTGAATGTGCCTGGATGGATGGACAACAAAGACAAACTTTGGTCTCTGAAGACCTTGGGTGGCCAACTGGTCTTTCTATTGATTATTTGAACAATGATAGGATTTATTGGAGTGATTCCAAAGAAAATATTATTGAATCTATGAGACATGACGGGACAGACAGAACCATAGTATTACATGGAGGTAAGAATTTATTGTGGAACTCACGCAATAGTAACCAAGATGTGTGCTTAACAAGCACTGCGCACATGTGGGCTAGATTTTCAAGAACGTTTCAAAGAACAAGTTTAGGTAGCATTTTCACTTCCATTATACAGGGATATGTAGCATACCAGGTTCAAAGTTCACAATACCTGGAAACCAGAATCCCTGAGAGTACATGACCACCTTAGGGACAATATAGAAAATGAGTTTCTTGCTCTTTTAAGGTATATTATAAAGCAGTTTGCATATACTGGTGTTATAAGATGGTCAGTCATGTGATGATATTTATCTTCTGCTACGAATGTCTTGAAATGAAAGGATTAAATTACATGTTTAGTTGAATAATAGCAGTTGTATTGTTTTTACTAGAGATTTGCTTGCTGACAGTATACTGTTTGGTCCTTTTGAGAAGTAGGTAGTCCATACAGCCTTGATGTCTTTGAAGGCCATTTATATTGGATAGCTAAAGAACGAGGAGAAGTCTGGAAAAAAGATAAATTTGGAAATGGAGAAAAAGTAAAAGTTCTGACTGTAAATCCATGGCTTACTCAAGTGCGCATCTATCACCAGCATAGGTACAATCAGTCAGGTAGGTAATCGGCATCCTGGATAAGCCATTCATTTCTGTGAGATTGAAGTTGGTATTGTTTTCAAAGAGGTTAGTAACCTTCTGATAACATGTCAGTCAGCTTGTTATTTTATTTCTGAAAACAAGAAAATGAGAGTCTGGTAAGTATTTTCTACATAAAATGAAATCAGCAGGAGAATAGCATGCTGCTCTTCAGAGTCTATTAGTAATAGATCATGGCTGTATCCTTTCCCTTCTTACCTCCATATTGGAACTGTTTGACTTGACACTCAGCAATATGAATTTATCCCTGTAATATACAAGTATTGGCCTCTTACTGTTGCCCTTAGGGGGACGTTTTAACTATGACATGTCTGCAGTAATCACAGGGGAGAGAGATCCAGAAGAACATCCAACATGCACCTCTTAAAGATGTTTTAGCTTTCAGAAACAAAAGGTTTCCTGTTGCTCAGAAATGTTCTGTTTCTTTGCTTCTGTACTGGCTTCCAGCAACCATGATCTCTTACTTAGGAAGAATGTAAGTAAAGGCAGAAGAATGGTAAAAATGCAGTGTTTGGGCATCAGTTGTTCTGAAAATAATAATAAAAAAAAACACTGGGTTTAGACTTGTTTTGATTTCTGGAATGTGGTATTGATGATTCACAACTGAGTATGCTTTATTTCAGTAACTGAGATATGCCTGAGCTGCTGATCTTTTCTTCAGCTGCCTCTACCACATTTTTTATCTTTCAGTGCCTAATCCTTGTAAAGATGTCTGCAGCCATCTCTGCTTGTTGAGACCAGGAGGATACACCTGTGCTTGTCCTCAAGGGACTCGGTTTGTAGAAGGCAGCAGCACAGAGTGTGATGCAGGTAAAACAATTTGTGAAACTAAAAATAAAAGCAAAGGAACTTTTGCTTTAGAATACAGTAATGCATTACTGAATTAGAAATTTAGAGGGGTGATATGCCTGACAGAGTAGATGTTTTTAAGTCAGGAAGTATGGCTTTTATTCTCAGCTGTGTTTTGTGGTCAGCTAGTATACTTCATGTATACTCTGTCTGTGATTTGTAAAATAGATATAGAAATACCACTCAAATGTCCAGTCCAGACTTAGCTGTAAAATTGCTCATAGTTTCTAAATCTTTTAAAAAAATTTAAAATACATATCAATACAAATACATTGATTTCAGAACTAGAGAATTTCTGGCAAACTATGATTAAATAAAATGACTTGTTTATAATTCTGTACAAAGCTATTGCATGATCAGTATAATAGAGGATGCTAGACACTGGAAGCAAAGCTTACAGGACTCACAGTATGAACAGAGGAAACTTACAGATAATCATATACTGGACAGCCTTTTAAGTACTCCAGGTTTGTGGTTGGTCGTTACAGAGCAGTAGAGCCCCCATAGCACAACCAAAACCATCAATGAAGTGGAATTATTCTGCCTTTCCCAAAAAGAAAGCATACTGCTGCAGGATTTCTGTTCCTTTAGCACTCTCAGCTTACAATGACGTGAACAGTAGCCAAAATGTCCTTGCAACATCCCTCTAATCAGTTAAGCTTATAACGTTACATCTAGGAACTTTTCCCGTTCTCTGAATTATTTTATTATTGCTTTTACACAGCCTTTCTTCTTACTTGCATTTTCTTAATAATTAGTGATGCTATTTTGTTGTCACAAAGTGCAAGCTGCAGAGAAGAGCTAGTAAGTTGATGTAATACTGAATGAAATTTTATCTTTACCTTCAGATTAGAATAAGTAACACTGCTGATTGCATTTGATATTAGTTGCTGTGAATGTGCTTCCATACACTGGTTTTCTGAATAAGTAAATACATGGCAGGTTGCTAGCTCTCTCTGTATAACTTTCAGCTTCTTGGATCATAGGCTTTGCAGAGAAGGTGAAGTATTGCAACTTTCTGAATAGAGAGCCTTGAAGGATAGTGGTCTGCATTGATCCAGCAAACAAAAGCAATAGCACATACAACTTTTGACTTGCTTCTGTGCACATCTATTGAATCTGCCCTTATTTTCTGATAACAGTTTTTGCTTCAATTAAAATAAATATATTTGGCAGAAGAAAAAAAAAACAAAAAAAACCCACCAAAGCTGCTATAAAGTGTCCTGAAAGTTTGCATATGTAAGTTCTGTATAAATAAAGTGCCTTATGGTATTACTTATTTTGCTGAAGGTGTTCTGATAACATATCTGGCTTTCAATTTTTGCAGCTATTGAATCCCCTCCCACAATGCCACCAGCGTGCAGGTGCATGTATGGAGGAACATGCTATATAGATGAAAGTGGTCTTCCAAAATGCAAGTGAGTAGGTTATTACGGTAGTTTAGGGTCAGATTTTGTTCATTTAGTCATGCACAATCAATTCAAAGCTTTTAAATGTGCTGGAACTGCTTCAGTAGATATCATGCTTTGGCAATAGCATGTTTGTAACAATCACAGTAAGTGTAAAAATATCAGTAAACAAGCAATGTAAAATTGCATCTGTTTGGGAAATATATCAGAAAGGCAAACTGCTATGAAGGCTAGTAAAAGTTATGCCAAAAAATGTTAATGGAGGAGTAAGGCTCTGTAAATACAGCTTGAAACAGCCACTAGGTGCCACCAATGTTCCAGTGAAATTAAATCATTTGACTTCAGTGACTGTAGTTCTCTGACTCAGCAGATTTTATTTCCACTTTTTATTCTAAGGAGACATATTATCTTTACAGTCAGTGAAACATTACTAAGCACACAGTTAATTTATGACAAGTGGATATATATTAAAGAATATAATGATGAAACTGAGATTCTGTACTGAGTAAAAGTCAGCTGTTCTATTTATGTTTTCAGATGCTCTTATGGCTACACTGGAGATTATTGTGAAGTAGGATTGTCAAAGGGAGTGCCTCCTGGAACAAGTAAGCTTCAATTATATATTACAATTAATGTTTTGAGTTAAGGAATATGTCATACCTCACAATGATACCTGTGGAAGGATAAGCTTATAATTCACTGGGCTCTTTTGTATGTGCAGTTCTGTTGCTTGAATGTTTGCTTGTTCTTCTGTCTTTGATAGCAGCAGTAGCAGTGCTGTTGACAATCATCCTAATCATAATAATTGGAGTGTTAGCGGTTGGAGGCTTCTTTAACTACAGACGGACAGGCTCCATTTTACCAGCACTTCCCAAACTACCAAGGTATGTTTCAAAGACTTTATGACTGAGCACTGAGAATGTATTTGTACCCCAATATTTCTGAAAAATCTAGTTTGTTTGCCATGTGCCTGTTTCACAGGAATATTGCAACAGCAGTTTTGTGGCAACTTCAGTGAATTTTTTATTCCAAGCAATGGACAAAGAACTGTTGTCAAACTTTTCTACATCCTGAATTAGTGTTTAAATGAGGAGCAATATAGAAGCCTGATTACTTGATCTAGTACTTTGATTCAAAAGAATGCAGAAGGTCATAGTTACATATGTTTTAATTTTCTATAAAATTGTGTCAAAAAAAACAGTTCTTTCTGGTAAAGAGATCTTTATGACATTGATGGTGGAGTTCTGCAACTGTTTGAAAACACAGGAGGAAGTTGCAGAGAACCTTTGTTTTCAGGGCATGTGATATCTGTGCATTTTGTCGGCTCTTGCTGTCCTGACAATCGCAGTATGCAGCGAAAACCAGCCTTGTGAAATGTAATTTAAAAATATTTGATGTTTTAAACTGAAGGAAGATGAGCTAAAATTATTTATAATGGCTTCAAATAAAAATTTGGACACACAAAAAATGTATTTGTATTTACTTTAAGCCAATTAAGTGTCTCTAAAGGTATAAAGCTACACCTTTGCACAGGTTTTATGGTAGTAACTCTTAAATCAGAGTGATAACATTATTGTAATGAGGAATGCAGATGTAGTTACAACTGTTTCTTCAATGCAGTTCTATATACTGCACTGAGTATACTGAACTAGTTAAATTTATTTATAAATTCCTGTAGTTAAATTGGGGCAACATTTTCATGCAAATTAGCCCTGTAGGATGAAGGGTTTGTGAGATGTCTTTAAACTACACAGTGAAATTCCATGCTTCCTGCTTTGTTGAAAGGAAATTTTCTACATCACTGTCCAGCTGTACTTCTCATATAACTGAGGCCTTGTGAAATGGAGAGGTTTTTTTTGTTTGTTTGTTTGTTTTCTGTGAGGTTTGATTCACAGTTTTCATTTCTCTTGCAAATATACCCTTGTGCAACCGTTATTAAGTTCTTCATTAAGTGGTTAATGCACATGCTAACTGCAGACCCCTAACTCAGGATTTTTCCATGTATGAGAATCCTAGGCTTAAGCTTTTAAAAATTGTATTAGCTGGTTCCTAAAAATACAACATACACACACAGAACAACGGCTCAATTTCCAGTATTTCTTATGCAGACTTAGTGTGTTCTTGTGGCCACTGTAAACCTATATGCAGATTGAACGTTTTCATTTATAGTTCTGTAGGTATCTTCATGATATCTGGAAATATATCCACAAATTTGTGTGCCACTGCAGCTTAAATTTTTATCAGTTTCTATTAATTTGAACTTTTGAATTAATTTATACATTTGTCTGTAAGTGAGCAGTGAAGTAGGAGTAGTCAGAATGTAACTTCTTGAGTCTGTTTCGTGTCTACATAGGCACATGTGAAGATGTGTGATCATTCTAAGTGGGGTAACAGGTTAGAAAAAACTGCTGAACTAATGCATGCATATGAATGGTCTCATTAGCTTGCTTATAGCCAGCAAAAATTCCAAGTGATGAATATGGTTAGAACAGTAGCTAAAAGAAACTGTTTTATAAACTTTATAAAGTTCTTTTCTGTATAATATGTTCCTTCTGGATTTTTTATTTTATTTTATTTTATTTTATTTTATTTTATTTTATTTTATTTTATTTTATTTTTTGTAGCTTAAGCAGTCTTGTAAAATCAGCTGAAAATGGCAATGGGGTAACTTTCCGATCTGGTGCAGATGTAAGCATGGACATAGGAGGTTCTGTTTTTGAAGGAGACTCTGCTATAGACAGAGCAATGCAAATGGTAAGATTTGAAATATATATCTTTCAGTTGCGTCCTTTCAGTGTCATCTGTAGCTGACAGAGGGAAGTCTTCTGTGTAAAAAACATAGTGAGATGATAAATGTGCTCAAGAAGAAAAATGAACACAAAGATAATTTTCTGAAATAAATTTTTACAAACTGAAAACAAGAGCAGGCTGTTCTTTAAAATAATGTGACTGCCATTTCTCAAGATTTATACAGTAGGAATTAAGTCAATTACCTGTTTTACTATTTCAGCTTATTCTTAGTGAATACAGTGAATGAATTAGACAAGTAAAAATATTGCAGGGAGGAATTTCTTGAGGGCCTCCATGTTCTGTAAAACAGGTAGATATGTAGTTTTCAAATTCCGATTGTATGACGGAAAATTCAGAGGCGAAACTCAGGACTAACAAGAGAATATACTACTTAGCACAGCAAATTGTATACTTGGACTGTCTCTTATTTTAGTGAGTTCAAGCAAATCAGGTCTGAGTTTTGAGGACATCGTTGAGCGTGACTCTTATTTTATCCATATGCTGTTATGCACATCTGAGAAATAGCACATCTTTGTGTTTCCTGTTCTGTATAGATTTCCTGTGGAAAAGAAGAAAATATCCCCCAGTTTACTACAATATGTACAATGCTCAAAAGATTTTTCCTTCTACTAAACAATTTTCAGACATGTTTGAATAGTAAGCGCTTGCTGCAAAGTTTGCATTGGAAACTCCCTCAATTTTTAATGTTAAATTTCAAACATAATTGACAATAAAATGAAACGATACAACTAGTGAAGACAAGCTCTTAATATGTGTATATGACCTTTTTCCAGACAAAGAAGCACACTGATTGTTTGAACTAGGCAGCTTTTGTAATGAAATAGCCATATGAACGTTTCAGTAAATACAGTGAAATAGCTCTAGGCTTGAATATTACATCAGTTGTTTGTTTTCTTTTTCATGTATGGAAAAGCTTCATGGTACTTTACAATTTTTTAGCTTAATGTTGACATTTACTGAAGCCTAACTGATGCAGTTTTTACATTGCCAGTAATATCCAGGTCTGGCTACAAACTATTTCTACTCAAGTACCATTAATGCGCTGTATATAATTCAAGCTTGGAAAAAATAAAATAAAAAATAGTGCTTTACCAGGAAAAGAATTCAAAGAGTTTGGTGTATGGAAGCAAAGAATTGTAGAATATATATTCTGAATTTTTAACATTGCTTATGCATAAATGGATGTTGGAGGAATGTTTTTCAGTGTTACTGTTCTTAGCCAAGCTAGTGTAAATTGATAGATGCAGTTGTGAGGTAAAAAGATAGCACAGGTGTGGAACTTTTTGCTGTGGAGCATTTGCTTGTTAAAATGAAGCAGGTTTAAAGAACTTGCTGAAGTACTCTTCTCATTCTATTCCCTGTTATTTCTGTGATGAGGCTGTTGCAAGTAGCAGGTTAACTTAGCCTGGGTAGGATTTTGTCTGCTTTTATTACCATTCTAGCTGTAAGTGCTTGACTGGTTAGCTCTGGGTGACTACGCCTGTGTGGTACTAAATACTTGTAAGATGAATTAATCCCATTCTTTTATAATTCAGATGCTGCTTGATAATTTGGTTGTCAGTCTGAAGCCTCTAAAATGAAATACTTATTTTTGATAATTCCTCCCTACTGAAGTTGTGATTTATGGAAGTCATCTTTCTCTATCATAAATTACTTTGAGTCTATTAGTCAACTGTATATTTTTTTTTCAGCTAAAAATTGGAGCAATGCTCCGAACATTAACATGCTCGAAACACAGCATGGTCTATGCTGTTAAGTCAGAGAGTAAAAAAAGATATATAGTAAACTTGAGATTATACTTTCAATAGATGCTAGATTTTGTCTAACCCTATGTGGAAGTAAACATGGATTTTTCTCTGAAATGAAAAATTGGACTATCAAGTCATTCCTGGGAGTGTGGATGTGTGGGGATGTTCACTGCGCTGGAGTTACTGCCTTTTTTTGTTTTTCTTTCTTTGTTTTCTTTCTTCCTCTGAAGAATGAAAACTTTGCAGTAGAGTCAGGGAAACAGCCAATCACATTTGAAAATCCAATGTATGCAACCAGAGATGGTGGAGCTGGTGGAACCAGTGAAGTTACAGTCATTCAGCCAACACAGGTAAGAGAAACCTAGGCTTGCCTTTCACTTTTCATTTTTCTTACAACCTCCTTTTCTTTGAAGAAAGTTGAATTGCCTTTCTCTCGTCCAGGTAACAGGAGCTGGTAGTGTGGAAAATGAAAATTTTGAAAATCCTGTGTATGCCTCTGCAGTATCTGCTAGGCCAAAAGAACCTCCTCCAAGTGCAGACACACCTCAGGTAGTTCTACAGATGTCTTTTTTCCTTTGTGCTTAAAATCAGAGGAGCTGAATTGTGAGGGAAAATGCAATATTGTTTCTGTTCTATGTAAGTAGTGCTATCAAGTTGGCATGTGCAGTGTATGAAAGGCAAATAACTATTTAAATTATTTTCAAGCTGATCAGGAAGTGAAAGAAAAGGAATGCAAGTGTAGAATGGCCATGGGCACACAGTGGAGATCTCTTGAGATTAAAAACCCAGACTGGGTCACCAAGATACCAAGGCTGGAATGGAGGATTTTCTTTCACTGTCTGCTGTGCTCCATTTTGAGGGCAGATACTAGTCAGAAAATTGTAATGTAAGGCTACAAATTGTCATTGTTTCCCAGCAGAAATGAGTATAACTAAGATTTTACTTGAGACTATGTTTAACAGTTATATTGAAACTGCTGTACCTCAATAGAAACAGCAGGATATATTTTTTTTCTATAACATACCAAAAGCAAACGCAAGGAAAAGTACGTTTTTGTTTGAAATGGGGAAAACCCAGCTCTTTTTGGTACTGAAAGTTGAAGTAAGGCATTTACTCATTGTGTATTGTAATCATTTTGAAAATATTATTATTAATTTTATCTATATTTAAAATTACTAGAAATGACATTTAAAGCATTTGTTCTTTCTGTTCTTACAGGACATTTTAGTGATCAAAATCCAATTATTATCTCATCTAGATTATTTATAATTCATGAAAGATACGTTTTTTATGTTTTCAAATCCATCTGCATGAGCTAATGGTGTCTTATTTTCACGTTCTTTACACGCTGTGCACTAAAAAAAACACCTCTGAGCTTTGAAATGACATTTCCATCAACCTGATATTGTAATTTCATGTCCTTCAGTAATTTCTCTTGTTTTGTTTCAAGACAGTTTTTGATTCTTTAACTTTTTTTTGGGTGTGCATGGAATGATAGTTAATGAATTAACTTATTCTTGCCTTCCGGTCTAATGTTTTGAATACTGCCAGTTGTCCTTCAGAGAAGAAAGCTGAATCCCTTGGTTAGTTCATCTATTGGTGTCTGTTGAGTTACAGTGGACACATTATGCGACCATTTTGTTTCCATTCCTATCTTTTGTCGTATTTCAAATGCACACTCTTCTGGGGAGATGCCTTGTGAAATGGAGCTCATTTTATTTGATGTCTTGATGCTTTTTCAAGTAGAGAAACATAATCAATAAAAAAGGACAAAGAAGTCTAATTAAGAGGTCATTTGAATAACATGACATAGCATTTAAAGAGGTAGTTTGCAATGTAAAGGTACAGCGTGACTAAAAGTTTACTTCGATTATTTGATAATAAAAAGCTGAATTTATCTATTTTCCTTTGCTAGAAATGTCTTGGATAATATACTGCGGCCAGTTGCCTAGTGAGAAGGTAGAAGCTGAATATAGAATTGTGATATAAATGACCTTTGAAATACTTTTATGTGACCTCTCATGGTTTTTGTGGTGAGTCTCTGATGCAGTCAGATAAACAAGATAGACAAGACTCACACTCCCATCTGCAGGGAAGAGATGAGTTCTAGGTCGTTCACGTTTTCTCCTGTGTTTATCATGTTAAAGATGTCCAGAAAACATTGAAACTTGAGCAGGCATTCAAATATTTAAAGCAGTGCAATTAATTAAAATTACAACATAGCAGTGTGAGAACATCCAGCTGAAATTACCAAGTTAGCAGTCAATCCCAATGAAATCCATCAACTGTGCTGGCATTTTGCTGAGAAATGGTGAGAAAAATGTCTAAAGCTCTATTTATTTGTATATTTCAGGAATCAAAGTGGAGTTTCTTCAAGAGAAAAATGAAACAAAACACTAATTTTGAAAACCCAATATACACAGAGGTATTGCTTAATATTGTATTATGCTATTTTTCAGCTAATGCACTGCTGGGCTTGGTTTTTACTTTTAGTGGATAAAAGATATGGACAAATTCTACTGCTAAGTGAATTGGTACATAAATTCCTGCCCAGGTCAAGATGGATCTCACATGGTTTTGAGAAAAATTACCAAATTTTGCAGAGAATGAAGTGCTCAGCAGACACCCAGTTCAGGCTGTACAGCAGCATTGCTTACCTCTCAGCTTTCCCAGACTAAGCAGTGTGACCAACTCCTGCTCCAGGATCCCATGTGCTGGTTTCTGCTTGCAAGTGCATTCTCATACAGCTCAGAGTCAAGCAGGCTGTTGTTCTACAACTGGTATGAAAGCATCTAGTGCCCTCTCAGTCCTACATTTAGCATGCACAAAGATTCAGTAGTTCTGTGTGCTGCAGCCTGCTTACATGAAAGTCCTGGTTTTTTTCCATCCATGCAGTAAGAGGAGACCTTTCTTTTAAGATGTTATGCTGCCTGATATGTGCTGGAGGAATTCTTCCACGGTGTGTTATGAAGCCTTTGAGTTCTCCTGACTTGAGTCAGTAATAGCAGTTTTTCATGCTATAGTTAAGAATTTCGGGAGGGCCTAAGTGCCATAAGAACCTCAGTCCCACTGTCATGTGACTGAAATTTAGCTGCCTTTGTGGAGAATGTAGGTTTCTAATGACTGAACAAGGTAAGAGATTCAGAAAACCAGAAGTTTATTTCCCCAAATATAATAAGCATAATGGTTTGCAAACAGTAGTGGTGCCAGTGTAATCTACATTTGTGTGTGCACATGTAGACTTGTGAAATTAGTCTAACATAACCATTGCTATTATTAGACTAACAATAACCATTAAAACAGAAATCCCAGTATGCAGAATAAGTTTGAAGTAAGTCATTTCCTCAGCAGAACCTGCTGAGGTGAAATTAGTATTTGACTTTTGTTAGGTGGTGATATGCATAATTAACATATCAGTTAGTAAAATTTTTGGATATTTAGTTATTTCTGAAAGTTGAGGTTGAATGTTTTGTATATGTAATGTAATATGCAATGTAAACTTGGATTTTATGATTATTGTTTCAGATGGAAAAGGAACAGCAACAGGACACAGAAAATGTCCCTCCTTCCTCTCCTTCACTGCCTCCCAAGATTACTCTGAAGAGAGACCAGCCATTAGCTTATACAGCAACAGAAGATACATTTAAAGACACCGCCAATCTTGTTAAGGAGGACTCTGTTGTATAAGTAGGTAACTGATTTAGGGAAAATGAGACACATCCATTTGCACATATATTTTTTATAAACAGAAGAGTAAGGTTCACATTCAAATGCTTTATAAAAATATATACATCTTTTAGTCAGTGGCTGGAGATGTATGTTGAAACTATGCCTTGTTTTTTGACAAATGCCAATTACTATTTTTATGAACAAGTATCATGGTGTACTATATGTATATCTTTGCACTGAACCTGTCTGAAAGTAATGTTATAAATATATTGTAAATTTGTAAATTTTTCAAAGATTATCTTGGTTTTTTGCTAGTAGAAATCTGTATGGAATTGGTTGCATAAAGATAGGGGTAAATTCATTATGTAGGGGCTTAAATTAAAAATACCAACAAGGTGAGTATAGGAGCGTTACTGATTTACAGGATCTTTTGCATGTATATTTATAACAGTACCTTTTAAAACTTCTACTGGTGCTCTGGGCATCCTTACCACCTATTTTTATCTTTTGCTGGATGTAGAAATGAGTGTGTCTGTTTATCTTGTGTTAAACAAAAGATGGAAAAGTTAATGCAGCATCATTATGCTGGATAGCTATCTGTGCAGAATGTTGTTCTTATGTTTTAACTGCCTGGGATAAAACAATCTATTGGACATACTTTTCCACTAGGATCCAATTAAAACCACTCAATTAATAGTGTTCTTTAAAAGATTTGATATATTTAGATTTTAGTGTCATGAGTACTTAATTTAATGAGATTCTCTCCTGTACATCAGTGGAATAGCTCTGTTTTTAGCTGGAGTCTCTGGAAGTTATTTGTACTATTAAATGAAGTAGCTAGATTTCTGTAACAGCTTATTTCTAAACAGCAAAATACAAAAGATACTGCTTCATTTAAGAAATGATTCAGGTTTTTTAATGTGAAAATTTAATTTTATTGACTATTTATTTCCAGAGGTGGACATTAATAGAAAGGGAAACAATTTGTACTAATGCAGTCTTTGTAGTTAATCTGCTTATTTTCATAACCTTCTATCAGCATATACTGTATGTCTTACCAGTTTTTCTATTAATTAGCCAAGGTAGTTTCCACAGCGTGAACAGTTTGAGGAAACTTTGAGTACCACTACAGGAACATGTAGCATTTCTAATTAGTTACTCATATAATTTAAAGATTCCTAAATTAAAATCATTGAGACTTCTACTATTTGATTGTTTTATGTCTAAGTTCTTAAAAACGTATACTATTTCTAATTAGAATGCTTCTAATTATTTTGTAATGTACTTTAATTAGAAAAGACTACTGGAAAATAATGCTGCTGAATAAATTTAATAAATGTATTATTTTATCATATTCCTATTCCATAACTTTTTGTCAATGCTGTATGTATTTTGCCACTGTGGAGGCTTCAGTGCACACTGAGATGAAAACAGTCTTGCTTTAGGTAAATTCAGGTAAGAATAGGTTATGACTTTACACAACCGTTTAAAGTTTTTATATAAAATCACTAATATTTTATTACTGCTCCCTTACATGTGTATGTTAAGTAAACTGGCCATTGAAACAGGAAAATCTTACAGCTGATTACAGGAAACCAGTTATTAACATAGTATAGACATAAGCAATCAAAATGTTAGTCTGATATTATATCTGACTGCTTTAATGTAGAAAATTCCTTTAGAATTTGGAACACAACATACTCATCTCTGAAGAGCTATGAGAAATAATTCCTTTTAATGGCAGGTTGCTCTTGTTAAGGAAGGGATTAATAATCCATCAATGTGTTTTAAAGAGAGAAGGAAGAGCTAGCGTTTCCTTGAGATTTATGTCCTGCTGCTTATACATCAGCTGTACATCATAGGGTATTTTTTTCTTCACTGTAAACTTCTTACTTTTCAGATGTAGAAGAAAATCATTCTTGAGAGACTGTATTAGATAGGTGGCATGCAAATTTGATTATTTAATATACTTGATGGCAAAGGATTCCTAAGCTTTAACAGGGCCTCTTCATCTCAGTAGTGCATTGCAACATAACCTTCTGAGTATGTAAATAAGTTTTGGTACTGTGCTGAACAGAATCTTTACATTCTTTTCCTGACTTCATTTTCCACTTTTATTATTTTTCCCTCATGAGGCCAGTCCCTGGCTGAATTCTTAAGTTTGGAATTTTGTTGTCTGAATGAAGGCTCATTAGAGATTAGAGCACACCTCTCTAATTGGCCAGTATAGGCCCAATAAATTAAAATGTTAAATTTTTTCATTGTACATTTTTTCTACAGCTGTCAGGCCAGGTAGAAAGAGCTATGACTCTATGTACAAAGTAAAATAAATTTCCTCTTGAAACCATTTGCTAAATATAATAGAACCTCAAATACTTAAACAGTGCCTTAACCATTTTTACATTCTGTCTCTTTCTTGCATATGCTCTCCCACTCAGCACATGCACACTGCACAGTGATGAAACTGCTTTTCTTACATTTGGTGCTCTGACCTGCGCATGGTATTTTTCTAAGCTTAATTGAATTGCACATTAATGATTAATCACCAGTGCAGGTCTTCAGCAAATAAAACCTTTACCCTCCCAATTTTCAAATCCCCAGGAACACTAGCGTGTCAGTAGCTTAACTGATAGAAGTAGTGTACAAGAGGCACAGCAACTTCAGCTGACACTTCATCATTTTGAGCACACTCTTTGTACATTCAAATTAATTGGCTGTAGCATATATTGGTGACCTGCTTCATCTATTGAGTGAAATAATAATCCTTTTAAGTTGCAAAGCATATTGAGGACAAAATGAACACGAATTTTAATATTTTCCCTAATAAACGATGCATGTATTGGAAATGGGTATTAAAATGCAAGTATTAAGATATAAGTATTGCTCTGTTTGAATAGTAATGGGGGACTGTTTAGTATTGATTTTTCCTGTAATTTCGTACCTTTAGAATAGCTTGTTTTTGTCTCTGTGCAGCTGAATAGTCAGGTGGTTACATGTGGTCAAATACTGCAATTGTAATTTTTGGAAATTGTTGCAGTAGCTGGGCTTTGTTATTATTTGATTTGATATATTGTGTCCAGAAGCAACTCCTGAATACGGCCATGACCAAGCTTCATGAAATAGATTGTTAAATCTGAATAAGCACAATCTGTAGGGCACGTGTATAACATAGATGTTCTGAAAGACCAGTGGTTTTATTTTTTTCTTTTCAAATTCTCTAGAAACCTATATGTTGGTGAAGTCAACGTGAAAAACAGATTCTCACTTAAATAAGAAAAGAAAAGCAACAAATGTTTTATTGGATGACTAGTATTAACCAGATTTATAGCTGAACATTGCTTCCATGGAGATATTACAGATGTGTCACTTCTGGGTACAAAAAAGCATGGTAGGTTTACGAGTCTTATCTACAAACTCAGAAATTTCAGGTAAGTACGAGAAAGTGTTTTCTGAAGGAAATTTAAGCAGTCTAGTAACTTGTGAAGAGGACATGTCAACTGTTTATGAGAGAATTCAGAGTTGTTTCCATAGACTTGATGCTGGTTATAGTACTAAATGTTGATTAGAACTCCAGGGACTGAACTCCCACTAGCTGCTGGAACTGGAAACATCATGTAAAACAGCATGTCAGATAAACAGCTCGGGGCATAGGAGAGGAACAGCCAAAAGAACTTTGCATCCCATCCAGCTCCGTATCGTGTCCTGGGGTACTTTGCTAGCAGGGCATGTTCCATGCATTTTATGACCTTAGAAATATCAGAGTTGCACAGTCTTTTCACTGATGATCTTTGAGCTTTTCTATCTACAAAGAAGAAAACAAACTGGAAGTATTTATGCAACATTCTGTGTGAGAGGATTTTTTTCATTTACAGATTTTTCTCCAGCTTCTGTAGATTTATAATAAGGGTTGTCTTAAAGTGCTGGCGCAAGTACTGCAAGTGGTATAGCTGCAGCAGAGCAGAGACAAGTAAGTGGTGCAGAATTCAAAGAACCAGGTAAACAGAAACCTCCTGGCCCATATTCTGAGCCAGATCTTTTCTACTGTATGTGCAGCAGAACTTTTCAGCTATCATTAAGCCATAAATGCATGATCACAGCCCTAACCCTCCTGTGCCCCCTAGATATTCTGCCTCTTAAGTGCATAGGAACTAAGGATGGTAGGACACCATCACATCACTGATTTCCCAGGGGAACCAATAGAGCTGGTCTCATCTACCATACACAGGACGAACATCAGTGAGCTCCAAACTAAAGCTTCTGAAATCTTGTGAACATTCACAGAATCATAGAGTGGTTGAGGTGAGAAGGGATCTACAGAGGTCATCATGTCCAAAGCCCTCCTCAAGCTGGACTGTTTAGGGCAGGTTGCCCAGAATCATGTCCAGGAGATTTCACAGACAATCAGGGTGACTTGTTCCAGCACTCAATATTTCCTGATGTTCAGACAGAGCCTCTTGTATTCCAATTTGTCCTGCCTTGTCCTGTCACTGGGCATCACTGAAGAGTCAAGCTTCCGTTATCTCTGTACTCCCCCTTTCTGGTATTTAGAATCATTAATGATATACTCCCCTGAGCCTTCATACATTCCTTTTCCTACTTACATTCAGAAAAGTATTTTTCTCCATATGAATCTCTGATCTCATTAGGCAGTCTGTTCCAAAGCCTTAAGAGGTCTGTCTCCATGATACCTGAATTAACTTTTGCGTTGAAGAAACTATGCCCAATAATGTTTACTTTCACTCCAAAGTGCTGAATATCTCTCCTAGAAGAAAAAACAACCAGAACAAAAACAACCCAGAAAGCTGTCTCTGAACACCTGATGATGGCATAGCCATTAAACATACTTCAGTTGAAAGTCTGTCACATTAATTAGTATTTGAGACTTCCTTGTCTTCAAATGTTAGAATAATTTTATGAGATGTTCAAATTAGTATCACAGTACTGTACCCTATCACTGTAAAAGGGCAGAACACAACTAACAATTAAAGCAACATCAGGTAGATTTGCAGCTTTTCTATGTGATATGTTTTGGACTGGTGTAAAGAATGTGATACTCACCTCTATCTGTTTAAACTACTCTTGAAGCACATCAGCTTCTAGGAGAAACAGATTATTAAGGTGCTAATGAAAAGTCATAGTGAGAAAAAATTTCCAATTGGGTTAGGACTTCATTTTGCACCTTATGGTGAAATGGCTATGGTTAAATGATTAAGTGTTAGTGCAGTAAAGGTCAGAGTGCTTTCTGGTAGCATGGTTTCGTCTATGAAATTTGAGTTGCAATGCAACGCTCTCAGAATGAAAATAATCACTCTTCTATCAGATAGTTTCAGAGACTCAGGCAGCTGGATTCCAAAGCATGTGAAGAAGTCAACTGTGTGTACACTAGCAACTGGTTTTTATTGTATTGCCTTGGAATATATGCTTCTCTGTATAAACATTCATAATGGTTTGCAACCAACATTCATGGACCCTGTGAAGACTTGGCTTGTTGGTCTGCTCCTCAGCCAACCCAAGGCAGTACATCACAATTAGTGTCAGTGAAGGCTGCTCACTTGAATTTTCTGAAGTTATGAGTACCTTTGATAATCTGATTGCTGTTTGTAATCACTTAGCTCAGACTGCTGTGGAGCATTAGTGCAAAATGAAATAGGTTGTAAACTGGTAACAGAGGAGATTAATAGTTTGGCATAAGTCCTTCATAATTCTGTTGTAAACATACAGAGTGTTTTACTTGCTGGAACAGTTTTACACAGATATTTTTTACTGTTATTGCATAGACAAATGATGACTAAGGGGCATTAATGATAAAACTTTGTTCAATGAGAGGGAAGAGTACTCTGTTACTGAACCCATGTGAAGATAAGGCTTTCCGCTCACCATTGTTCTGCGAAAATACCAGCATTAAGTTTAATAGTACTGAAGGTCTTGAACCAGTAGTAGGGGAAAGGGAACTGAAATGCCAACTCTGCACAAATATCTTTAGCAGTGCATATGTTGAGACAAAAAGTCATTTTCTCTAATTGCTACGTGAGCATACTTGGTGAATTAATAGACTTTAGGGTGGAGAATGTAATAATGCTATGATAAGACATTAGTGGGCCAAATGCAAGGTGACTTCAGTTTATAGACTTGGAATGAACTCCCTAGAAAGACAGTTGTAAACTGATGCCAGAGTGACTTTTTATGGTGTGCTGGTCTCAGAAACTATTTGATGGGGACAATCCATCTGCAGAAATGGAGGAAGGGCAGAAAGCAATCATTGATCTCTGAGAGCTTAAAAAGGCAACTCAGGGCCTTTGAGGGAGAACCAGCAGAATAGGATATACACTGAAGGCTGAAGTGTCTGAGAATCAGACCCCTGTTGTGAAGTCAAATGTCTTCTCCAAGGTACCTGGCCTTGCCAGATGGAATACACGTAGCACACCTGTGCCTCCGAAGAACCTGCAGAAGGGCCTCAGCAGCTTATTAAGTGCTTAGGGACCTGAGCGTGCTTATCAGAATCACAACACCAGGCTGCTAATAATTACCTTGATTGCATGCTACTAACTGTGTTATAGTTACGCACTGCTGTTTGTCAGGGACACAATCTACCAAATGTAAACAACCATAACTGACATAATTGTATCTGTACTGCTGTGCTTAAGCTATCATGCTTCTACATATTGCAGTCAGTACAAACCATTTGAAATCACTGTGTATCTATATGCTTCAGATAGGTAGTTTCTTTCCTCATGGTTAACAGTATTGAATGAGATATAATTTTGTTTGTAATCTCAGTGTTATCAAAAGGGAATTCATAAAGGCTCCAGCTGGAAATACATGCATGTACAATTTTGTAATCCTTATGAGGCAAATGCAACATGTCTAAGGTCCTCATGCTTCATGTACCTATGTCTGGTAATTTGGTACATACCAAACAGCATGTGAACCTTAAGTACAACATGTCCAGGCTAGGACATGGCTAGGCTGTACTGCTGATTCCCTTGTATGTTTGCAGCAGATTCATGTGTTCTGTAGCTGTGTGCCAGCCATAGGCAAATGTTTCCCAATGCAGTTTCCTGGTGGTTCTGTTTATAGGACTGGAGGTTGAAACCCAAAACATGTGACCATCACCCTTTTCATTTCCTTTTCCTACTTAGGCAAAATTAACAGAGACAAAATGGAAGAGGCAAACATGCAGGCATCCTTCCCTCAGTACATCTGGAATCTGTTCTTGGATTCATGCATGTATTTCTAACTACTCACCGTAACATGTCGGAGAAAGATTCCATGCCCCATTTGGACATGTTGTAGCCACCTCCTACAAATGCCATGAAGCCTTTAACATTAATTAGATTGACTACTCTTCCCTCGGCTTTTTTCAGAAGCGGTAGAAGTTTGAGCGTGATTTCAATCAATCCCAGTAGATTAACATTCAGAGCTGAGTGGAAGTCATCAATCCTCAGCCAGTCAGTGGGTGCTGCAGATGTTGTTCCTTCAGCAGCGTTCACCAAGCCAAAAAGCCCTAGGAAGATTCCAAAATAATTTATTTCTATTTTTGACAGTATCTTACCATAGCGTTTCATATGTAGCATTGGGATCCAAACACACTTGGCAAAAGCTTCAGTGGGATGAAGCATAAAGCCTGCTTGTAGTGTCTAGTCTGTACACCTGTGCTGAAGATCCTCGGCAATTATTCTAAAAGAAAATAGGAAAATATTTTCAGTTGGAGAAATGGGATGCGGTAGTGTCCTGTATTACTTACTTAGGTATGTGGGTTCCTAATGTGCACTTATCTTCTTGTGAAAACTAAGCACTGTGTAAAAGCAGAAAGGTTGATTTACCTGAGTTGGGGTCTAAAGGTCTAAACTCAACATAAAGAATGAGTCAATGCTTCTAAAAATGTTAGCTTTACCCTGTGTATTGATTATACTGCTTTACTACCTTATAAATTACTTGAAGTGCTTTAGATAAATAGTGACACTTCTGGAAGGACAGCCTGTGCCTGGAGGGAGAGGCCGAAGGTTCAGCACTGCTTCTGTAAAGAGCTGCTCAGAAGAAGGTGACAGCAGTGGTTGCCCTGATCAGGAACATTCTGCTTTCTACAGCCTGGAGGCAGAAGTCTGTGCAGGATCAGCCTCTCTGAGAAGGTAAGCTCCAATAATTACTTTGATTTTGCTCTCATTCTTTGCATTCAAGGATGGTCTAAAACTTTACATAATGAAGGAAGAAAGTCCCCTCGAAGTAGAAGATACTGTATTTTGCTGTTCTAGATACTAAATTAATTTGTCAGCTCACTGAATTTTCAATACAACTATGTAGTACTGCTGGTAGTTGCAGTGCATTGATCCCATTTGGCTGCTATTAACATTGCCCAGTCTGAGTGGTTGGCACCAAGGAAGAAACATGTATGTTGTCACAGGTCAATATGTTTACCACCCTGTGCTAAAAACAACACTTCAGCCAAGCCTTTATAATTCAACTTACAGGTATCCAAGAACAAACTCTTCTTTGTTCTAGACAAGTGCTTAGAGGTGAATGAGTGGTATTAAGTGCTCAGAGTGGTATTAAGAGCTACCTGTGTAACAACTCTAAGAAAACTGGCTGAAAAGGCAAGAATTTTGATGTTACAGTCATTACAGTTGTTATTGAGTGCATTACAACGAGACTCGTTTAGCCATGCAAAAACACTCTTCTGGTTACTATAGGAGCCCTGCAGCAGCCATTTTTAATTGTCTGGGCTGGCTTTACTGACAACCTTGTTCTGGTACTGGTTAGCACCCTCCCCCTGCTGAGACTTTTCAACTTTTTTCAACTGCATTAAAATGAGTCTGAAAAACACATCAGGGAATGATCTAGTTTGAACAGCTGTATTTCTGGGCACTCTGCTGGCAAAATTGCCCAAAAGCATTGCTGGAGAAAATCTTTCTGAAGTGGCAGAAGTGAAGAGGGAGTGTGTTTCATCAGTAAGAGGAAAAACTTAACTGTAGATAGCAGAGAGGCTCCAAAACTCTTAGCTGGACCAGATTTGCTTGTACTGAATTATTTTTCTGCAAGCTAACCTTTCCACTTACCTTTGCCTGCCGTTTCCTCTGTCACAAATAATACAGCCCTGGAGATGCTGCTGGAGTCAGCCAAGTTCAGATTCACTGTCTTCATGGAGAGTGAGGAGCAGGACCGTAGTTCTTGGCCTTCTTGTTCAGTGGCGCATGCAGCAATGACACAGAATCCCGTTTTGTCAAGCCACTTGGCCAGTGCGTTTCCAAGTCTGGTGTTACACCCTGTTATGAAGACATACTTTCCACTCAGGTTTCTAACTCTGTGTCGGTCTCTGATGAGCCAGTAAATGATGAGAGAAAGTATGGAAGCCAGAATCACTATGTGCAGTGAGTCTGAAAATGAGAGCTGTTGGTGAATGTGTTAGTGATCTGGAAATGCAACAAAGTAAACATGGTTGGCCAATCCCCCAACTTCCTAAGGCCCAGTTCCCCTTGTGAGGGGCTTTGTTTCTGGTAGCACTCCATCCAGCTCACTGTAAGAGAGCATGGGTGGAGCTTGTACACAATGTGATTGGGATCCATGACTAATGCTTGACTTGGCAAAACTTTCTCCTGACCTCCTTTTCAACAGTTTTTCACTGTTCTCAAATTTTACTTGCCCATCTTCCTAGTCAGCCCCATCTTCTCAGGATATTTCAGACTGAAAGGAGTGACTGCATGATTTCTCACAGTAGTGTCTGATGGTGACTTTTTGTAGGATGGAAACTGTCAATTATTTGTGCTAATACTGGAAAGAGAGGGATTTTTCTGGGAAGAAAGATAATTCTCTTTGACTGTCTACATGATGCCACCCAGTCTGCTCTTCTAATACATAGTGTGGAAGCAGAGCCTAGGAATGACCAGAGAAGTCCAAGCTGTAGTGGTGGGTGCTCTAACTAATTTGTTCTGTGATTTGTGCTGCATCTTAGTAAGCCACTTACACTCCTTTCCTAAGACAAGAAAGACTTTATGGCAATGTCTGAGCTTTCTGACTCCTTACTCACTGCCTGTCTAGCACTGATACGGAATGAACTAAGATGTATTATATGGGAACTTAGTTTGCATCAATAAATGGGGGTGTTCATGGTGATGTGCTACTCTCAAAAAATAACTGAGGGAATACAAAGTTCCCTAATGCAGGGGTGAGGACACTATTTATTACAAAGATTTTTTTATGAGTGTAGCATGTAGTTCTTGACATCTAAAAGTCTACACAATCAGTTACTGTCTTTGTATTTTTGCTTTGTATAATGAAGTATTTAATTAAACTCACATTTATGGGAAAGCTGGTCAGCATTTTCTGGATGTCTTGCTAAAAAGATACTTTTTTACAAGTACTGAACACTTAAGCTCTATCTGCCTACATATGGGTCCGGGTGCTGGCAAGTGATTATATGCAAAGAATGAACATGTGATTGTATTCAAATAATTAACAGATATGTTAAAATGAAGGAGTTTATTATTATTTTTAAATTCTGGAAGTACTTGAAGAGAAAGCAGGTCTGTGTTCTTTATGTTCTGTAACTCATAGCTGTCTGAAGTTATGAGTTTGGCTAATTTTTGTGTAAAATTCATGTTACCTTAAAACACTAATGGTAGAGAAAAACCTGTTTGCTAGAGTGGTGTTCTTGTTCTTCTGGTGCTTTTGTTCTTACCGAGTTGGTGGAATTATTCGGATTTATTTTAATCAAGTCATTGTCTAATCAAGTAGAAGTGGACAAAGTCTCAGAAACTGATAGTAAGTGAATATTGGACTCACTGAATAATGACATCAGTCACATAGCTGATGCATGATGAGTAACAATATTCCACTTAATTATATTACTTTAAATAGTTGGATGCTTCTGTAGCCATGGATGTGGACCTCTGAGCTATGGGTTAACTCTCTCTGATATGAAAATGTTAAGCAAATATATACAGATAAGAGTTTGCTCCTTCTTCCACTGCACTGAGTAGGAAGGCTCCCTCTGAAGTGTCTGGGTGTTAAATTGGTCTCTGGGCTTTCCCACTTATTTTAGCAGCCCATCTCCCTGTAGTGTCAACTCCAGTGGAATTGAGTGGAATTGGCCCTCTAATTCAGGTACTTCTCCAGGATACTTGTGTGGGGGTTTTTTTCGTTTGTTGTTTTTTAACTTTGTGTGTGAGTTTTTGTTTTTTTTTTTCTTTTTTGCTGTGGATGTCTCTCTAAAATCTGACAAGGGACTGCATTGCTCTTGAATCTGTGCACTTTGGAATCATCTTTGTAAGGTTTCACTGAGCTGGAGACGTTTATTTTGTGAGAGGAGTTAGAATATGCTCTGACAAGCACCATTAAAAGAAAGAGATCAGGTTAATTCAGGATCAGTGCTGTAAAATGAAGTCTGGAAACAAGGACAGCAGCATCTGATCACAGATGCACCTAATCCATTTGCAGTGATGTGCCAGGCAGTGACTGCTGGATTAGAATGGGAGCTGGGCTAGAAACAGAGAGAAGCTGCTACCAGCAAACTTTTGTAACCCCAAGTCAATAAATCAAACAGCTACCCAGCAATCTAGTCCTGTGATGCATCATTTTAGAACTTAATTAATCTTTTTGCCCAATACTAAATAAAATGAGCTAATTAAAAATTTAGGGAAAATATTCTTTTAATTGGAAACAAGAATAGTAAATTACATCTTCCTTGGCTGTGCTGCAAATGGGAAATGGTGGGCAAAGAGCTTGCACTGCTGGAAAGCAGGTGTAGTTTGCAACAGGGTGTCTGTGGAGACATCTGGCTAGGCTGTGCTCTTGGCTACACGTTGACTCCTTGGAGAGAAATGCATGGAACTGTTCTGGTTAGCATCAGTCCCTAAGTTTTGCTAGAAGCAGCTGGGAGAGAAGAGCTGTAAGACTGAGACAGCAGTGCTCTGTGTGGAACGTCGTGGCTCATCTTCCCCGTAGGTGCTGGGCTGTGTGCACATCTGTACCAGGTGGCTCCCCACAGGCTCTCAGTGTCCAAAAGACATCTGCTGCTGGGCACAACATTGGGCTCCTCTCTGCAGGAATATTTTGCTGGAATTTATTCTGCTAGATGATGTCTAAACATGAAACATCTGCTAAAAGGAGTCTGGAGTCAGAATCAGAGGAAATAATTTCAGTTAAGATTTTCTTCAGAGAAAATTGTCTGTTTCTGTGAATGTGCAATGTTGCGAGAAATAGTTTTTGTCTGATAATTGTGAAGCACTAAAAAGCTGCTTCTCTGCCAGCAGCACATCAATTTTGGAGTAGCTCTTGCAGTGGCAAAGAGTGTGCTTCTAGGGAAAATGTCAGCATGATATTTCAAGAGTTTTGATATAATTCCAGAAATATTGAATTTTTATTACCAGTGTAGCCAGTAAATAGCTAAAGGCAAGTTTTACCTTCCATTAAAATGCTGATATTTGCCTGGCAAATTGAGAACTCTTGGAATAGAGCTTGGCTTTTTGTGCACACACAAGTGCCATTATAAAAGCAATTGGTTTTAAAGAAAAGCAATATGACTACACTGTGAGAGCCCTTTAAGTCCTCAGATGACTGCAAATGGCAGCATCCCTCTGCTTCTCTGCAGAGGGGAAGCTGAAACACCTTGCTCCAGGGAGTGTGACTGTTCTGCTCCCACAGCAGGCAATGCTGGCAGTTGTGCCAGAGAATCTCAGGCTGGAAGAGGTTTGGGGTCTGGATATAATGCCCTCCAGCATTGCGCTCACAGTGCAAACCTTGCAGAAGTCAGTGCTCTGCAGTGGGGTGGCCTGGCCCACCATGCACATAGGGGAAGAGCTGGCAAAGGAAATGCAGGGCCTCTGTTCTTCAGGAGCAGCCCTCGTGGAACACATGGGGAAGGTTCAGCTGTCGGGCTCTGCCCTGGCAGGCTGCCTGACAGCTCCCCAGTTCAGTGCAAGCTTTATAATAATCAGTCATCTTGCCAGTGCTACAAACTGCCTGGTTTTCAATTAACAAACTGAGCATGTACTCGGGCACAAATGCATCACACCTCCCACTCCTACATGAGCTATTCCTGAGTGTGCAGGGCTTTGTACTTGTGTTTCATGGGAAAGGGCTGCTTTCCTATCAGCTGTGTAAAGAGGACAGTGACAGTTCGGAGGTCAGCAGATAATTTAAAGATTTTCCTTAATCTTTCAGCTTAAAAGAAATACATATCCAAACTCTCTTGAGTGTTTTGCAGGGATGTGAAGTCAGTCTGGTTAAATGAGGGCTGATTTCTCAGCATTAGTGTATCTTTGCTTGTGGTGCTGGCAGTTCAGATTTTTTACCACGCTAGGGCAAATAAAACCTTCCAAACCCTTAGGTGACCAAACCAGTAATTAATAATAAAGGAGCTGAGAAAGATTCCAGATGTTCTAAAGAACATTACTGAGTTAGCATTTTATTCAGACCCTGCAGGTGTTTAGATAAGCGACAATTGATTAAAATTCTTACTGGAAAGGAAGAGACTGCATGTTCTCTCATTTATGCGCTCAAATCCAAGTGCTTAATTTGTCCTCTAGAACACTCTGCAAATGCATATAATGAATCCTGCACACTGTAATGTTAAACACAATTTCTACTCTTGTGCTGGTACTCACGTTCTGGGGAGACATCTGCAAGCTCACCATGTACCTCCAGGTGCTCATGAGTGGCCTTCGCCAGTTATTTCGGTGTCAGAATGTAGAAACTGCTTGAGACAAACTCATCAGCTTGTGCACCGACACTTGTACGATGACAGAGTTTTCACAAACACCTGTAAATTCAGCGTGATGGTTTTATTGCTGTCAAGCACAGTCCTCCTCGCTATTGATAATGACTTGTGCTGTGGTGCTTCTATCTTAGGGAATTAGTTGTTATTAATCCTCCACTTAAGCTCCATCTCAGCCTATCGTATCTTTGCTGCATAAGCTTTCCTGGCTATATATAGTCATCTCTAGCGCCTAGGGGACTGCTTAGACTCATTAGGGAGTACTAACATACTGTGCGTTGTGTTGAAACAAGCAGGAATCTTTCCATTGATTTAACTGGGCTTATTTCAGACCTCTCTCTTTACTCCTGCACATGAATGAGCTGTTATCGATAGGACTTGGTCTTTTGGGGACAAAGGCTGAAGAAAATACAACCTTGTGTTTAACAACTCTCAGGAACAAAATTATTTGTTCTTGTCCAAGGGCAGCTTTATGGTACATGAAACAAATCAATCATCTGTGTTTCAAATAAAAGTTCAAATTCTAGAAGCTCTGCTCTACAGTTTTCATGAAAAAAGTTTCTAGCATATTACTGCTAAGTAAAGTGCAAGTAAATGAGGTGTCTGGTTGCAGAAGAGAACATGCCACCAGAAAGTGGCTGTTTGTGCAAAGAAAGATATGTTGGTAGTACATTGAGCAATTGATATTTTGTCTGCATTCCTTATGTAAATAACATATTTACAGCTGGTGTGCCTTGCCCCAAGTTCTTTTTGAACATACTTTAAATGTTAATCACTGCACTGCTGTAGTCTTGCAGCAGCTGACAGTAGACCTGTGGTCTGACAAGGGATTACATAAGTCAGCCAAACTTCAGTCTCTAAACCTGATACAGGTCAGAGCAGCCACTGCCATTTTATACTTTATTTTCCTATTTAATTTCAGTTGTGTAACCTAGATGGAAAAATATACTTTAACTTCTGGAGAGAGAAAGAGGCTGTGAGAATAAACCAAGTTCTCTGCTAAGTTCACATCATGAGGGCCCGATGCTGCTGCTTCTGCAGGAGCCACAAATTTCAGTCATAGGGACACACTGAGCTCTACCTGGAAAGCTAATGGCTTGTGTGGATTGGGTCAGGTGAGCCAGTGGCATCCCAGACAGCTATGACAGCTCCAACTTATGTTGATTTTCTACTACTTTTCTTGATAGAAAAACATCTTATTTATTTGCCTTGGTAGGAATAGTTAGTTCAGGGCTATTTACCTCAAATCTGCTCTGGAAAGAATAACTTTTTCAGATAACAGTTATAAATGAAATGACCACACTGAAGCCTAAGTATAAGCTGCACTGAGAAAAACAGAAAAAGTATTTTACAGGCTTTAAAGAATCTAAATTCAAAACCAGCAATATTTGGATAGCCAGTGCGGAGCTTACTCTTTAGCTAAGAGCTAATTTTTAGCTCTTTAGTTAATGCAAATTCATCAGCATGGGGAAAATGTTTGTTTCTGTTGTTTCTGTCAGTGGCCATTTTGCATGGCAGTAAGAAGCAACTCCTGAGCAGTGTGCAGCTGCAGACTTGAGGCTAGACCTCTGCATTCTGTGGTGACTTTACCATGATGAATCGCAGCAGTGCCAGATCATAGCAGGCACTTGTGTCAGGAGCTGAACAAGAACAGAGCTGCCTTGCACCTCACAAAACACAGAGCCATTGTTATTAAGCCGAAAAATACAACCTTCCAGACTTGAAGTCTGAATTAAAAAAAAAAAAAAAATCTCAACAAAACCACCTAGTTCTGTTCTTAATTACCCATACTGCAGGTATTGGACCCCTGCAGTCATATCTATGGTGTACTTTTGTAGCTATGGATCCTTTTGCAACACAGGGAAGACCTGGACATTAGAGATCCTGAGGATTTAGCATGCTGTACTTCAAAAACGAACAAAAAAAAATAATGAAAGAAGTAAGGGTATTTTTTATTTATTTGTTTTGTTTTTAATAGTAGCAAATTTTGGAGAAGTAGCTGTATATCTTACATTTATAGGACATGAGGGTGCATTTCGGGTGTGGTTTGTACCATGTTAATATAAAGGACAGGTCGTGTGGAATCAGCCATGTATGCAGCAGGGAATATATTGATAAAGATTTAATTTCTCTGGGAAACTGCAGGCTTTTCTCTGTTTCTCAGAAGTAAGAAGTCTTGTAGATCTGCTGGCATTCTTGAAAGAGGAGTCCAAAACCACTTAGCATCCTGGCCAACTACATAATGGGCGCGTGGATGGAGGCTTGTTAGGGCATGCTCCATGCACTCAACAACCAGTGAAATGTCAGTGTTGAGGCAGGCCTCAGAGAGCTTTTCTTTCTTTGCTGCATCTGTAAAACTCAAACAAAAGATCATTCAGCGACAGCCAGGAAAAGTGACTTTTAACTCTCTATCCCACACTGATTTGTGAAATTTCACTAAGGAGTTGGCATTTCTTGTTTCTTGATTTAGAAGAATTCATAGTAATTTCTGAAGATCAACTACCGTGTACCTAATGACCTGTGATACAGTTTACCCCAAGAGCAGCCTAGTTACTCTTCACTGTGAAACAGCAATGGCAAAATTGGGTATGTATTCCCCAAGTAACTAGCAATGATAGTATCTCAGAATAAACCTAACTGTGTAAGAGGCAAGTGGAAATAGAAATGCTGTGGTCCTGATCTCTTGTAGTAAGGTAATTGCTTTGCAGAAAGCCATGAAATACAACTGTAAGAAAGAAACTTGAGAAACAAAAAGCCCAACGATCAAAAGACAAACAGCTCCTGTTCAAGAAGGTATCAGCAGGCCTGAGGAACTGTCAGACAATTTCTGCATGGCATCACTACTGCTCGGGATAGTAGAAGCAAAGGGAAGTTACTCCTATTTGATTACTAAATAAATAATAGTGACGGAAAAACACTGCAAGCACATTAGTTACATCATTAGATGAACGTTTTTCTGCCTTGGAGTTTGCTCAAAAGCTACATGCCAACACAAATAATTAATCTTTAACTGAAATCTGAATAAAGTTTCACTGCACAAGTTTTTGTGTGAATAGCCATATTGTGAAGCAGATGCATTTGAAGAGTAACTGTTAACATGCAGTCTTTTTGAAAAGTCATAGTGATTAGAAGATATAAAGCTACTTTGAAGGCTTTCTCAGCAAGAAATACATTGCTTCTTTTAGTAAAATGCCTGTAAATTACTTCACCTTTCAGAAAATACTCCTCTCCATATTGCTTTTTAGTGTCAGGGGAAAGCCGATTCCAAATAATCTCCTTCTCTTTCCGAATCTTTGCTAGATCGGTTAATGGTGTTTTGAACAGCCCAGGTTGAATGCAGGAAACTTTAACTCCAAAAGCTTTCATATCTCTCCTGCAAAGACAGCACAGCAATTTAATTGCATTAGAAATTCTTATTGATATGGTGTGATTTTTTTGCTGTACTGTTATTTCTGTCTTTACACTGCATATCAACTATATGTTGGTATGCATATCAATGGATAGTTGATATTCAATGTATAGTTGGTATGTGGAAAGCACAAGGTGTGAACTTTCAGCCTGTTATCCTTGAGAGAGGATGAACTATCCTACCTGCTTCACTGAGTGTGAACATGTATGGACAGTGACTGGCATATTGTATTTCATATCCCAGTTCCCCTTCCAGTAGCTTGTAATTTGTCAGACTTGCCTGTAAGACCATCTGACTGCCTAAATGTAAGTATCCAGAGCCATTTTACATGTCTTTGTGAACCCCTCTTGACCTCCATCTGAATCTCCAATCTGGTACAGATTCTTCTGGCCACATCTCATAATTGTCAGCTGTTTGTGTGTCTTATAAACACTTAGAAATAGGAGATACACTTAGAGGAGATCAGGTTTATCCTGCAGAGACGTCTCAATTCCCTTGAGTGGAATCTCATCTCCAGTAAGGCCCCTGTGAGTAACTAAATTATGAAAAGTTACGTATAAATCTTGTGATGTAGTTCGTATTTTTGTATATTACTTTCAGACTCCTTATATGTCTGGCAGGATTTGTATCTTAGATTTCAGAAGTGACAATCTATGCTGAAAAAAAGGTACTTTCAAGAAGACTTATACCAAACTGTATAATATTTTTAAGTTTTATATCAAGTGTCAGACATGTAAATCAGCTTCTATTCTGCATGTGCAGGTTTCAGTCATCTGTTAGCCTTAGAAAATAAAGAGTGGTCTTTTTCTTGCAGGTGAATGTTATACCTTAAGCTGTCATTAAATCCTTCTACCCCAAACTTTGAAGGGCAGTAGCCTCCACCACAGAATGCTAGACGACCTCCAGTACTGGATACGTTTACTATCCTTCCCTTTGCTTGTTTTATCAAGGGAAGCATATTTATTGTCACATTTATGAGCCCAATTAAGTTAACTTCAATTGGCTCTCTAAAATGCTCAATATCCAACCAGTCTGTAGGAGCAGTTGGCCCCATAATTCCAGCATTATTAACAAGTCCCCAGAGACCTGCAAGGAAAAAAAAAAGAACATTAGGAAGCAATTCTTTACCTAATGAGGTAGATTAATTGAACTGTGTGTGACTTTACAGGAGCAGTGATGGACCAAAATGACGATGAATCTATTCTGACTACTAATTGTTTTTTGTGGGTGGAAAAAAATTCTTTCAGCTGAAAACTTGGCACAGTTTTGAGAAAACACAATTCAAACAAGTTATAAGTTATTTTACAGAGAGGAAAGGTCGCATGGAAGTTAAAATTTAGGATTAAGTACTGTGGCATGTCATAACATACCAGATTCAAGGCTCGAAGTTAGCAGTAATTAGAGTAAACAGTGAGCATATCACACTATTTTGGGAAAACCTCAACTATTTTATCTAAATTTTTTTTAAAGGCAAATGGCCTGGTGCTTACCTTCTGACTGGACTTCAGCTTTGACCCATGCTGCTGCTTTCTTAATGCTGTTTGAATCTCTCACATCCAGCAGCACTGTCTGAAGCTGATTGGAAGTTGCAGCTTGTAGCTCCTTGGCTCCTTTTTCAGTCAGGCAGCTGGCTAGAACACGGAATCCCTTTTTATCAAAAGTCTTTGCTGCCATATTTCCAAATCCTGTGTCACATCCAGTGATTAATATATATTTGCCAGTGAGGTTTGCAACCTTTCCCCCATCTCTTGCCTTCCAGTACCACCATAGAGAGCTGATGCTGAGAAAGAGTAGTATATAGAAAAACATTTTTACTGAAGTCTTCTGGACTCTTCTGAAATGAAAAAGAAAAGCTGATAGTTTTAAAGGTATAATTGGTTGTTGTTTTTTCTTTTCCTTGAGTTGGATAACTGCAACTGTTTAGAGACGTGGGCACAACACAGAGAATTTGCATCTTGTGCTAGAAACACAACTAAAAATCTTTCAGCAAAAATGAGAACTTGAGATATGTTGTAAGAGAGTTACACAGCATAATGTGTTTTATTAGATGCTGCCAGGTCAGTCACCTCCCATCAAACATACTTTGGAGAAAACACCGTCTAGAGAAGAGTAGCAGAAATGAAACATTTGCTTGGAAACCTACAGAAATGTTTGCATTTAATGTCAGTTCACAGAAAGACTGGGACAGCTGATAACAAAAGGTAAATCAACATCAGCAGGACCCAGAACCATCCTTTACTATGGATACTTCAGTAAGGTTAGGCAGGAAAAATGATTTACTTTCTTCTACTAAAATCCTCTGTTGTCAATGCCAGACTCTCAAGAAGCAGGGCAGCAAGTCCTGCCACTTTGCCTCTCTAGGAGTAGATTTCTGCCAGAATGCTGAGGGAGTGCACAAACATACGTTTGTGGTTTCTCAACACAGGAAGGAAGATGCAGCAGCATGTCTGTTTGTTTCAGGAGCATCAGCACTGCAAAGCATGTTTGGGAAGAGCTCCCTACCTGTGGTTGTGCTCCAACTGACTTAATAGTAAAGCTGGTGATGGATGAAATTCCACTTAGAGAAAGCAATTCAGTTACATGTCTTCATAAATGCTTATGCCCGGAAAGCAGGCCGTACCTAATGCAATCTGCTAAAAAATGATTTGAAATTGATGTAAGAGACTGCAGATCTTTACAAAGTTTACCTACAAACAGTCCATCTCTGCAGGGCAAGGTGCTATGAAGTTTGCATTTACAATGGCCAAATTCTCCTCTGGCAAAAAAATTTAAAAGGAAATTGCAAACGTCTGTCATGTTTTTAAGCACTCTCCTAGGAACAGGGACATGGATGTTGTTTTCTGCAGATAGAGCTGCTTTCTTTGACACACAAGATTTTTATTTTATATGTTTCTTCTAAAAATATTTTAAAACACATTTTTAATATTTTTATTTTAAAAGTAATTTTAATTTATCATTCACTGTTGCAAAAGCATTGAAGTTGAATACAGTCTCGCATTATTTTCACTTGCAAGCACTGTGGCTGCTCGTGGTGCTTGCTTACACCAGCAGGTAGGCTGGTGCCCCGCAGCTCCGTGTGCGGGCTGGAAGTGACCCACGGTGCTGCAAAAGCTGCAGTGCACAGTTAGTTACTGGGTTTCGTTGCTTAACTTCCTTTGCAGCAACGGTCTAGCAGAAAACGTGGTGAGGTAATTAGGCAGCTGTTCTCCCTGTGTGGTGTTTCACTGTCGCTTTGTTAGTACAAGACCCAGCAGAGCGACTAGTTTTCATCCCTTTCTTTCCTCTTTACTTTTGCAGCTCCTGCCAGCCCTGCGTGCACACGCCGCAGCTGAGTCCTGAGGCGGGAGGCAGGAGGCTGGGGCCGCGGTGGGGCTGGAGGCAGGGCTGCGTTTCCTCACGTGCTGCTACAGCTGTTACCAGCTGACACAGGTGTTAACTAAAGGGAGAGCAGGTTAACATCAGAAAAGCACAGTTTGGACCTGTGATCTGGTCAGTAAATAAAAGTAACAGCCAATCCAGCTAGGCTGCGTTTTTTTTTTTCCCCACAGAATGAGGCATGTCTGCTAACATGGGACAATTGGCAGCGCAGTGCGAGGCTGGCTTCTGGTCTCATGGTTTATCGGTGGGCTGATAAGGCTTTTTGTCAGATTAATGGGGTGCTATAATGACAACATTTTAAGAGCGCTGTGTACAGGCTGCGTTTCCAACTCCAGCTTGCAAGTGAGGCAGAGGTACAGCGCCGGCCCTTGGGCAGCAGATCTAAGATCTGCAGAAGTAAGCAAAAAATCTGTTTCAGGAGCCACAAACAAAAGGAGCACAAAACCAAAGGGCTAATCAAGAAACATTATATTTTCTTTTAGTTTCCTGGAGGTACTGGGTCAGAAGCCTCCAGAACATTCCAGAAGCACCTGGGAGAGCTGAGGTGTTGGGGACAGGCAAGCCCACAGGAGATGCCATCCTGTGACAAGAACAGCTGAGGTAACCAACAACTTTGTGAAAGGTTTTTGTTTTATTTTCAGCGCGTAGAATTGATAAAGTTTACAGGTTTTGTTGTTTTGCTGCTTGAAGGGTTGAAACTGCCTTTGCTATTTTTATTTTCACAAAAAGTACTCCAGCTGCCAAATTTTGATTAGGTCAAAGGGACGAGCAAATGCATGTCCTGCTTCAAGTATATTTCAAGAGCAGATGGTAAGAGTAACTGCAGAAATAAAGTAAGTAGCTAGGGGGAATTCCCTTGCTGCCTGCCTCCCAGCCTACTTGCTGGAACAGCTCTAGATGTTGTTTTGTAGTTCCATGATACTGTGTTTTTGTGACTAAGAAATAAACACACTGTGACTTAGTGAGGCTAAACAGACTTAGACCATGGAAGAAGAAATGTTTCTTTCATTCTGTATGCTAGCTTCCCACCTGAAAGCATCCACCAGACCATCACCAGTTTGGACTTTATACTTCCCATAGCAAGGGAAAATCACACTCACATAAACGAGCCCATTGTACGCAGAGGTACTTTCCTTGTTTCACTGTAAGAAAAGTGTCAACAATTTGCCATTTCATTATGAGGAAACGTAATCTATTTACAAAACAGGAAAGTGATTTCTTACCAACAAAGAGCTTTTTGTTTGCAGCAAAAATGATAAAACCCATTGAAAGAGGAAGTCTTACTTTTGTCTTAGGTGGAGAAAGCAGGTTTGTGTGTAGAATACTTGTTAAAGATATTCTTTGGAAAAGGTAGTAACTTTTTCAGAAGATTTATGTAATTCCCTTTTTAATAGCATAAATCTCAAATCAGCAAACTCCATGTAAAATTCATTCTACTTTGTACAAAGTGAATGCTATATTGTATTTGTATAAATGCTGTGCGCCAAGAAAAGCACTAAGACACAGAATGTGGGTACAACCTGACCAGCTTTGTGCTTATATTGTTCCTACCGCTTCCTAAATCCTCTAGGCTTTGCCCTGATCAGAGTCTGAGAGAAGGCTGTTCTCTTTTGGCCTGATTTTGTTGTCTGTGTCTTCTAAATATCTTTATTACTGACATTTCTTTTTTTTCAGATGAATTTTATAAGCAGTATGTAACAATGGATGCTCCAGTGACAGGTGCAGAAGTTTTCTGACTAATGTTTCAATCTGCAAACTCTATCAAAACTGTGTATTTTAACTAAAACGTCCCTTCACATTCAGGAATCAGAATAAAGATTGAGAGTTCACTTCAAGTTAATATTATTTAGGTTTAAAAAAAAGAGGGGCAAAACAATAAGAAATACCTTCAAACACCTGGAGAAATAAAGATGGCAACAAATTGGTTTGCTTTGTTTTTAAAGGATCAGAGGAAGGGAAGATAAAGCACAGTGCAGAAGCAGAAGTGTACTATGAGATTGAGATTGTACTTCTCATCATCTGAAGTGCTATCAGTGTATGTGGCACAGTTCAGATGGGGATATTATACTCAAGAAAAAGTCATCTGGTGTTTGGCTCTTTGGCCCTGGGACCACTGTATGCTAGCTATAAAAATTAATCTGGTTGTGAATGCCTACCAAATAAATGAAGCGTAAAAAGCTATTTGCTCCATACTTTCTGTCCAGCAGACTAGTCCAGACTGCTTTATTTGCATATAGACCTCATCACAAAACACTTTAACAAGCTGATCATCTGACACCTCAGCCTGCAGTGGCAGATTGAATCTATTTACCTGGTAGAAAAGTGTAGTCACCTGCTACTGTGAGCATACAGTGCTAAATTTCTGACTATCTTTATGAAGCTTTGGAAGTGTTTTTTTATTCGATTGCTAGCTCTGTTCTACTAGCTCTGTACTGTGATAAAAATCAGTATGTTGTAGACTACAGCTTGAAGCTGAGGAGTCCTCTGCCAAAAGAACAGAAATTCTCTTACTCAGAAATTATCTGCTCAGGAATAACTAAGAGTCATTTTTATTCACTTATTCCTGTGCATTGCTGGAAAATATCTTGAAGAGAGGGTAACTCTGATAGTATACTGGCATAAACATCTACTCAGAGAAGAATCAATTATTTTACTTCAGTTGGCTCAATGAATCATAATCTCTTTCTTCCTGTGTAAAGAAGTGTAAGAATGTGTGAACTGTAATCAGAATGTTTCCCTTCAACTCAGGGCAAGACTGAGGGGACTTATCCTGACAGTATTGCTTATGTTTCATGAAGTAAATATCCATTAGCTATTTTGGTTTGGAGATCCTGCATGTGTTCCCTATCAGAATGCAATGCAAGAGTGGGAGCATCTGTCCTTTGTTACTTCTGTGGCTTTCATTTTTTAATGAAGCTTCTCTAGGACTGAATTTAGCAATAGAAAGAGTTTTCTCTTCCCAGAATATCAGAAGGTGGCAAAATGCAAGAAAGATGGAGGGGATTTTCCACTTTTCAAGTTTTTCCACTTGAAGCTGTAAAACAAGAAGGTGACTCTGTGTTACCAAAACTAAATGCTGTGTTGCCATGCACAGGTGGATGATTTTTCAGCATGCGTTCATTTTTTCTGGCTCATGTCATAAAGTCAGGTTAGAATTTATTAATCTTCAGGACTTTTTATGTTAATAAGTTGAGAAAAGTGGAAATGTAGTGGAGCCCTTTGCAAGAACTAAGGTAGTCTATGGTGTTAGCTCCAATCCTCATTGTCTTAATCCACTTCACTAGTGAAGTCTTTAAGTGGAAAGACTGAAGCAATTTGTGTATAGCTTAAACTGTACTGTGGCTATGTAAAACCAGGACTTATCTGGAAATGCTGGACTTCACTGTGTTTTAGTGTGATTTTGCTTGAGTGCTTTGGAAAGGAAAATTTGTGCAACTTTATGACCTTTGGACAGAATGGTCCTGGAGAAATTGCTGGGGGATAATGACACAAAGTGGATGTCTTCTCTGCTGTATCATTTTCCTTCTGTCCTATCCATTTGTATACCCTACACTGCATGGAATTATTTTTTTCTCACGATTCTAATATGTGGTGGATGAAATAATTAGCTCTGTGCTGTTATCTCAGATAGTGTTATTTACCAAGTTATGCTGTATGCATTAGCAAAGATTGAAGACTTCTTGTCTACACTTTTTGTTATGAAAATGGGAGATGACAGCAGGTTTGATAATGCTGTTGCTAAGTGCGTGGGACTGATTCTAAACTAGAAAAACAGTTCAGGTGAGCTATGTTTGATCCTGAGGCACTTCTTTGCAGGAGGGTTTGTCATGGGAAGTCTGAGGGCACAGACCTGAGGGGAAGCCAACAGTCACTAAGATTAAGGTGTTACCTTTCCATCTTATCATATCAGACAAATTTCTCTGTAATGAGAACTGATTTCAGAGGAGAACTAAACCGTGTTGGTTATTTCCCTCTAAACCCTGCAAATGTAATTGGCTGGGACAACAGCATTGTCCTCACCAAAGTCCCTTGTTGAAAAATCCATCAAGAGACCATCTCCAATGAGAATTCACTATTGCTGAGTGTTCCTTGCTTAAAAATATTCATCTTTTAAGGGAGGAATGGTAAAAAATTTCATTGCTGTGGAATTGGGGTTAGAAACCACATAATACAGTAAATCTATAGAATAAAATGAGGCTATAATAGTCTCTTTCCATACATTCGTTGTGAATTATATATATATTTTTTTTCTTTTTTTTTTTGTAAGAGAATTGTCTGGTCTCTTCATGTATAATTGCTTTCCAAGAGGTCTGACTTGAAGTTGTGAGATTACATTAGTCAAATTTAAACCCTCCGTTAAATGTCAATGAACTGTAACCAGTGTGACCACAGGGTTATTGACCCAGGTGCAAATAGCCAATGCTCAATTTAAAGATGGGTTAGAGTAATGAAAACACGATGGAAAGTGTTTGGGTGCTTCACTGATTCAACAGGATTCTTGCAATTTGTTCTACCTGTGTTTTCGCAGCCACGGGTGAGTAACGTATCCATCACATTTAATGTGTCATAGATTACCGATAAAACTTCTTGAACTGAAGGGTACCTGTATTTTTCCTTCAAAATAATGCAAGTTGAACACTAAATTTAATCTGCGCAATTAGTGTTCTTTGAATGGGACTACCTGATGGATAAATTGTTCAAGTTCTCTTTTGAGGCAATGTGTCTTTCTGCATGTGTGCTGTCGTTAATATCTTATCAACCAGGATTTAAATAAAAAGGGAGAGACTGTAATATCAAATGAGGATCTACTCTGCATAAAGATCTGATTTGAAAAATATTTCAAATGATTTTGGAGAAGGTCTGAATATTGTTTTATTCTATAGCATTCCTTTGTGTTTTCAAATGATATCTCTTTAAAATCTGGATTTTTGAGTTCCTTAAATATAATTGTTTATAAATATTCCAGCAGGTATAACTTCATTGGCAGTGGTAAAACGCAATTTCACTTCAAGGGAATTTTCTGACATATTCTCTGTTGGTAGTTTTTATTTGGCACTCTGGGGTGGATTGGATGATGTAATTTTCTGCTATCTCTGATTTCTGTTATTTAAATCACTCTTAATGGAGACATCAGCATCATAATTTTTCAAGGTGTAAGTGTCCCCATATAAACTTCCAGACCCAAAGAATGTTGTTTTACTATTCTAAATCAGCATGTTCTATATTAATTTAAGGTAATGAATGATGCCTGCTGGCTGTGGTAGAATAAGGATAATATTTGATGCTCTGAACCTCAGGAAGGAAAAAATGTGTTTCCTTTCAGAAATGTGGGACAGTCTTTTTGTTTGTCTTTTTTTTTTAATTGAGAAATTTTGACAATTCCAGAAAGTTTAGCTCTAGTGAGTGTTTGTAACAAGAATCCCTACTCTAGTCATTCATCTTTTTTTCCCACTTTTCCCATTATTTAAGACAGCATCAGTATTCAGACTAAAAAAAAAAATAAATTATCGTATATGTCATAATGTTAAAATATGGTGTCAAAGCAGGCACTGAAGTGAGTCTTCCCAGCATCATGTTCTATGCAAACATTGAAAGGAGAAATAGATTTTTACAGTGTTCCATCATCAAATTTTATATAGATGTTATGATTACAAGGTCAAATAGTAAGTACTTAAAAGAGGATGAGGCAGAGAATGACTGGGCTTTGCTTTACTTTTGCCTTTTTCATCAATCTACAGCATGACATTATCTTCTATCGTTCTGAAACAGAAATACACTTTTATTTATTTTATATTCTGGGTAATTTCAATAATGCTGACTTCAGTGTAAAATCAGCTGTTAGATCAACACTTTTTTAATACATTTCCATTACTTGTTTGCTAAACAAAGCAAAGCAGTGCTTACTAGATCTAGGAACAAATTATGGCTTCTGTGTAAGGACAAATTGCTGATAAAATTACCATTGTGACGAACCTTTGCAGAAGAAAACTTGTCTTGTTGAAATTTCTATCTTCTGGTGCTATTAATTGAGTGAATGATGATTTAATTTTCTGAACAAAAGTCTGTAAATAATAAAAATAGTCTTTCTCACACTCATAATTTTCTTTAAAACTTTTAAACAAGTGTGTTCCATTTATTTATTTATTTTTTAAAGATGAACATGTCCTTCCTAAAAACATATTCAGGATTAAAAACTGACAAGCCATAGGCTCATTGCATATTTAAGCTGTGTTTTCCTTTGAATCACTTCACTGTGAAGTGTTCACCAGTCTGTGCTACCATTGTCAAACTTGTTACATTTTGTAAATGGAGTGGAGAGACCATGTCTTCTGATCTCTAGCTCTAACCTCACAACTGAATTCATGCTTAAAATAAATAGTCTTGGCAATGTGATCATTGAGAAAACTGCCAGAAGTGAGCTCACTGAGAATCTTTGTGTGTTTTTTTTTCCCTCAAGGTACTTCTGGATCTTTAGGATTATTTGAGCAAGCAGTTTTTGGAGATCTTCAACTGATCAGGTACAGCAAAAGGCAGGGAAGAGAAAGTAAAACAAGTTTTGTGTTTTTACTGGAAGACTGAATTAATATATATTTTTTCCATTTGGAAAGCTCCAGTGACATTAAACTACCAGGAACATATATTCACTCTTTATGGGAAGCTATGTTTATTTCAATATTATCTGAATGATCTTATCTGGAAATGAATTCCTTGTTAAATCCTTTCCCATGTGCCCAACACAAATCCAGCTGAGGGAAATGCAGATCAGGTCTCATGTGAAACATAGTAATATGTGTGTGAAGCTTTCCTTTCTAGTTGGAAGCAGGTTGTGTGTGCTTTCTGTCATATAAAACAGCAAAAAGTGAACTTGGGAATGCACACATGCTTGAGACTTTAACTAAGGAAGTAACATTGCCTTGTTTGACCCATTTACCATCTGCTTGGGAGAACAGGAAAAAAAATCATTACTATTATAAATTATTTCATGTTATGTGGAGATAATTAAAAAAAATCTCTGTAATTTTACTTTGTGAGTGACTATTGTAGTCCTAGTTAGATTTTTTGCTGTTACAGTGGTGATTTGGCTTTATCCATATCCTTAAAGAGAGAATTTGGTTCTCAGACCAGGGCATCATATAGTGTGAGGGGATCAGGATTTACTGACATCAATCAACAAATGTGGATCAACAAATTCTGCTCATCAGATACTTTCAGGCCAGAAAAGTACATCCATAAAGCAGCAATCAGTGAATTAATGTCTGAATTAAGGAATGTGTTGAATCCAGTTCTGCAGGTATCTGTCTTGCTTCTGGTATAGTTCCCTAATATTGACAAAAGCAAGGATGGCATGGTGGACAATATATTCACTAAGTTTGAGCATGATGTAAAAGTAGGATAAACTGCAGATATGCTGAAAAACAGGACTAGAATCCACACTTGTCTAAGCAAACAGAAAAAGTGGGCTGAAGAATGTAAGATGTTATTAAATGCTGATAAAAGCAGAAAGGAGTAATCAACCGTGAAAATACAGTTTGGAAAACAACTGGCTCTGAAACAAATTGCTTGCAAAAAATGAGTGTTCTTGTGGAACATGGACTGAAGGTGAATCAATAAATAATTTTTGTAAAAAAAAAAAAAACACAAAAAAAACATACTGTGTTGTGTAAACAAGAGTATAATCTGTGAGATGTGAAATAGTCTTTCTCCTTTGCTCACTGTTGGTAAGACTCAGTACTGTTGTACACTCATCACTTCAAGAAAGAATCTGGAGAAGACTAGTGAGGGTTATCATAGGTTTGGGAGATACAACCAACAAAGGAAAATTGAACAGAATGAATTGCTTTATTCATCTCAAATGGAGACTTCCTGTCCTCCAAATAAATAACAACTGATTTGCAAAGTGGAAGAGAACTATTTTTTCCCTATTGCACAAGAAGCAGTGGATTTAAATTATGACATGTAAAATTCAAATTAGACATTAGGAAGAGTTTATTTTAGCAATAGGGATAATGAAGCACTGTAATGTTCCTGGAGGTCATGAGGCATCTTTGATAAATATCCATTAAAATGTCAGAAGAATAACTGAATTCTACCCTGGATGCTTAGAATTAACCAGGAGAATTATGCCTTTACAGCCTGTCTTCCTGATCATTCCTGTGCTAGAGATATACGTGTAAAATTTAGGAACGGGTGATAAATGAGGAGGGTTTCCCTTGTCATAGTCCTAGTGATCACCAGCAGCTGGGCTGGGCTGGGTCAAAGCAGAGCAGGTCTCCTGCCCACTGCTCCCTTGTAACGGAGGCAGGATCTGTTATTAATATCTTGGGCTGTAATCTATGTATGGCATCAACAGAAAAGCAATAGTTGATTTTAATATGGCCATTAATGGCTAGAGGGCTGTTTGCAACAAACTGCAAAGCCCATTGGAGCAGCTCATTTAAGGCAGGAGTGGTACTGAAGCTTTTTAAAGGAGTTGCACTTTGGGCTGGCTTGGACATACTTCTCTGATGTGTTTTTCTACTCTTGTTCCACTTTTAATGTTTGCATCAGTGGCATTGCCCTGGGATGAACGCAAAACTGGAGTTAAGCAGGAGTCTAATGGAATACAGTTGTACTTTCAAAGACTAATGCTTGCTAATGCTATTTTTCTTCACCCTCCTTCTCTTAAGGATTTCTGATTTGAGCATCTAATCATCATGTCTGATCCTGTTATTCTGCGTAGCATCAAGAAACTGGGAGAAGATAACTATGCTTTTGACTTGGATGGTAAATGTAAGATGTTTATTCTTCAGTCGCCTGATTTTATAAAGCACGTAGAAGAAGTGGTGGGTGGTCTAAGTGGAGCTAATAGTCATATAAAATACAAAGGTAATGGTCTGTGGAATAAATGCAGTTATGTGGTACCTGCTGCTGTTCCGTGAACCTGTAGGTGTGCTATCTGCAAAACCTTTCTGAAAAAGCTGTTTATAACAATCTCTCCTTGTGGATATTTACTTATCAGACTACATATTCAAACTGTCTACCTAAGTTTTTAATTAAGTTTTAATTACCAAGGCACTACCTACTCTGTGTCTTGGTGTACAAGTAAATGGACAGAAAATCAGAAGCTTGTCTTCCCTGGTTTTTAGAGGTTCTTTCAATAAATGTGTATATGTAGCCATACCTCTATTAGACAGAATACTAAAAAGATATTGCTGTGCTGTATGTCTCATTTAAAGAATCTGCATTCTTTTTCCTCATCATAGTTTTTCTCTGGTAATGTGCATTTTTCCAGTTTGTATATGCAAATGCAGCAAGAGTCAGGTAGTAGAAAAAATGAAGAGAAATTGCTACACAAATATTTTGAATTTTGCTTGTAAGACTTGAGAAGAGCAGACAAAGGGAGAGGCATTGCAAATTTATATTAAATGCATAATGCATAGTAAAGCCAAACAATAGCACATTAGGGAAAATTAACTGCAGTACAGTTCAATGTACATCTGTATCTGAACCCTACGTAGTGTAAAAGGGGTCTGCAAGAAGATTCTGTAACTCAAGTATCACCAGATTCCCTAAACATCTAACCCTGTATTTTCAAAATCCCTGCCAGCTGTGCCTAACTCTGGATTTCATTGAGCTATTATTAAAAATCTTCTCCCAGGGGATAATGAAATGCTTGAGGTCATGCATAAATAACCCCTGAAATAACGTTGCTGCTTTTACTTTGCTGGGACTTCAACAAAAGACTTTCTATTGGGACCAAACTTTGTCTCCTTTTTACAGCCAGGATTTTTTTTTGTCTTATAAAGTGTTGTCTCTGGTTTCTTAATTTCCTTGGAAATGCAGTCTTGTGCTGAATGTTTGGAGCAGTTTATTGAATTGTTAGAGCACCTTTCCAAAAGCAAGCATTGGTGCTTTAAAATGCTCCTGGCTACCTGCTGAGTGATCTCTTCTGCTCTGTAATCTCCAGTGAGGTTTGTTTCAATAACTCTCTCTTGTACATATTACTAAGTATTAGATCTTTCTGGATCAACAGTAGAACACTGCAACTGTAGGTATAGTTAATAGCCAGCTTTACTTGAGAGCCTTTTCAGTACACTTTTTCATTTGTTTAAGTATCAGATTTCCTCAGGCTTACTTTTTACCATGTTCACATAACTGCAGTCAAGCCTCGAATTCTTGACCACCTTCTGCAGCTTTTCCTAGAATCTGTGCTTCTTTCAAACTGAAAATTTTCTTAAAGCATTCAAACATTACTGTTGCGTTTTCCTTAAGGTTAATATATTATTTAATTGTCCCTACATATTTTTGCTTGCTATAAAAATCATACTTTGTTCTATTTTTCTTATTTTGCAATTGTAACAGTGAACTATTACATATGTTTCTTTTCTTCAGTTTAAATACAGATAATGTATTTAAATTGAACTTCCAATTGCACTTCCAAATTTTCTTCCTGCATGGAAACTGTTGGCAAATGAAAGCTGTACCATATTTCCTTGCTCTCTTGAGTAGCATTGCTACACTCTTGTTTCCCTCGTCAGGTTTATAGGTTAAGGTTTCTTTACCTTTAAAGCATGCTTATTTTGTTTTCTAAGTCAGTTTCTATTTCAACAGATCTTTTATTTTTTTTTTTATCTTTAAAATTCCTCCCAGTAGCCAGCTTGTTGTTGTTCTTCTTTGTGTGCATGTGTAAAACACTTGGCATTACCAACCTGCAGAATAAACTTCCTCTAAGGCTTTTCTTATTCTATAAATCCTTAAGGAAAGGTTTCAAACGATAATAGCTGTCACCAGCTGCCAAACAACGGTTTTTCTTTCTTTTCTAACACAAAATTATGCTTTCTAATAATAGTTTTACAGGTATGAATCCTTTTTTGAAACGTCTGGGATTCATAGGATATACTTATGTAAGAAACAGAGCAGAACAAAACTGTTGTTTTCTAAAGCTAAATAAAGTTATTAACCCCTAAAAGGAGTTCTAATTAGGTGTTCCTTCAATCCCAAACTCAGACCACTTATTTCTAGCATCACTACCTTGGAAAATGCAAAACCATTTAGAGACTAAGGAGCTGCCTACAGCACAACTGTATCTTGTAATATAATTCAATTTCTCTAAGTTATAGTTTTTCAGAATGTATTCCAGTATCTACTCTTACTCCCTAGGGGCACAGTTGCTCCTTTTCTGCAAGATCTGTCATCTCTAAGTTGTTGGAAGGCAAGAGCTACAGCTCCTCCTTTCAGAGAATGCACGTGGACAATGAGGCAGTGTCCAAGTGAGCTACATAGCTGTATACTAGCAAACAGTTTGCAATGAAGATACGTTGACTTGTGGCAAAATGGTTAATTACTGATGAATAATGTATTTAATGAAATACACTCTGTCATCTTGGGAGTTGAATACTTGAGACTATTTCTTCAAGAGAAAACAGGCATAAATAGGTATTAACTTGCCAGGGCATTTTTAGGCTTATATCAATTCTTGTCACTGATTGGATATATTAGAGGGAATAAGATACATTATAACTTAGGAGCAGTCAGATCCCACGGGGTTCTAGGACTTGTTTTTCATACCTACAGAAGATCGTATACTTGAATGATAATTATTATTAACCGGACTGTGCATTTATTTTTTCCTAACAGGTAACAGCTTCAAGAAATCAGAGTAAGTCATATACGCAAGTGTAACAATCAATATTTCTAGGAATACTCAACAAAGTTAATGTCACCCGATCAAATTGACACATTTATAGAATATAGGGTATTTAATAAGAAGCTATTATCTAAGAGGTAATCTGCCTTATTTGATACAACTGACATAGGCAGACCAAAACAGTCCTAGCAGCTGTTTCAAATACAATGTAATGGCAGCAAAATATAGACTTTCTTTTCCAAATATTTTTGACAGTGTTTTTTCTTTGAGAAATGAGTTTTTAAGGAGTTTGAATTTGCCTTGTTTGCTTCTCTTCAGACTTAACTTTTAGACCATAAATATGAACAAATTTCTGACATAATTAAGATATTAAGATTTAAACATAAATCATAAACTTCTAGGCAGTTAATGACTTACAGATCTTGATCTTCAACTATGATGTGAGATGTGAATGGAGATAAGAGAAAGGCCTCTTCCTAGATCCTGGGACAACTCTGTAGATGGCTGGAAATGGTAATGGGTGCTGCTGTAATTCATGCCAACTATTTCTGGCACACTGTACACAGATAGAGAGCTAATCTTGACACAGGGAAGGAAGACCATCTCTTAATTTTTGTTCTTGCCATGTTGCCCAAGTCGGAGAGCACTCACCCAGAACTCAAAATATACTACGGTCCTTTTACAAATTTCAAAACTCAAGCTCTCTTGGAATGTTATAGAAATCATGGAATCACAGAATTGTAGGGGCTGGAAGGGACCTCTAGAGATCACTGAGTCCACTCCACTGCCAAGCAGGCTCCCTAGGCCGGCTTGCACAGGTAGGCATCCAGGTGGGTCTTGAACATCTCCAGGCAAAGCAACTCTGCAACCTGTCTGGGCACATGGAGTTCTAGTATACACATACGAAGTATCCTTTAGGCTTTCCAGGTTCTGGTTTCTCAAAAATGTTCGCAACAAATATAACTGGAATTCATCTTTCTAAAAAAAAAAAGAAAATATCCAAATACAAAATTCTCTACTCCTTCATAAATGATGGTGATACTTATTATAGTATGGATGCTGTCCATTATAGTTCAACTAGACATTTAGAGTTTTATGGATCATGTAGAGCAGCAGCGGGTAATGCACTGAAAGAGAAGCTGTGTAGTGGTGTGAGAGATTCTGCTGCTTCTAGGGGAATATGGATGTCCAGATAGTATAAGAGGGAAATGGAAAAAGGCTTCTCTGTCTTAAATAAGGACTAGCCAAAGATTTGGTTCACAGTTTTTTCTCTAACAGATCTCAAAGAATTTAGTATTGCAACATAAGGAGCTGATATTGAGACAGTGCATAAACCTTTAAATCATTTTAACCTAACCTCTGTTCAATTCCCTAACTAAAATTTAAAATCACTGATTCCAAAGAAATCTGAAAGAAACAGCTTGTCTCTTTAAAACTTCTGGGCAAATTGTCTCAAATAAAATGTAATTTCAGAGAACTAACTGAGAGAATAAAGGAATTAATGTGAAAACTTATCCTTTCTTTGCCAGAAATTTCTATGCATATGAAGAACCTTCTGTTAAGAAGAAAAATGAAAAGTAAGTTAAGTTCAATTCTGTGTACTATTTTTCCATATAGAACAAAATCTGTACTAAATGCAATTTTGTAATTGTATGTTTTCTGTTCTTGAAGGTCATCCAAAAAGAAAGAAAAAGTTGTTCGCATTGGCTTCTTTCAGCTGGTAATGAAAGCAACGGATATAAATGTCTGTATGGTTCTAAAAAATAAATGATAGTAATGTACATGGTGCTTTGGAGAATAGCTGAGAATAAGTTGAACTTGTAAAAAATTAAACCACTTGGCATGAAATTCTATTATTAAATTCAGTAGGAATTTAATAGAACTATTTTTTCATTTCATTAGCTGAGTATTAATTGCCAGTATCTGTGTAATAATTGTCTGTTAAACACGTTATGTAGAACCTGCAGGTTACTATAGAAAACTTGAAAATGCACAATGCTGTGTGGTATGTCTAGTCATGGGTAGTATATTTGATCTGTCCTGGAGAGCCATAGAGCGTGTCACCATTTTGAAATGAACATAGTAGAGAGGCACCAAACCCAACAGCATGCAGCAAAGAGATTTTAGTATTTCTATTTCTCACACGTTGTTTATGCAAGTAGCCTGTAATGTGTCCAAACTAGAATGATCCTGACTAATACTGGACTAGTGCAGTGACACCCTGCTTGTACTTTACCTGACTAGGTATCTCAAATCTTAGCTTGAGAGAACAGTCAGTTCATGCTTGCCATTGTGGAATCCCCAGGGGGAGAACTGTGGCATTCCTTTCTGCCTTATGGCTGTTGAAGGATGAATCACAAGTCTCTCCATCTCTAGAAACTAGCTTACTTGTTTGCAAGACCAGTAGTGATACTGTGCTTCCTTTGTTGTTGTTGTTTAGAAAGACCTTCTGTTTATTTCTCTTGTATGTTGACTTGTTTTTCCTTTTATCGTGTTTCTGTCCCAGTAATCCTTTTAATATGTGTTCCAAGTTCCTGTACCTTCTTCTCTCAAATACACTGTAACACCTGCAGAGCTTAGACTGGTTCTTCAGCTGGCCAGGATTTCTCTTTGTGGTCCTTTACAGTAGCATTTGATATTAATATTCTATAAGTACAATTTAGTCTATGTATTTATGCTTGATTTTAACCTGAGAATCAGACTTCGCACAATCATGACAAAAGTAATTTAAGTCACTGTAACTTAGCTGAGTAACCAGCTGCGTGTGTGCATGCACTTGGCCTGTGTAAGGCAACAGTGATTAGCTCAGTCCCTTTTTTTACTGCATACTAAGTCATGTTTCCATATATTTCTCCTAGATTAAGAGTCAGTGCACAATTACCTAATTCAACCAATGCAATTTAGGCTATTAACTATGAGAATTTGTTCTGAGATTTTGAGGTGGATTTCTACCACAGCACCCAGTTTTGAGAAATTGGATAGTTCTGTTCAGAGACTCTGCAGTATGTCCTGAGGCTTTTTCATTCCTTCCTTCTCCCTCTCTCCTTTCTCACAGAAAAACTGCAGAGGCGACAATGTATATGGATTATAATTACTGTTCTTAAGATAGAATCCGGAATGATGATAATGTGGAGTGATATTGCCTTATTAATATTATATGATAATATTCTATGATTCTATACATTCACATGATCAGATTCTGCTGTCAAATACTTAGAGTTCATTGTAATTTATGAGGCTGTGAGACTGTAATTACAGGTACAATTCTATTAGACTGGGGAGAGATATTTCTCTTCTTTCTATATTGAAGAAATGATGACTCTTAAGAAGAATGGCTTTGTATCTGATCCACCTGATTAATGATTTATCAGCATACAAGCAGCATGAGACCATATTTTTTTCCTGTCTCTTTAGTTTCGATTTTCTTCACCTATGGAAATTTTAATGATGGTTGTTGGTAGCTTCTGTGCTATTCTTCATGGAGCAGCCCAGCCAGGCATGTTGCTTGTGTTTGGTGCAATGGCAGACACATTCATTGAATATGACATTGAAATGCAAGAGCTTAAAGATCCAAATAAAACATGCATAAACAACACCATAGCGTGGATTAATGGTACTGTTCATCAGAATGAAAGGAACACTACAATAAGATGTGGGTAAGTAGTAGAAATGCTTGTTTCTTTTACTGTGTTATTATGGTTTGTCTAGGATGTATTCTTACAAAAGGCCTGGCTCAGCCTTTAAAGTTTACATGGGTAAAAGAGGCATGGTTCTTGCTACAGAGCCTTGTTTCAGAGCTGAAGGGAGAGAAGTCCAGCTTGGGTCTTGATCTTTCAGCTATAGATGTCAGCAAGGATATTCTTTGATAGTAATGATTATGCATGTCTGCGTGCCTCTGAAATCACTGATATGTTTTCTTTGATGACCCAGTAGGTAATAATGACTTCTGGACATTCTGGTTAGCACTAAGGTGCCTATCCTATAGGTGCCAGCTGGCATGTGAGCAAGTCAACTAAACTTTAGTCATTGAAGAGAAATGTGCACTTCTAGAATGCAGTTCATCTTGGCTTATGGGAGATGTCTAAGGCAGGTCTGATGAACTGTCCTTTAAGAGTGCCTTTTTCTTTCTGTTAATTATAATAAAGACAGTCTTGATGAATCATTCATGTGTACATATTTGTTGAATACAAATTTGAACCTGTAACTGTTCTTAGAGCTCGGTTTTCAGGACATCATTCCAAAAGTTTTCTAATCATCGAGTAATAGTAGATCAGGTATGTAATTAGAATTTAAACTTACTTCTTTAATGATCTCTGAAATTCAGAGCGTATGAGGAGTAATCTGCATTCCAAAATATAGGTGACTGGAGCCAAATTATTTGATCCAGACTGTCCAAGCCAAACCCTGAGAAGGGACTAGCAAATATAACACAGGATTTGCTACAGACCTCTGCTCCTCTGAAGCAGCAACTATCAGGCGGGATACATAATACATTTAAAATGGCACTAAGTATTTATGTTAAACACCTGAGTTATTTTCATGATTGTGTTTTGCTGGAAATCAAGTCAGGTACATGCTTTTCCCTTTTGGCTTAAAATGGGAGCATACCACATTCTGGGCCTACAGAATAAACTTGCTCTGTGCGGAATGTTTAAAAAAATATCTAAAAGAATATTCAGTAACCAACCAAAATGTTTGTTTCAAAGTAATCTAAGTATAATGCCAGCAATTCAGTGCACTTTACTGATATTAGAAGTAATTTGATACAACTATTTCTACTAAGAGAGATGATAACTTGAGATAAGCAAGAAAGTAATATTTGAATATGCTTCAGCAGCCCTCATTTCTCTCTGTAGAACACTGCGTAAATTTGAGTATTATTCGTTGGTATAATGGTACAAAATAAGGTAATTCAACATCTAATGAAAACTTGCTTGACAGGTGCTGCCTAAAACACCTTCTTTACCTGTGCTACTGCCAAACACACAGACCAGTGGGGCTTCTTGTCTGGCCCTTTCACACTGTAGGGCTGTTTCAGGATGCAAGATTTCCTGGTACCTGCCAGCTCCCCACCCCTGTGCCACAGGAATATCAAGCAAACCAGCACCTGCTAATAGTCTGAGGACCAGGAAATTGCTTCTGGTAGCAAAACAAACTGACTCGCCAGCTGACTTGACTCTAAATTTGAAGATACACCACATTAGAAATATGTGAGAAACTAAGAACTGTATTGCTAATTCTTTTTTCTATTTTTTTAGACTGCTTGACATTGAAAAAGAAATGACCACTTTTGCAGGTTACTATGGAGGAATTGGTTGTGCCGTACTTCTGTTAGGATATTTCCAAGTCAGTATTTTGCTCCTTATTTTGATTTCAAGGTTTAAATCACTAAATAATTAAGTTTGTTATAACTGCATTCCCTTTAACTGCTTAGTCAACATTATATTTGAGCAGAGCAGACAAGCCCAGTTCTAATCCTATTGGATGAAATATTTTAGCTCTGATTATCTGAGACCTAGGATTTGTTCATGCAAACCTTAGTACACAGATGCATTTAACCCAGTGAGAAGAATGTATGTTGCTCCTTTCACACCAAAAGAAATATTTGCGTGAATGTGGTTACTATGGAAGCCACATACTCCCCTGCAAATAGCTAAAGGGCATGCAGTTTCCCAAGTGGGCTAACTTGAGCTCTGTGTTTCTGTAAAGGAGATATTACAGAGTAATAGTGTAAAATTGGTGTTGGAGTAGAATCACACTCTGTATGTTCTGTAGAACTGATTCAAACTGTATGACTGAGATAAGCTACAAGCTTGGACAATCCAGTAGAATCTGCTTGAGTCCACTGCTTTTGAAGCTTTCTGTAATCACAAGAAGCACTTGTCGTTCTCCTTCCTAAAAGCTATCTGAGAGCTTTGCTGAGGTAGAATGGCTGCCATACCTCTGTTATTTACAGCTGCAGATGAACAACTGTTTTCCTATGACGTTTATGTAACAGCACAGGGTAACTGATCTTGCATGTTCTGTCAAAACCAAGATAAAAGGCCAGAGGCCTTAGGGAATGTTGGATTATTTAAAGATTGTGATCATAAAATAGCTCAACATCTGTGTGTGTGTAGCTAGAATGTATTTTACCTGAATGCTAAGTTTATTGATAGCCAATTTTTTTTTTTTTTTTTTTTTTTTTTTTTTTTCCGTCTTAGCCAAATTGCTTTTTCATATCTGTAGAGACTAGAAAGACTTTTCACAATTTTCTTTCTTTCCTAGATCTGCTTTTGGGTTATGGCTGCAGCTCGTCAGATACAGAAAATCAGGAAAGCTTATTTCAGGAACATTATGAGAATGGATATAGGCTGGTTTGACTGCACGTCTGTAGGAGAACTGAACACAAGAATTTCTGAGTAAGTAATCTGAAAAAAATGTATACTACATAGAACATTTTTGCACTTCCAGACACCAAACAGAGTGCCAATTTAGGCATTTAACAAACACCTTCTAGTACAAAATAGAGAGCAGGGACTGGGCTAATTGTCTCCCACGTGTTGGAAGTAAGTGCTATGCTACAATTATTTCCCCTTTGTAACTGTTTTGTCAGTGATATTTTGTTTCTTTATTTTTGCGACCACCTTTGTCTTTTCCTGTACCCAGCCCTTTCTGAGTCTCCTATTAGGCTGCCAGCGGGTATTCCTCTGAGGTTTCTACCCTCTCACTTACCGGAAAGGAAAATTGCACGCAAACTATGCTCTCTGCTTTTGAAAGAAAAGAGTGAAACTTGCTTAATCTTCTGCTAAAGCAGCAGTTACAAGTACTTACCTTTAGAAAGGGACCCAGGGTAGAAGGAGAAAACTTCGGCATAAACGTTTAGCTCTGAGAAAAGCTGAGTTTAAGGCTTGCTTCTTCGCTTTTGTAGTTCCTGTTTACAGACTTAAAGAAGCTGCAAGATGAATATGCTGACTCTAGGTGGCTCCCTGTGCTCTGTCATGCTGCATAATAATAGGGACAGCAGCAAAAGATTTTCTGTAGTTGAAGGGAATGTTTTAGTCTTTAATGACAAGTAGTGACTATGACTTTCTGTGGTGTTATTTTTTTTTAATGAAGAAGAAATACAAAATGTAATTGGCTGTGAGGAATATCACTAAAAAAGTGAAGCAAACACGTATTTCTTGAATAAATAACACTCAGTTCACTGATTGTTAGGATAACACTGTCTTGCGCCTTCTAAAAGAGCTTCCTGACTGCAAAAAAAAACATTCTCAAGAAGAAAATGTAAGCATGTTATTGAGCTCAGCACTCTCATATTTCAAGTAGAGGACTGTACTAACAAATCTGCTCCTTAAACATCAGTGCCACTTGCTCCTTTTTGTTCCAAGAGTTCCTGGTTCTCCTGTTCTCAAGGGTGAGAGAGTAGCCAAGAGCAGCAGAAGTGTAATGACTATTTTGTTTTGAGATGTTTTTTCTGTAATGGCAGTGGATAAGTGAGACCAAACGAACTCTGCAGGTGCATGGTGCTCGAGTTATGTTAACTATTGCAACTACTCTCCCACATGCGACACAGCTGTCATGTTTACCCAATACTTCCAGCGATACTGTATCCCTCTATTTTTCCACTCTCCCTCATATTCAGAGAACAAACTGCGTGGTGTAAAGTTGAATGATGAAGAGAGTTAAAGCCTTCCTCCTACCTCCTCAGCAAGGCTGCAGTTAGTGCTGTACAATGGGGATATGTCATATCAGTTATACTATCAAAGAGCTGCATTCAGCTGAGATGTCTCTGCTCCCTTTGCATCAGGTGGGGCACAGCTGTGAGACTGCTGGCAAGATGGCTTTTCCTGGGAAAAGACAGAATTTTCTCTGTAGTATTCATGTATAAAATAAATGCCTTTTGCCATTGCAAAGGCTCCAGGTTTTCTTACTGTAGCTGAGCATCTTTGGAAAAACCCTCTGCAAGGAAAAGCAAAATGTGGCAATACAAAGGAATGATGTGCAGATACACTCACTGACCTTTCTATTTTTCTTCCCCTACTCACACAGTGATGTTAACAAAATTAATGAGGCTATTGCTGATCAAGTAGCAATATTCATCCAGCGCTTAACCACCTTTGTGTGTGGATTCCTACTGGGATTTGTCAGTGGATGGAAATTGACCCTGGTTATCATTGCAGTCAGTCCCCTCATTGGGGTTGGAGCAGCTGTCTATGGTTTGGTAAGTGTATAGTATGAGGTTCACTCTGAGGTAGTTGTGGTTTAAGCCTGCAGGTGGTTAAGCATCACACAGTTGTTTGCTCACTCTCCTGCTGCCCAGTGGGATGGAGGAGAGAATCAGGGGAAAAAAAAAAAAAAGGAACTTGTGGGTTGGCATTAAACTGTTTACTAAGATAGACATAAGGAAAAGGATAATAGTTATGACTTATATATATGTATGTGAATGTAAATAACAAGTGATACACAAGCAATTGCTCACCACCCCCTGACTGAGGCTTACCTCACCCTTTGAGCAGTGGAAGAGAGTGAGATGAATTCCCACACCCTTCAAAACTTCTTCCACTTGATGTCATATGGTATGGAATATCCTTTTGGCCAGTTTGAGTCAGTTGTCCTAATTCTTTTCCCTCCCATCTCCTTGGGCCCTTTGCTGAGAATGGCCTTGGTTCTGCACAACACTGTTTAGCAGCAGCTATAAACACTAGTGAGTTGTTTTTCTCCTAGAACAAAAACATAGAATCATCCCAGACACTCTGTGGAAAAAAATTACATCCCAGATGAAACTAAGACAAGTACATTGAACAGGGAAGGTCATGCTATAGAGCTAAGGGGAATGGTGAAACAGGAGGTTATTACAACCTTTTAGAGTAAGAGAGTCAGATTCTGGTCACTGCAGAACTGAGTAATTCTGTGATTTTGTGATGTGTGTTTGCTAAGGAGGAGCTTCAGTCCCACTTCTCTCACTTACTCAGAATCCAGTATCTAAGACAGGAATATAAGCATTGTTTCTGTAAGGTCATGTGCAGGGGTCTTGGGGTTGCTGGGATTAGAATTGGCCTGCAGCATCTGTCTATTACTCCATGCTGGATTTAAATGGTTATTAGACTTGAGACTTAGTTTTTCTACCTAAGGTTTTAGAGATGACCCAGTCTTAGAGCTCTGAAACAGTTCAAAACATCTGCTCAGACTCACCTCAAGATATCTGTTCTCCTGTCAACTGCTGTGTCTTTTCCCAGTCATTCTTCTTCTGCTTCTCTGCCCACACCCTGCACCTCCCTGTGACTGTACAGAGGAACCAGGTGGAAGAGGGGAATCACAGGATCCTCTGCCTTATCATCTCCTTTCCCTCCCTCAGCAGTTCCTGCTCCTCCTGCAAAGCAGATGATATGAATGATGACTCAGTAAAAAGTGGGAGAGCAATGTTCTGGCAGGGAATAATATCAACTCCAAAATGCATCTTTCCTTCATTTGCAATTTATTTCTGACCTCATTCCCTTTATGTTTTGTCATTTTCCCCATTTCAATTATTTCTCTGTCCCCATGTCTTTCACATACCCATAATTAAGTCTTTCCTCTTTGTAAACCTTACTAGCTCAAGTTTTAGTTTTTTATCATAAAGAAAACAGACTTAACATCAGTTTAGCATGGTTTCATCTCAGAAAGTGACTAACAGATGCTTAGGATGGAGTATTTGAAGAATGAAAGTAAATAATGACATGTTACAATTTCTGGGAGCATTTAATTCCTGAACTAATATAGTATCTTTACATATAACACTCAATGTGAGCACTTTTTGAGCCCAAGTAAGCTTTCAGCATCCAGTGTGCTCTGAGGTGCTGTGCATGAACCTGTTTGCTACTGGCCCGAGAGACAAAGCATAGTGATGGACTACATGTATTTTCTTTCTCCCCCATTAGTACCATTACCTGTTCTTCCTGAAGCTGGCTCTGCTATGCTGGCTAAAGTGCTGCTCTTCCTGCTGATCCTACCCCTCCTCCCATGATGGATACATACATGATCATTCTATGGTCTGCAGAAATGCAGCTAGCAAGAGAGGGAGGGAGGGAGGGAGGGAGGGAGGGAAAGCATTTGTTGTTTGCTGCACTTTCTAGGTATTTGAAGCAGAGCTGTTGGGATAATTGTTAGACAGAACGCGTGCTACAGAAATATATGTCCTAACACTAGAAGACAAACCTTTGAATGAGCAGCGAGTCCAGTGACAGGAACAGGGGAAGTGACCTCATGCAGCACTGTGTGATGGTCAGAGCTGCTTATCATGGTCAGGTGTAATCACAATTTCCTATGGTTTTACAGGCTGTAGCAAAACTGACAGGCCGAGAACTAAAGGCGTATGCAAAAGCTGGGGCTGTGGCTGATGAAGTGCTCTCATCCATCAGAACAGTAGCTGCTTTTGGTGGCGAGAAGAAAGAAGTTGAGAGGTTTGTTCAGATAAATTGTAAAGAGTCTTTGCATTCCTTCTCCTGTAGAAATATGACTGCTTCAATTAGTCTTAGAGTTTTGAAACAACGGCCATCTGTTAGTTTTGAGAATTATATGCATTTATGTTGCAGAAATCTAGTTTTCAAGTAACATTCTTATGCAAAATCTGTTTCATAATTCAATCAGTGAAATAGAACGTAAGTAATACTATCTTCAAGTCATAATCCTTTGTAGAAACTTACTGTCAAACTTTGCTGCACATCTGAAAATCTTGTGTACTTTCAAGATAAGTAAGAATATTATTTACAGAGTGACATAGCTCCCACAAAGTCCTCAATTTATTGACACTGTAAATTAGGAATGTTAACATGATTAAATAATGGTTGGATTGGGAAAGAAAACTTTAATTTCATTTTCTTGCTCTTTGTTCATAAAAATTTTTGCTTTCAAGTTCATTTCATTCAGTTTTATTTTTATGTCTTCCTACAGATATGATAAGAATTTAGTGTATGCTCAACACTGGGGAATTAGAAAAGGAATAATAATGGGAATATTCAGTGGTTACATGTGGTTTGTAATCTTCCTGTGTTATGCATTAGCCTTTTGGTATGGCTCTAAACTTGTCCTTGAAGATGATGAGTATTCACCCGGCACTCTTCTACAGGTACCCATGCAACTTTTTTTTCTTGACTGTTTCTTAAAGCATTAATTCTGGGATGTAGTGTTTTCATATCTGTTCACTTATAAGTAAAGTCATTACGCATTATATGCATGAAAATAGGTGATACACCAGAATAAAATTTTAAAAAATCTGTATTTACTTAAAATGCCTCCTAGTGTGCTCTGATCAGAATAATGTGCCTGATGCACAGTGGCCTGAAACTAGCTTTCCCATAGTGTGGGCTAGCATGTGGCTTCTATGGTATTGCCATCTCAGCAGAGCTTTTTTGTTGTTGATTAAGGTCAAAGCATTATGATAAAGAAGAACCCAAGCAAAGAAAATTACATCAAATCTAACCTGTCTCTCGCGAATGGTTCCAGGTCTTTTGAAGCACCATTTTCTTTTGTAGATTTCCCATACAGTGCCATAGATGAGCAACTTGTAAATATGTACACTATCAAAACACATGTGGCTATGCCTCCTGTATTTTATACAAAAAAAAAAAGCAGCATATTAATCTCCTGGTGGTCTTTTGCATCCACTTCTGCACAGTTGATGTTTAACGCATCAGTGACATAAGTGCAACATTTACAGATGCTTTGGTTGTTCACTTAAAACCAAGACCACCCAAGTGTCAAGCTCTGGTCCAGAACAGGAGTAATTTTTTTCTGAACTTTGATATGTCCTGGGTGTCTGATCAGAACGTCTGTTTCTGATTCTTCTCTACCGATTGCCCAACATAAGAGCTCTCTACCACCAGCAGCCTGCAGTGCAAAACTTCCTGTTAAAAGTGGAGCTTGGTAATTTACTTTGAGGACACAGTAAAATTGAGTCATTCACTTCAAGGAGGATGTCCCTCACAGAAAATCATTTGCAACTCCTCTTAACACCAGTGATGATACAAGGTAGTACTGTAAAAAACAAAGTTATTTCCTCGCCTTGTACACAACTATAGTTCAGTGCTTCCTAGTGAAAAATAGCAAAGAGAGGGGAGCTACCCAGTAGCTGAAAAATTGAAGCTGTAAACTGAAAGGTAATTTGTTATCCTCCCCTTCCTCTCTCTTGCCAGTCATCCTTCTTCTACTTCGTGTTTTCAACAATACAAAAGAACTGGAGTGAGGGAGATACATGTAGAAAATGTTTAAAGATCCTTTTCCTAGTCCCTTACAAAAGCATTGTGCACCAACAGTTCTGGTGCCTTTAGATACACTGAGAAATTCCTTGCCTTTTTCTTCTAATCAAAGCTACAGAACCTGCTCTCCTGTTCTTGATGGATTCTGACATGCATGTAATATACTTACTTTGGGACTTGTCCACACTAAGAAGTTATTTTGCAGTAAAGCTGAGTATGAATGTATAGCATGATCTGTGTATATAGATCTGTGTATATATATAGCATGTATATATATATATATATCTGTATATATATATAGCATGATCTGTGTATATAGATGTTTGCAGGGTACAGTCTTTACAGTAGGTTCTTTCAGCCAGTCTAGTAAACATCAGTGTGCTACAAAGTAGGACTGAGTCCTGTGTGATTTTCTTTCTTAACAGTAGTGTTTGTTTTATACAGCTTCTGCTTGTATCCTGGCTACTGTCAGTTGAGTTCAAAAGACTAGCTGAGTTCTAACCTGCACAGGCTTGAAAAGGAGAAGCCCACAAGGATGTAGTGAGATTCAACAAGGCCAAGAGCAAGGTTTTGCACTTTGGTCATGGCAGTCCTAGTACTGGCTGGAAGAAAAACTTATTGAGAACAGCCTTGCAGAGATGGACCTAAGGGTCCTTCTTTGGTGGATGAAAAGCTTGATATGAGCCAACGGTGTGTACTTGCAGGCTAAAAGGCTAGCTTTGCCTCAGAAGAGGGGTGGCCAGCAGGACAGGAGAGGTAATTATCGCCCTCTACTGTGCCCTTGTGAAATCCCATCTGGAATACAGCCCTTGGGACTCTGAGCATAAGAAAAATGTGGAGCTTTTGAAGAGAATCCAGAGGAGGGGCCAAAAGGAAGCGCCTCTCCTACATGACTGGCTGAGGCAGCTGAACTTGTTCAGTCTGGAGGAAAGAAGGCTGTGGGGAGACCTCGTTGTAGTCTTCCAGTACTTAAAAGGAGATTCTAAGATGCATTCATTTGCCTTTTTTTGTGTGCTAATTGTACTCGTGGTGAATCACTGTAGATCAGTTGATGCACAAGAACTCATTAATCCACTTCAGTTTGATTTGCCTGCCTAAATTCCGGATTGTAATAGCAACCTGATGTCAGATTTTCTTAAGTTCTTCTTTCAATTCTACAGGTTTTCTTTGGTGTTTTAGTAGGAGCTTTAAATCTTGGTCAAGCATCTCCCTGCCTGGAAGCCTTTGCCACTGGACGCGGGGCTGCAACAAACATTTTTGAGACAATAGATAGAGTAAGTAATACATTTCTAAGCTGTGTCACTGGTGGAAAGAAAAATAAGTAGGTCTCAAACAGAAGTAGTTCGTCTGCAGTGTAGACGAGGAAAAATGAGAGCAATTAAAGAAAAAATTGGATGTGTGATAAAAGGTTGATCAGCATGCACATATCCTTAGAGAAGGTGTTGAGCAGATTCCTTAACTATCCTGTTTCTGAGAAATGAAGATTTACCTCAGCTACTGCTGTTTCTTATTTCCATACCGATGACATTTATTCGTAAAGGTTCCTTTCCTGTATCTGTGTTTATTTAGTGGCTGGCAAAACACTGTAGATTTCTTAGTGGTACTTAATATATCTGGTCATTGACAAGAGTTATTGTGCTGAAATTGTGTAAACACATTAAAATGCTGCCTGTCTTTTACAGATCACATAAATGTATGTAAAGAAGTCTGAAAGAACTATGGTAACACTGATAGACGTTTTTGTAACCTTTCAGTGTTCTATAATACTTATGTCTTATAGATGCACTTAATTATCTAAAGATTTTCCTTTAAGATAATTGAAAAAGAGATGAATAAGAGGACTGTTTTTTAGAGAAAAAAATTAAAAACAACATGTGCAACAGTAATGATTAATTGCAACATAGAAGATAGTCAGATAACTGTAGGGTAAAAAGAAAACAGAAATTAATTTTTTTTCCCATCTGGAGAAGGGTGATAAATTAGATCATCTGCTTGCTGCATTTGTAGATTTGTAACTAGATACTAAAATCTCAGCTTTGCCATGATGAATGCTCTCTCAGACACTGAACTTAAGTGTGGTTGTACTGATGTTTTCATTTGCAGGATCAGCGAAACTCTTTTCTTCATAGCTTAATATTAGAATTTAAGTAGAATGTATTCATAAAAGAAAGTTTTTAACCATTCTTAACATCTTAGAACATACACATTTCTAATATTAAAATTCTGTCTGCTATGCTACATTAAAGGAAAAAAAAGTGTTTATCCGGTATCAAATACTGATGTTGTTATAGTTCTAATCGTAGTTTTATTGAATTTTCTTTATTCTGTGGTTAAGATTTTCCATAAATTTCCTAGTAGAGCTATCCTTAGAAAAATTTATTTCTTTGGGATTCCTCAAATTTCTCTTATTTTTCTCCTCGTGTTGTACAGTCCGTAATATCTGGGGCCTGGCCAAACATATATGTGACCCAAAGCACTTCATGGGAAAGCTTCAGGATTCCTTCTTTTAGGAGGGGGCATTCAGGGATGGATGCTTGAAATGCAAAATGATGAAGTGTGCAGATTTTCAGCAAGTTATTGTTTCCACAGTGGTTAAAGAGAGAGTTTATATATGCAAAGTACTGTCATTTCAGTCTGAAGGCACTGACTGAATAGACTTAGTTAAAATGCTTAATTCTTGCAGCTATTCTGTTCCAGGAAAAAAAACCTGAGCGGTAGGCTTTGTAAATGCAGTAAAGAGGGTGCACTCATCTTGCCCGCACTACTTAGCGGGAACAATTCCCTGGTTATTTTAGCCTTTAACGTTATGTCCCTTACCTGCTTGCCCTGGAGCACGTTCTGCTGCTAGCTCCATTCAACCGGTAGCCGTTCAGAGATGTTCTGGCTTTGTATGGTGTTGGAAACATTTATCTACTACTGCAACAGTGTTGGCTGTTCAGGAGCAAGTAAATAACGCAATGAATTTTACCCTAGAAACCTACCATTGACTGCATGTCAGAAGAAGGCTACAAGCTGGATAAAGTAAGAGGTGAAATTGAATTTCATAATGTAACATTCCATTATCCCTCCAGACCTGACGTAAAGGTAATTATTTGTCATCCCTTTTGTGAATACATTTACTGAAAACAAACAAAATAACCTGCCAGCAACTTCTAGATTTTCAGTAGAGTTTTCTTTCTGCAATTTTAGACCCCCTGTTTAAAAGTAGACTAAATAATACATCTATCATTTGTGTTCCTCTTTTTACCGTTGTTTATTTTACCATTCTGAAATATCTATTGTTATACATATTCCTTGCTGCTGAACATAAACTTGCTGATTTTGGACAATTTTATCAGCATATAGTTATGCACATGTCTCAACATAGGCTATAATAGGTCACAAAGTAGTAAGCTGGACAGAGTAAGGACATTTTATAGAAATCTTCCATTACCCCAGGAATGCATTATATGACAGTTAACATCTAGGAAAAGGTACAGGAACCACGGCTGTATACTCCATTATTTCTTTGCTGCTGTGTTTGAATTGACAAATCCTAAAAAAAAACAAACAACCAAGAATATTGGTTAGATTCAGAAGCATGTGAATTATTGGAATATTCTATATCATTTCACTTCTATATTCTTAACATATGTTCTTGGACAGGCATTCTTAATTCATATAGACTCTTCCTTAAAGTGGATTTATTGCCAGGTTCTCCAGTGGCATTGACTCCCAATGATGAACAGCAAGAACAGACAAAGATCGAAATGTGATGCCTGTCATAGAAAACAGCAGTCTGTATTTATACGGTCTTCAAACACTGTAAAAATATTTACTTTTTCTTCTTAGTTTTTTCATTTTTTAGTTTTGTACATTTGCTTAGACTCTGCATTTTCAAATTAAGAACGTAGTGTGGATTTCCTCCTGCTGCTTGGCTATATAGCTCTGAGAGAATTAGAATGGATGGATTCTTTTTCTTTCTTTTTTCTCTCCAGATTTTGGATAACCTTAGCATGGTTATTAAAACAGGGGAGACAACAGCTTTTGTTGGAGCAAGTGGAGCTGGAAAGAGTACAATAATACAGCTCATCCAGCGTTTCTATGACCCTACTGATGGCATGGTGAGTGTCTAATTCTGGTAGGGGTTCCTGTATTACTGGGACTTGAAAGAGTGTCTTCTCTGAGAGGGAAAGGAAGACTCCTAATGTTTATTTTGATCATTCAAGAAAGAAATGAGTGAAATCACCTCTCAAGGGAGTGCTGAATAAATATTATCAAGAGTAATTATGTGAAAAAAAAAAGCCCTTAGGATGAAATAAAAATTCAGTGCTAACTTGAATGGAAACAGTATCTATAGATAATTCATCTTATGTTCTGGGAAATACAGTGTTGAACACTTAATCATTGTTGGACAACGCTGCTTCTGCATGAGTCATTACCATCTAATAATGGATTGGCTAAGAAGATGAGCTACATTTGTTAAAAGGCTCAGCTCTGTTTCTATTTCCCTGAACGGCACAAATCACATACATGGTTACCTGTATTTAAGTGTGTAACAGAAAAAGAACCAATTTAATGTAAGCATAGCGTGCCTATCTCATGTATGTAGAACTCAGTTTCATTAGTGTGTTCTATGATTTCTGTGATTTCTTCTTGCATTGTTCATGCCAAAAGACTAAAGTTTCAATATTCATAAAGAACATGTCACTGTATAATCTAATGGGGATGAGGAAATGTATGGAAAATAGAGGCACTGCTCACAAAGAACTTTATTTTTCTTAGGAATATTTTTGTAAACTTTTACTTGCTGTGTTTTACAAGGTCTCTTCATCATTAGTTTCCTCCCCAGCACAAAAACAATGGAACAAATTTGTCTAAATGTCCTCTCATATAAATAAATGAGAGGAAATGACTAGAAAATAAGGTGCATGGACTTTTGGGGCTCTGTGAGTAGATCGGTCTAGAAAATAGAAATCCCTCCCCCTCAGAATAACTACCTGTCTTAAAAAGCATCTGCAGAGAGATGGTGGAGTATGAGGATGGATGATTTTCCTGCCTTGCATTCCATGGAGCTCTTAATTCAGATTTACTAATGAAAAGCTTTATCTGTGTATGTTCAAATTAGTTAGTCCTTTAGAGAGTGATTTTGATGAGTACTTTCCACTTGGTTTTATTTGTGAGATCAGGGAAATGAATCAAGGGCACAAGTCCTAGGCACAAGAACTATCAAACACTTCTGCCACTGCACTGTAGCTTCTCAAGTATGAAAGACATTTTTTATACTGGGCATAGAAAAGCAGCATCACGGGTCTTTTATTCTTATTCTGTTTCTTTGTCTCTCAACTGAAGGGAATAATGTCCCTGAATTTTATTTTATTTGCTTGCCTTTGCTTTATTTGGATTCTGCAGATTACTTTGGATGGCCATGACATTCGTTCCCTTAATATCCAGTGGCTGCGCTCACAGATTGGTGTTGTTGAGCAAGAGCCAGTGCTGTTTGCTACCACGATTGCAGAGAATATTCGCTATGGTCGGGATGATGCTACCATGGAAGACATAATCAGAGCAGCCAAACAAGCCAATGCTTACAAGTTCATCATGGACTTGCCACAGGTATACTGTGCCATGAAAGTAAAATTTGACATAAAATAGAAGAATCCTTACTCCTTCCCCTCATACAACCATCTGTGAAAGGCAGATTAAAAGGGAGAGTTGGAAGCAGTCTGCTCTCTGGTGAAAGTTAATTAGGTCTTACTGCGTGGATTTCACCAAGTTAATAAATACAATATAATGCATGATTATGCAGTTATACTGGCTCTCTTGATCTTGGGCTGTGTGTTCATCTAATACTCTAGCTGAGCCTGATACTATTAGTGTATGATCATGATCAGAGACACAGTGTTCTTGAGTCACATACCATTAGCAGACATGTCCAGCTTTGTGGCAAGCTTGTTAGTGAGTCATCTGATGGAGAGTGGGCAGATGTTTCCTCTCCATTGCAGCTCTTGCTGATACAGTTGTTCTGAGCCCAGCCAGAACATTTTACTTTTTTATCAATATGTGCTTTCAGTTTGGGGTTGGTACCTCAGTTCAGGCAAAATAATATTATTCATTATGAAGAATGTTATTTTGTGTTTATCTGATATACTAGTGAGATGTTTTTCTGTTTCAAAAATGAAAGATTTTTATATTTTCTCTCAGGACAAGTCTGACAGTGTTTATGTTGATTCTTAATAGAAGACTTTGTTACGCTTTTTTTTTTCTTTTTTTTTTTTCCCCCAGCAATTTGACACTCATGTTGGAGAGGGTGGAAGTCAGATGAGCGGAGGTCAAAAGCAGAGGATAGCTATTGCTCGAGCCCTTGTGAGAAACCCTAAAATCCTGCTACTGGATATGGCTACTTCAGCACTTGATAATGAAAGTGAAGCAGTTGTCCAGGAAGCACTTCAAAAGGTTTGAGATATTATAGCATAAATCATATTTGTAAGAGCAGAAAATATTTTGAATGCACTTTGCAGACAGTGCTGATGAATTTTGACAATGTAGTGAAAAGCTCTTAATAATAGCTTTTATGTGCAGAACTAGAATTTTTGCATAATAATGGGACATTACAGTGGGATGTTGGCAGGGATCAGTAGTTCCCATTGTCCAGAGATAGCAGCTTGTCCTGGGAGATTGTCTAGCCTCCATCTTTTTCAGTGTAAATTATGATCTGGTCCATGTTTTCTTGGTCCAACAGTAAACCCCTTACAGGTTTTTGCATGAAGTAGTAAGATGCTAAGGACTGTCAAAATTTTGCCAGCTACATCCCTGTCAGGAAGGACACTTTTCTCCGTTGTGTGTAATATTTGTCTGATTACAACTAAATTTTTGCAGCACAGATGCCCACTATAAGCTGTGGACTTTGCAGATGTCTGGGTTTCTCTCATTTTCTGTGGGTAATACATGGACTGTGGATGGAATTCAAGTCAGAGTCAGCTAAAACCACTTGAAAGTTTGGAGAAACTTTAGTTTATGTAGCACTGGTTCCAATTGGTTTCCCTTTGCTGTCCTGGCACTGGGGCTGGTATTGTTCCCTGTCAGGCTCACATTGGCCGCACAGCGATCTCAATAGCTCACCGCCTGTCTGCTGTCAAAGCTGCTGATGTCATCATTGGGTTCGAGCATGGAAGGGCTGTGGAGAGAGGAACTCATGAAGAACTCTTGAAAAGAAAAGGGGTTTATTTCATGTTGGTGACCTTGCAAAGCAAAGGAGAGACAGCACTTACAAGAGCGGCAACAGAATGTAAGTGTCTTTCTTTCTCTTATAAAACTATATAAAACTATATATAATTCTAGAGAATGTAGATTGCTGTTATTTTTTCATGGCATTTAGTTGCTTTTCCCACTCTCCCTGGATATTTTTATGGCTGAAGTTTAGCATTCATCAAAGTAACACATTGATAGCTCTATCCAAAGTTTTTAAGGCATGTGCACCAAATTACCTTCCTGACACAGATCTTCCCTGAAATAATAATCCTGACCTGCAATACCCTGCCATTTTATATCTTGATTTTGTGCTGACAGTCCAGATATACTACATTTGAAATGCAAGAAAATTACAGGCTATGCTGAAATCACTCTATTTATTTTACTGGAAGCAAATTTGAATCAAAGGTTTTGGAAATGAAGGTCTAAGAGAATGACTTGTTTTAATTTTGCAAACATCATATCTTGGTGATGGTTGTCTTAAAAGAAGACAGCAATTGCGGTACCAAAATAGTGCAACAGCCTTCAGGAGTCACAACTCAAGTGAGACAGCCCAATATTTAATTATCTTCATGAGGCATACTGCAAATACAAAACTCATGGTATATGCAGGTTGAGCATCAACATTGTATTATATTCCTCACTTTCTATAAATATTGCAGTTATGGAGATTGCACTTTTTAGTTAGTTAGGCTACATGCAAATTTAGCACAAACTGAAGAACTGTATGTACTGTATTCTAAAGCAGCAGAAAATAAAGTGGTTGAGCCAAGTCTTGAGAAAGTCCAGTCATTCAGAAGAGGAAGTTATCATGCCAGTTTGCGGTGAGTCTTAAAAGTCACTAAGTCTCAGTATGTTTTCAGATCTGTCTATATTTTTCCCTCTGTTCAAAAATCCCAATAGCAGTAATTACTTGCTCAGTTGCATGTTGGTTAATAAGGGGTGGAAGGGCTGCAATCATTTTACTAACACAGTGTCAACTTGGAAAGAAAGGGCTTGGGCAGTCTGTTAATGATTGAAAGTCCATGGATAAATAGACTTTTTTTTATTCCACTTTCCAGACAAAGTACCTTTCCCTTGTCAGTTTTGGCTTTCTGTGTCAATGTTCCATTTTTAATATTACAATCATGCAGCTATGTATTTATTTTACGTAATGCACTTCCAGTCAGTTCACTTGAAGGGGGGGGGAGAAAAAAAAACAAAAAACTTACTGTGTAATTACTTGAAAAATCAATGCAACATATGAGGACATTTATATTATGGCTTTTTCTTGGTAAAAATGAAAGCATTTTACAATCCAGACTATCTTTACCTAGATGTTAATTACTTCTTTCAGGCAAGCTTGTGTTAGCCATTCAAGTGAATACATCTCCTATTTTGTAGGGTCACGTTTCGTCAGGGAGTAGTGGATTGTTTCTGGACTGTGTTACTTGATAGTAATAATGGTGAAATGACTTGGTGTCTTAACAGCTTTTGCAAACAGAATAGGATATAGCATGATCTCGGACAGTGAAGGTCACCTATAAGACAGTGTCTGAGTAGAGTAGGAATTTGAATAGTATTTATTACCACTGAGATAGTTTCATCTCAAATGTTGAGACAGCATGGAATAAGAAAAAAGTCAGTGGGATTCCTGTAATTTGCATCAGTGAATCCCAATGTAGTTGTTATGAAAACGTTTGATTTGAAAGCGAGTATCATGTTACTGAGCTGTGAGTAACTGACCATATTTGTCCTCTTTCACAGAGCTTCACTTCGGCAGCGGTCTAGATCTCAGCTCTCTAATGTGGTTCCCGACCCTCCATTATCCATTGTAGGAGATCAGGCAGAGTCTGTGTATCTTAAGTCTTACGAGGAAGATGATGGACAAGCAAAAAAGGTCAAGCCTCATACTTCATTATTAAATTGCAACCAAAAGGGATCTCTTTTATATTACTTGGTAATGCGAACCTACAGATATGTGCCTCTGTTACAGGCAGATACGACTTTTTGGATTGATACTTTCTTAAACAAAGCCACAGCTTCAGGTTTTGTCCTCTGTATCCTCTAGGCTGCATTTTGATGGTCCTTGTGTTGATTGGTCCAGATAAAATTTCTTGCAGACTAGGAGCTCTTGTAAATTGTTATATGTGCTGTAGATTAAGTTGAAAAAGACTTACTCAAAAAAGCTGACTTGACCAGCAAAAAGCAAAACGTTATCCGTGAAGTGTAATAGCCACTTAGCAATAGAAGTGCTGCTGCTTCTTGTTTAATACAGTGAGTTCCTTTTCTTCTCAAAATCATTTGGAAGCATGTGAGTCGAAAGAGACCCTCATTGCAATCTTGCCCAGAATTCATTCAGTAGCAGTGCCTTGTGCAATCAAGTGGCATAGAAAATAAAGATGGCATGCATTAAAGTTATGTAGAATAGAACCAGTTCTTTAGGAATATGCACAGTGAGTTTCTGAAGTGCTTGTCAAACCCCCTGCACCAATTTGCAGGGCTACAGTTGTTTAGTGCAGAAAGCAGCAGTTTGAAGTCACTGTTATTGCTATTGTTGGGCCTATTCTGTGGCTAAATAGAGGGCTTCAGTGCTGTCACTCTGGCACTAGCTTTGAAAGAAGAGGAAAACAAAATGTTCCCACTCATTCATCCTTGCATATTTCCAGCAGATAGGTCTTTACAGGGTCAGTTTTGTCTGGGCATTTCCAGACATATGAACTGAGGGAGATGAGCAGGGCTCAGCACACTGAGTGTTACAATCAAAGCGCAGGGTAAGTTGTAATTTGATGATGAATGTTCTGCTCTTATTGGGAGTAATTATGGGAATTCTGTCCATAGCCTGAGGATGTTTCACAAAAGTGAAGCATAATTAGCATGCATGAAACTTGACTCTAGATACCTGTCTGAGGTCTCTTTTGTTCTAGTTATATTGCATACCTATTAATTTGATGCAGAGTCTGATCAGTGTGTTCATCCATAATGCTTAAAAATAATATTTAAGAACATTCCAGGAGAGATGAAAAGCCCCTTGTGAGGAAAAAGCTTAAGTTTTGATACTGAGTGTTGCATCACACATCATCTGGAAGCAGCAAAATAGGAACAGTCTGAGTTTCAGTAGCAGAAAGTCTACTCATAATTAACCTCTTAATTTGGAATCAGTTGAGCTGAACAAGGCACACCTAGCCCTGTGAAAGAGCTCCAGTCAGCAGCCAAGGCCCATCATTGTCCCTTCCCATATAATGTTAGAGCAGCTATTTGAGTACCGGAGACAGCCATTTAACAGACCAGGCTAATTATTGTATCTCACTGCCATACGGAGAGCATCACCAGGATAATGCATTTATTTCATAAATCCAATCTTTTTTTCAGGAATCTGTTGAGGCGGAGGAGGAAGATGTCAAACCTGTCCCATTTGCCAGGATTTTGAAGTATAATGCCTCTGAATGGCCATACATGGTGATAGGATCTCTGGGAGCAGCCGTGAATGGAGCGCTCAGTCCACTCTATGCTTTGTTATTCAGTCAGATTCTTGGGGTATGTTAAGCTGACATCTAAAAGTGTATTAGAGTGCTTAAGCCTAAGGGCGCTTAGGACCCTGCAGCACAATACTTGGCATGTTTTAGGCAAATCTTTAGATCCTGTCAAGTAAACGGAGTTAGCCTCCTTATCTATGAAAAGTTATTTGGTAGAGATATGTAGCTGCCATTCTGCTACCATTTGGGCTTTCTCTTGTAGGGGCAGATTTATTAGTGTTTGTCATGTGTGTTTCATCATCTGTCTTCCTTGCTTTCCAGGAACTGTCGGGAGCAGGTTACTGCACACACGCAGTTTATTTTAAATTAAACAAGATATATCTCAGATCCAGATACAGTGAGGAGGGAAACGTGCAAAGGTCCCTCCATGCAGAATTTTATTCTAGAGTCTTGGCCAGGCTTTTAGGAAAGTCTTGGATCAAACCCCAAAAATACCTCACATTTTTCTTCACGTATTTCATTCCTGGAACATCCAGCTCTTTGCTGTGTTTTCCCTGCAGAATTCCCAGGGAGAGGTAGATTGTTGTAACAGATTGCATACCTGCCAGCAGAAAGCAGACTTGCATCAACAAGTGAAAGAAAAGCAGGAAACAGGAATGTGTCTTAAGCCTTGTCATCTGCTAAGGGATACATTAGCATCACAATATACAGTCTCACTTGAAACTTTTTAAGAGTTCAACTGTGACTTTTCTTTCAAAAACTTGTTGGAATAGAGAGGATGCTTGCTCCTTTTGTGAAATAGTTCTTTTGGGAAAACCTTTGTCAAGTTAGTTGGAAACTGGAGGGCTGCCTGAGGAAATTCAGCACTGCTTTAATCGGTGCCCAGAAGTGCCCTATGCTTCTAAGAATCAGGAGGATTTATGCTGTTTCTTACTGGGTTAAACTAATGACACATTCGCTAGGAAGAAAATGGGAATATTAATATATTTTTGGGGTTTAGGTAATAATCTGAGATAGGGTAAAACTTGTGTTGTAATCCCCACTTATTCATCTAGGTCACGTTAAGTACCTTTGGGTGCAAAGAATGTATGATTCAAAGGGTAGAAACACACCTAGGGACTAGAGGATTAAACCCTTTCAGGCAGGAAAGAAGTGAATGAATGCTCCAGCTTCTGAGCTATTGATTAGAAAAGGGCTAAGAAAATACTCCTAATGTGTCAACAGTCTATGGAAAAAATGAATGACATTTGCTGTTGGTTTGGCAGGTCTACCCCTGCCAGGAAGGGGCAGAGCAGGAGACGTTCCTGTCCCTGGTGATCCACTAAAGTTCACTTGAGAGCAGGAGGGCACTGCTTCGCATAGTCTGCAATCAGTCTATCTTTTGATACCTTTTGAGAGTTGGGTTTTCCTAACACTGGGAGGTCAAGACATGAAGTCATCCTACAGGATGCTGAATTCCTTTACTGTGGATGAATTCCTTCTCTTGAATATGTGAGTTCATGAAAAGAAAGAGATTGCAAAACAAACAAACAAACAAACAAAAAAACAAGCCATAGCTTGTCCAATATGTGTGTTTTATTATTCATAAATTTAAGAAATTTCTGCCTGCTGCCAAGGAAGGCAGGCAGATGGAACAGGCATCTGCCTTCCAAACTGTTTGACTGTCTGCAGTGATGTTGTGACAGATATGTGGGCTCATGCTGTGGGAATAACACACTAGAGAAATGATGGGAAAAGTCCCTACAACTACAGAATGAAAGAGTGAATTTAGCAAACTCTGCCTTGAAGGTGCTAAAAAATTAGTCCTAAGAAGTCAGTGAAGAGCTGGATAATACTTGATATATCTCTTTAGTTGTTCTGTTCAAATCAGAAGCTTACCTGGGGAACACTTTATTCACTTGTTTCTTCTCAACTGTTCTCACTGTGAAACTGTCCAAGCATGGGAAATTAATCATTTTCCCAGTGAAATTCAATTGGAAATACGTTTGAACTGTTTGCAGTGCAGAGATCTCTTTCCAACTACTGTTGCTTCTTAATTGTAGGACAATTAAGTGCTCTCAGTTCAGGGTGAGCATAGGCATGTACTTCAGAGCATGGCTTTTCTAGCTGCACAGGTGATAGGCTGAAAAGGTGAGAGATTAAGACATTTATAGCAAAAGAGAAATCCAATTAGAATGAATTAGAATTAGAATGAATTAGAATGAATTTAACATTAGTGGAGAAGTACAGCCACGATCTGTGGCTTATCCCTGCAAGTAGCATAAGCAGTTCAGCAGTTCAGGTAGGTTAACTGACATAAATGTCAACTTCTGTGAGGGAAAGTAATCGCTAAAGATGGCTTCTTAGACATGTTCCACTGCTTCAGCAGCAGCCAGTAACACCAGCAGTTGTTGGAAAAGAGGAGATATAAAGAACGACGGATAAAAGGAAAATACAATATAGATTGGAGTGGATGAGGATGGAGGGGCTCTGCTTTAAGTTCTAAAGCTCTTCCTCAAGTAGCCATCAGTGCGCAAATAGCTTGTATCCACCCTCCTTCAGTAAAAGACATGGGCTTCTCTTGAAGCCTACCTACAGCAATTATGGCATCGATTAGTGTTATGCAAGGAGTCATCCTAAGGTGTAATTACTTATGAGTACTTTGCATGGCTCAATAAGGTTGCTGCAGTTGCTTTGTCTCTATGCTATTAACGTTATTGCCCTTCTGGTTACTGACCTTTGGTGTGTGTGTGATTAATTATAACTATGCATGAACAGAAAGTAATCAGTGTATGCAGACAGAGACTGTAACAAACTTGTTTAAGAGGAGTAAAAAAAATCAATATTTTGTACCCAGGTGTAGCCTAGAAAAATATGGAAGTTGGCATTTGTGAGGGATGAGGGAGAGCCCTGTGTGGTAACTGATTCCTGGGGGAGCAGTAGAGTCATGAACAAATGGTTCTGGAAACAGCAATGAACATAAAGATGTTTCTCCTCCTAAGGACACACGTCTGCCCAAAGGCAGCAGAATAAGCCTTCCTTTTGTCCCCTCTTCTCCTGGCAGAAGTCAGAGGAGAGCAGTAAGTTCCTAGGTCACCAGAACTTGTACTTGAACCAATAAGACCAAATGCAATCCCTTCCCTTGGGCTCAACTTTTAACTTCCTTTGGTGATGGTCTTATAAAAATAGACTCTTTTAATATTATGTTATCCTTTTTTTTTTTTTTTTTCCCTGAAGACCTTCTCCATTCTTGATGAAGAAGAACAAAAAGCCCAGATCAATGGTGTCTGCCTGCTGTTTGTCTTGGTTGGAGTTGTTTCGTTTTTTACACAGTTTTTACAGGTACTAACAGTGCAATATAAGTAAATTTTGTTTCTGAACCCATTTTCTATGTGTATCTCTTTCTGTACAATCCTTTCATTTATTGTTTGTGCTCCAGGGATACAACTTTGCCAAGTCTGGTGAGCTGCTTACGAGACGGTTAAGGAAAATTGGTTTCCAGGCTATGTTAGGGCAAGACATCGGCTGGTTTGATGACCGGAGGAACAGCCCCGGGGCACTGACTACGAGGCTTGCAACAGATGCATCACAGGTCCAAGGGGTAAGACCTTCATAATTCTTTTAATGTAAGCACAGATTGAAGGCCTGTTTTGACACATCATCACAGAAATTAACGAGCATGAAAACAGTAAAGTCAGTGTAGGCCAGTCCTTGATCAGTCAACTAAACTTTTGCCATTTATCATAGACTATGAACTTGGAACTATTACCACTGTATTTACCTAAAAGCATAATTAGGATCAAAGTTCATTGACCACTGTTGGTGTCTGTATTACCTGAACAGGAACACAAAAATAAATTGAATTAATATCAACCATAAATTGAATTAATATCAGCCATCAACCAAATTGGAATTAGCATCAAGGAGATTTAATTCTTTGTTTTCCTTCTGAAGATGAGTTAGCTCTTTGCCACAGTGCTTATATGTTTATTTCAAAAGCATGTCAGGCTAATACTGTCACAAGGTTCACCAATCTTGTTTATAGGATGATACTGCTCATGTTGTATCAAAGCTATTCCTTGCTGCTTTGATTTAAAGTGACAGCCCACATAAAGAACCAATTGAGAGGACTGGCTGGTGCACCAGCTGGGGATCCAGGAAGCCAGTTTCAGTGTGAGTTCTTATTTCGGATAGGGACCCACTCACCCCACGTGCTGCATTCCTTAGGGGATGAGAATAAGTTATGCTGAGCTATTAGTATACTTCATTGAATGGATGCTTTGTTAGAAGTGAACATTTGGTTCATTTGGTTCCAAAGCAAGTGGTCTGCTAGAAAAAAAGAAGGAAACATACAGATGTTTCTATTACAAGTAATTGTTCTGATTCACCTTGACTGAAGATAATGGATTAGTTTTTAAAAACTACTATTTCTGGAGGTTCTAAGAATTTAAAGATGAATGAGAGAAGAGGTTCCCAAAAACCCTGTCAGCAGCAGTTTCCAGAGAATCAGAAAAAGCAGCTGCAACCCCTTCAGTTTGTACAGCCTCTTACAAGGCACATTTTAATTGAAGCAAGCAGATTTATTAAGCACTGCTGACTGAACTGTAGGATAGCATCCTAAAGGAACGTTAAGCTCTAACACATGTAGTGCAATGGGGCAAAGCTGTCCAGTCCACAGCTCCAAGGAAGAAAAGGGAGATATTTGGTTAGCAGCGTCCTCTGCCTCTCAGTGGTACCTGACACAGAGTGTAGTCCATTGCTGCTGTTGCAGATGGAGCTGCATCGAGAAGATGCAGGCAAGTGTCCAGGGTCTGAAAGAGTCTGCAACAGAACCACGAGTGAGAGGGACGCTCTTGTGGTGGGGCTGGGCAGTTGAAGCTGCAGGATCCAGATGCGAGCAGCCTTATGGCTGGGAGATGATCTGCTGTGGGCAGGTCTGAGACATTACAGTCCAGGTTGAAACAGGAGTGGATTATGAACTGGAAGTTCACATCCTGCACATGAACTTGGTTAAAATGATCAAGGTTATAAAATAAGTTTTTCTTTCTAATATATTGCAGCCTAGCTTTTATTTATTGCTTGAAAGAAAATACCTTTTGAGTAAATAAATCATTAAGAACACAAATAGTGTTCTTGAAGTACATAAGGCAAAGATGAATGCACTAACAATATGTGAAAGCATGTTTAAAGATTTTACTTAATAGGCAGAACTCATCCTTCCTCAGAGAGGTTTCTTAGTTTTAAACGTGGCTAAGACTTCGTTGTGTTAATATTTAAAAGGTTCTGCTTATTATTTAATTCTAGATGTATAAATGGTGGGGGCTGAAAAGAGTATTTAGATGAGCGATTCCCCAAGGAACCAAGGGGACTCACTTCAATACATTATCTTTCTCACAGTCATCAGAAAATATTTTCTCAGTTCTTATTGGAAACTTTGGTGGATGAGAAGAATGCTAGAGATTTGCAGTCTTGTTAGTACAATTCATAGGAAGCTTGAACTGCCTATGTCTGAACTGGCTAAGTTCCAGTGCAGTCAGCAGCCAGTGATGCCTTACCGTATTTTAATATCATTCAGAGTTTTCTAAGCTTTTACAGGAAAAATTATTTTAAAATAATTGAAATTACAATTGGAGTACAGGTCAGCCATCTCCTTTTCTTTTCTTTGAAGGCAACTGGATCGCAGATAGGAATGATTGTCAACTCCTTCACCAACATTGGGGTGGCCATCATTATTGCTTTCTACTTCAGCTGGAAACTGAGTTTGGTCATAATGTGTTTCCTGCCGTTTTTGGCCCTGTCTGGAGCTGTGCAAGCTAAAATGTTGACAGGATTTGCTGCTCAGGACAAGAAAGCTCTGGAAGCTACTGGACAGGTAACATTACTGAAAAACTAATGTATATTTGCAGCTGTGGGCAGTTGAAAACGAGACATTTGAGACCATCAGTAATTCAAATGCATTGAAAATGCCAACTGTTTGCAAATAAGTTGCAATGTTTCAGCTTGTAAAACTACTGAAATACCACTGGAAACTCTCTAATCTAAAAAGCACTTACAGTACATGACTTTTCAAATGTTATTGGATGGTAGACACAACTCTCTCATTTGTCTGTTCCACTTTTATCAGATTTTATGTAAATGCCCATTTGCTGATTCCTGGCTAAAGCTCTCCTCCCTGTTACTCTGACTCCAGTATCAGTTAGCAGCATCCCACGCCCTGTTAGCTGCAAGGCCCTGCAGACTGCCCCATCTCCTAGGCTGAGAATAGGTTTATTTAATTTTGCACTGGCTGAGCAGGCTTCCAGCCCATGTACCAAACAAGGACAGGGCGAGTATGCAAGGTAAAGGACTATCATAGTCTCACAGACTTCACTCCTAACCACAGAGAGCAGTGGGCTGCTCTGTTGACTTGAAACACACAAGTTCCTTTGACTTCAGTTCTGAGTCAGTAAGTTCTGGCGCATCTCCCAGAATCTGATCCTCCTTAAATACATTTAGCCCAGTTCAACAGTGCAGAAACTGAACTGTATCAGAAACAGATTTAGAGTACAGTCTTTTCCCCTCTTTAGGCTCATATTTCTAGCATCAAAAGTGTGCTTTATAAGCTGTCCCAATGCCTCAGAGCTCCTTCCACAGCTCCAGCTTCTGGAGCTCCCACACAATTCTTTATCCTATCTAGAAATGATTCTTGCAGATCTCTCACTCCTGCCAACCCTCCCCATTCCTCCATTCAAATTCTGACCACCAAACCCACCTCCCACTCTGCACCACCTGAACCTCCCTGCCCGGCTTGTCCATAATCTGTGCAGCAAATGGATGGATGGGACCCTTGCCCTGTTCAGCTCTGCAAGTAGCTCAGGGTGTCCCTTAGAATTCCAGAATTAAAAAAAAAAAAAAAAAAAAAAAATGCTCACAGGGTTCATATGAGGCCCTCTGGTGAGGGCTGTTAGGAACTATCTTCAGTTCTAGAAAGCCAAGGAAGAATTATGGCTGGACCAGTGTTTCACATTCAGAATGGTTTAATTACAAAAAGTAATAAGATGTTATATTGGAACTGATTTGGGGATTTAAACAGAGAAACTTTACTACTGAGTCAAGCTTTAAGCTTTTATTCAATAGAATAATTCAGAGGCTGGGATGAAAAGGGCATTCAATACTTCAGCAGTTTTGGCAGTGACTCACTATTTTCTAATTTATTTCCCAGCATTGCATCCAAATAAAAAGCTCCTCCACTGTGACTGTTCCTCAGCCATCTAAAACATGGAAAAGCAGTCTGGACAAATGCACTGTACCTAATTATCTTCTGCTTCAAGTTGTTTGATAATGCAACAGATGTGATCCTTAATTTTGACCAGAAGAAATACCCTGAAATTGAATGGCATACTTTGTAATGGTTTATATATTGAGGACATATATTTAAATGTAGATATATATCTACATATATCTATTTGATATCTATATATCAATGAATATATCTATTTGATAAAAACGTGTGTGCTGAAAACACAGGAAATGTCGTGCCATGAAACTACTATTGAACTCCAGGCAAACGACAGCATTGTTAAACCAATTTACGAATAAAATTACTTGAGATAAGCAGGGATAAACATTTTACTTTTATTTTTTTTTCTCCTCCAGATTTCCAGTGAAGCCCTCTCTAACATCAGAACTGTGGCTGGGATAGGGAAAGAAAAAAAGTTTATTGATGCTTTTGAGAAGAACCTGGATATGCCGTACAGAGCTGCAATCAAAAAAGCAAACGTTTATGGAATCTGTTTTGGCTTTGCCCAGAGCATAGTGTTCATAGCCAACTCCGTCTCTTACAGATATGGAGGGTTTCTGGTTCAAACTGAAGGGCTCCATTACAGCTTTGTGTTCAGGTAGGAGCCTGCATGGGGCCAGGCACAGGCTCCTCTCCAGCGGTGCTGGTCTGGGCGGAGTGCACAGCTTCCTAATGGCTGCCCAAGAGTAATCACGTCCGCTTTTCCTGCAGAGTGATCTCTGCAATCGTGACCAGTGGGACTGCTTTGGGAAGAGCTTCTTCTTACACCCCGAACTATGCCAAAGCCAAAACATCTGCTGCACGTTTGTTTCAACTCATCGATCGGGTTCCTAAAATCAGTGTTTACAGCAAAAAAGGAGAAAAATGGGTAAGTGTGGAGATGGATGAGTGGTATGAGATGTCAGTCAACTCAAAATAAGCACTGAAGTTACAATAACAGTTTAAAAAACACTGAGGATCACTATTTTACAGTAAGGTTCTTCTATACATATAATTGATACATCTGCTCTTTTGGAAGCAGTGAGCTCTGTACTAGGCAGCAAGAGTAACATAAAGCATGGCTATTAGGAATTTATGTAAAACTCCTGTGGATTGCAATTGCAGTAATTTGAATGATTCACCAAATAGCGTGCTTTTGCTTTCTGATAGCTATTACAGCCATCTTCTAATGTTTTTTTTTTTCAGTTCATATAGAAGTTGGGAGTGTTCATGAGAAAGAAAAAAAATTTTGAATGGGACAAAATTAAAATGTTTTCTTTTTGATCAGGGGAAAACTCAGAACTAGCAAATTAAAAATAAGTATTTTTCATTTAGCTTTTTTTCAGCTTTAAAGGAATTATTGAAGTATGTCTCAATTACATTAAATTGACCAGAATTCACATATTGTTTTAACATCACAAAGCTTAGTAGACTTAAAATAAAAACAAAAACTTTTCACAGAAATATCTTTATACAGTCACCAAATTTGTACTTATAGAGTATCTATATTAAAATAAATAACTTACCAGTTGGCAAGGTAATCGCAGTTGTTGCTTCTGGCTGGGGTAGTACAGGGATGTGTCAGTAGAGCTTCAGTTTAATGACTAATGACTTCACCTTGTAGAGCAGCTGTGCCAGAATGTTTATAATGCCTCTTTCTATGCTACTAGTGCTACGAGCACTAATGTAACATTTTAAATAACAGATGCAAGAAATGAACTTGAGGAGGAGTTGTTTTCTACTTTATGACTCAGTTTTGAGCTTGAGCTCATTGCAGTGTTTCTTATTTTTTCACTAGGATGATTTTAAAGGGAGCATTGAATTTCTTAACTGTAAATTCACATACCCCTCGCGGCCTGATATTCAGGTCCTGAAAGGACTGTCTGTAGCTGTTAAGCCTGGACAGACATTGGCATTTGTTGGTAGTAGCGGCTGTGGTAAGAGCACCAGTGTCCAGCTTCTGGAGCGTTTCTATGATCCTGAGAAAGGAAGTGTGGTAAGCAAAGAAAACATTATTTGTGTACTGTTGTCTTCAGCAATGCTACATGGACTCTTCTGACTGTGTCCAAACGTGGAACCTAGCAGTGTGTCTCTACACAGGCAGCTTGGGTTTTCAGCTCCTTTTCAAAGGACTGTTAAAGCTCTGGGTATCATGTCAGATGTACTGAAACAAAATAAGAACACTACTCACCTTGGGTTGCAATCTCTTGCATTATAAAGGCCTCAGGAAATCACCTTGGTGACTCCTGTATGAATCATACAATGTGCGGCTGATGTTGTGGGAACACAAACAAGAATCAAGCTTGGCTGAAGCAATGGGATCTGGAACATCACTAATATAGTTTCAACATGCAACTTCTTTGCAGATTATAGTTATCTAGCTTTTATAACTCTTCCTCATAAAAACTTAATCATCCAGTCCAGTACAGTATCTCATCCTCTGACAAAAATAAGGGTGGTGATCATAAAGCCTGGCAAGGCAACAACACATGTGCCTAACTTGAGGCAGTCAAAGTTCAGTTGGAGTTAAGAATAAGCAGATGGTTTGGAGTTTGGCTGGATCACAGACACAGCTGGAAAATATTCGTCATGTATAAAGAGGTCAAATGTAAGAGATACTTCAAATTACCTCATGTCAGTCTTGCTTGTAGTATTAACAAATCATTTACTTATGCTATAAACTAACTGGCTTTGCAGGTCATTTCAGAATGTTGTTTTATGTTTTCTCCTATTTCCTGGTAGTTAATAGATGGACATGACACCAAGAAAGTAAATGTACAGTTTCTCAGATCGAAAATTGGAGTAGTGTCTCAGGAACCCGTGCTATTCGACTGCAGCATTGCTGACAACATTAAGTATGGCAGTAACACCAAGGACACGACAATGGAAAAAGTCATAGAAGCAGCCAAGAAGGCTCAGCTGCATGATTTTGTCATGTCACTTCCTGAAGTAAGTACACCTGAGGCTTGGCTTTGGGACACACTGTTCAGCTGGTCATTGCAGAGGGTCGCACCAAAAGCAGTTAAAATTGCTGCAGTGAATATTTTGTCTTTCCTTCACAACTAGGATGGTAGGAGAAAAGACCACTCTTTGTTTCCGAGAGCTTGGGTGGGAATTGTTCTGTTGTTTCACACAGTAGGCAAACATTTCTGAGACTAAAAATAGTATGATTCTAAATTAGGAGAAAAGGGAAGATTTTCAAAGGAATTGACAAGAAAAAACAGGAAGTATAGTTCAGCAGTCAAAGCATTATACAGTGTCAGGAAATAAAATCATCTTAGCTGTGGGAATGCTGTCCTGCAATTAGGGTACAATACCTCGGTCAAAACACTTGAAGCTGGCTGCTTATGTGCACTGAAGAGGTATTTAAATGCACTGAAATCATACAGACATAAATCATAAGAACATGAAAGATATGTATATAATTTATGCATGCAAACAAAGCTCTTGTCCAGCGAGCCCTACCATCGCTTTTAGCCTCTTTTCCCAAATCTAGGTCGGGGATTTCTTTTGCTTCACACAAATCAGTCATCATCTTACCATCAAATTTTTCAGGCCTGTTACCATAGTACAAAGCATGGCTCAAAGATATCTCCCTGAACACTTGTATCGCTCTTAAAGTATTTCTGTCTTCCCAGATTCTTTAAGGATACAGCAATGGTCAGAACTCTGGCCTCTCTCCTCCAGCTGTTCCTTCAGCTTGTGTACTTGTTTGTTTACAGCTAGATAAAGATCTTCCTTTTGCATATTTTTCAGAAATATGAAACTAATGTTGGTGCTCAAGGATCTCAGCTGTCTCGTGGGCAAAAACAACGTATTGCTATAGCGAGGGCCATCATACGAGATCCTAAGATCTTATTATTGGATGAAGCTACATCTGCTTTAGACACAGAAAGTGAAAAGGTAAGTTTGCAATGATAAGAAATAAGGGAAAATTAATGCAATGGCTTACAAAGTACAGTGCCGCCTTCTGATCTGCAGAGACGTCCTGCTGTACAAAAATCACATGACCACAGCATTATTCACCGCTGCTAATTCAGCACTTACCCTTTTAATGATCTTTTTGAAAGATCCAGGAAGTATGGCTATAAAGTCAATAGCCAGCTACAGAGACTCATAAACTGTCATTAAGAAGCAGTACGTTCTGTCTACTGTGCATACTAATTCCCTGGGTTTCACAGCATTCAGTGGGAATCTCATAAATACAGCTTTTGCACATAAAAACAAACTAAACCACAACAGAAGTGTATTCAGGCATACACATGATGAGTCTGAATCTCCAATAAAAACAACAGAGCAGGGCCTGAAAGCTGGACAATAAATTCCTTGGCTTGGTAACACTTGGATATTAGAGAAATGGTAGAAGTTTAGAAGCACATCCAAGCTGAGCATGTCAGCTGAAAAAAAGGCTTTCCTTACAGTTTGATTCCTACTGTATTTTTATCTTTCCCTTTTTTTGTACAAATATTGTATAATATAGTTAATTAGTATGAAGCAATCAGATCTCTCTAGCTCTGGGCCCCAATTTGATTTGCACATCTTCACTCTGATGCTTTTTTTGTTGCTTTCAGACTGTGCAAGCCGCACTGGATAAGGCCAGAGAAGGACGCACCTGCATCGTCATTGCCCACCGCCTGTCCACAATCGAGAATGCTGACATCATTGCTGTGATGTCACAAGGAATCATCATTGAAAGGGGCACTCATGATGAACTAATGGCAATGGAAGGAGCATACTATAAGCTTGTTACCACTGGAGCCCCAATTAGCTGAATTACTGTGATGCTACATTTCAAAGACTGTTTATCTGAACGAGTACTTTGCAGTAGGTATGTGTATGCTGGTACCCCTCTGTGCTAGAAAGTGCTCTGCAGTACCTTCAATCTATGTAGCTTTCTGGTTAAGCAGTTGATCAGGCACAGGGAGGGGACTAAGCATAGGCTAATGCATTCAGGAAATAGTTTTCAGCCAACTGCAAAGGGAAAGAAAGCCTGAAAATAGGAAGATGTTCACTGGTGAGCTGGAAAATTGCCACTGCCTGCAGTCAGACTGCACAGTCCTGTCCCTCCCTTAATTAGCAGTCAAGGAAGACTCCATTCTGATGTTCTGGAAACTGCCACTTCTTGAGGTAAGCTGTATGAATTAAAAAACAATCCCAAGCACAAAGGTGTATCACTGAAGGGTTCAAATTCCTCCTGATGTTCTGCTCTACAGAGGATTATAATAGATACCCTCCTCCTGGGTACAAAGCCTTGACCCTTTACACCACTTCATTCCATGCCTACTTCAGCTGTGATGTTGGAAGAGGCCAGGTTGCCCCTGGGTACAGAGTGAACACATGGAGCCCTCAGCTTGACATAGCAGTACCCTTCCAGTAAAACCAGTAAGTAGATGCTCACAAAGAAGGCAGCTTCACAACAGTAAGGAAATAAATAACTCAGATGAGGAATATAACCTGGTAAGTCTCAGTTCTCCTACACAGCGCTCTGATCGAAGCTGCCAAATAGATTTTGAATATCAACAAATGCTTTAGATAAATCAGTGTAGAATCCTACAGTTAATTGATTGGCACAGTTATTTAAATCACTTCTGTTTAGACAATGTCAGATAACATGGTTTTGTTTGTTTTTTTTTTCAGAAGGCACAGCAATGCCTTTGGAAATTATTTTTTACAGAAACGGTAAAGGTGAAAAAAATAAGAATTTTTAGCCATAATTAACTAGCTGTTTGTATTAAGCAGATCTAAGAAATGGAATGAGAGAGATCAGGAAGTATCTTCCTTTGCCAGAGGGAAAAGTTTTTTTTTATAAGTACTTCTGCATATTTTCCTGGAATATGTGACTGAGTAGTGATTAGGAATACTGAGACAAATTACAGTATTAAAATTTAAATCTCAATTTGGAAAGATAGGGTGTTAACTGGAAAAGCAGTTCTCAACATCCAGAGATATCTGCAGCTTGTGTGTGCAGATTTCCCCCACTTTGTAACAGGTCACCCCATAAAACTATGTATTATAAAACTATGCAACAGTAAAAGTGCTAAAACTTAAATAAAGATGGAAGGCTGAAAACTTCAGTAGGACCCATGTCTTAATTCCAGGCAGCAAAAAATAATTTCAAGATTTATACAATTCCACTTACAAAATGCCTTCATCAGAATCTTGTGAAACCACGTAATTGACTTTAAAGTGCTATTTGTCCCAAAGAAATCTGTGTTTTGGTCACTAACTGAAAATGAACAAGGAAGCTCATTATTAACCTCGTGTTTTAATTATCATAGCCTTCTTATGTTTCAGAGCAGTAGTTAGGTGGGGGGGCTCAGGACTGACACTATCTACAGAATGACTGGCATTTCTTACTGGCTTGTGCTTTAGCATCTCTTACCCTTCAGTATCCACAGCAGACAGCAAATATTTGAATGTTTTTATCTAATGCCTGTAGCAAGGATCTGCTCTGCAGTGCAGAACTGTTGAGAAGGCCAATGAAGCTATGCTAGCCTCTGCCTGCAGAGCAGCCTGCTATTTCCTTTTGTCTCAACAGCATGGGCCCACCTGGGTGGTACAATTGCTAATTAAGCTGCTCTTCTCAGTGAGGTAACTATTTTTAGGTGACTAGTACATACTGAGAGTTATGTATTATACAAACATACTTGCTAACAGAAGGCACTCACAGTGTACAAAAGTCGCATTGCTCCTGCACATTCTTGGTTGCCACCTCCTGCCATTTTGTAGCTTTGTGCTATTGAAACCAGTTGATTGTAAATTCCTTTAGTATCTGTGTGAAGGAAGAGTGCAATCAGAGTGACATGTGTGAGCAGAGGGAAGGATTTTGAGGAAGAGAAAAGCTACCTATTGGTGAAAATAAGCGTTGTGAACTGGTTGCAATGACAACTTGAGAGCTAGTTTGCAGGAGGACAGAGGGTCACTTGCCTTCACAACTGCTACTTCACATAATCCAGCTACAGGTTAGTAAGAATCTTTCAGGGTCTTTCTGCAGAAGGACTTCTGGTACTGCATTATTCCAGTTAGAAGATCTCTAAGTCAAGAATAAAAGATTAACTTTCTCCTGGGACCCTGGGAGCAAGAGAATCAGGTAAGCACTTTCTTGTTATACAGGAAACTTAATTTAAAAAAGCTACAAAAGCTCAATGAAGTTATATTTAAATGTTTAACAACTTGAAAGCTCCTAGTTAAATTGCCACACAGCCTTATTAAAGAAGGCTTGAATTGTAATTTTCAACTGTGATAAATTCACTAAAGCCTGATTAAGGGACACATAGACTTATTTTACGGTATCGGTGAAAGGGCCAATTCCTGATTTACATACTAATTCTATCAAAATCTCAAGATTGATCTGACATTTGTTTATCCCACCACTCTAGAAAAAGCTACCCAGTCTGAAGTTTTGGGAGCCCTCTATTGAGATTCTTTAAGGCAGAAGTGCAAAACTCTATAGCCCAACACGCTACAGCTGCTCAGAAAGTGCCTATTCTACTGCCATATCAACAGTTTAACTTATGAAGTTATTGGTAAAATGAAACTAGCTGCATTTATTCAGTTTTTCCATCATGCTTAGTTTTAGTAATGTTTCAATAGTTTCAGAAAAAAAAAAAAGAGATGGTTCAAATAGGAAGCTAGTCCCTTTCCCTGAAGCACTGTGGTTGCAGGCTGAATTAATAGGAAGATCCAAGAAGACAAGTGAGCCGTTTTCACCTTATGCATCTGTATGCTGTATAAAAGAATACTGCAGAACTATTAATTGTCATTCTGCACGTATGGTTGTCTATGCTAATACTGGTTCCAAGAATCTTTGTCAGTAACACAAAATGCAGAACCTCATGTAGCATGAAATGTGATATCTGTCTACTCATAATTCCTCTCTTAAAGCTGCTCACATTGCCAATAGGCCCAAACATTGCTGCAATAGCCAGATTGCTATGGATAGAGCATCTCCTACTGCTGGCCAGGATAGACAGACAGGACAAGTAGACCAACCTTCTAGCTTGTACATTACATTCTACCAGGGAATAACCAAGCACAGAGCCAACTGAATGCAGGCAAAATCTTTGCCATAGCTGTCTTTTACTTCATTATTTGTTTCCAGTCCCACTAACTTAGTCATACTTGTTTAAATTTTAAAGAGTCATAATTATAGATAAGGTTGGTTTCAAGCCAAATGCTGTGGGAGAAGAGTTCAGAGAATCATTAAAGACAACAGTGGCAGTTATGTAAAGCAGAGCACTCCTTAGACTGTTAAAAACTTAGTAAATGTCGAAGTAGTCTTAGAAGGCTTTTAAGAATGCACCTGAAATTTGTATCATGTGAACTCCTGAGGCCCAAATCAAATTTGCCATGTTTTCTCAATTAAATAAGATTATTTACATCCCACTACTAATTGGAAGTCCAAAGCAATACTATGCTAACATCTTCTAAGCTGTACTGCTATCAGATCACACACACACAGCCCTCATTACCCATTTTATAGCCTTATGCTGCATGCATACTCAGTATTATAAGGATGATATTGCTTAGAGGTTGGGCAGTGAAAGTGAATATGCAACAATAGGGGACAAATAATGAACAAAAAGGGTGTAGAGCATCAGTTCTACATAATAAATTTACACTTAGCATATTAGTTACTTGTGTGCATAAGCCAAACTTACTCTTCAATCCCATTTTCATGATTTACAGAAGCATTAACTGACTCTGACGTGAGACTCTTGAAATGACAGAATTAAACTAATTTACACTTGTGATACAGGAGCATGAACAACATTCTTGACGGAGTATGCTGAGTTAGTTTAGTGATTGACAACTTTCTACATTTGTTGCTCTGTGTAAGCATACAGGACTACAACAATATTTACTACATCATATTCATGTATTTTCAACATCAAAAGTGTAATCATTACCATTCTGAACAGTTTTTAAAGTAGAATTTTCAAAAATCACAGTAATGCAACAATATATTCTACAGAGCAATTTGGAACAAATTTTATTTTTTTTTTCTGCATCTGGCTTAAGCAGAAGCTGTTAGCTCAGGAAGCACGAGAAGATAGACCTATAGAAATCCTTTCTGATAACTGCTTTGGTCTTTTTCACAGTGCTCGGGGACAGCTGTACAGTTGTAAGTGGTGTAATACTGTCACTCCATTAGCTAGCAGTTTAGCACACATCTACATATTATAAAATGAAATATTATGTACCACTATATACCACTGAGTCCCAAAGCACCATCTAGTTGGCAATGGACAGAACTAAAAGATGACCAAGTAGCTAAATAAAGCTAACCAATAATACTTTAAAACTTCAGCATGACTCAGAGTATTGTTAGAAAACCATACTGTAGCGTCCTTCATTGCAATGCTTTTGGGAATAAAATCAGCAACTACTTTATATTTCTGAGCTGCCAAAACCATTCGTGAATGCACTCATTTGGGATTTACAGGCTACTTACCAGGAGCACATCAAAGGTGCAGTGGTATCCCCCTTGATTAACATGAGTTAGAACTGCCTTTGTGGAGGGCTCTTGAACAGTTCATATCCTTGCACTGGCAACCATTTGGAAACCTTATCTAATTACATTTCTTATCAGTTGTCCTCATTAATGTGTGGACACAGTATGGAACCAAGGCAACTACAGTCAGAGGCATAGCTGCACTCTTACAAAAAGAGAGAATGTAGAACAAATACTCAGTATGAGTAGGTATCTTAACAAAATTATACAGCTGTAGTGTAGCTAAAGAAGCAGCTATACACAATACACGGAAACTTATCTTACAGCTGTTTTTACCCTTGCAGCTGGTAATGAACATTTCTGAATTAATACCAATACCTAAGCCAAAGAACGCACCTAAATTTCTCACCAATCCAGCAAATGGAGTTGTGTCAATGTTTATCCAGTCTGGATTGGCACACCACTTCTTGGCCTTTGGGACAGACCACAGCAAGTCAATATCAAGAAGCTTGAGGACTAGGTAAAAACCAAGGGCAAAGACGAAAAGAAACAAGTTTGTCTTGATGTACATTCTCAAGCTTGCTGTCTGAATAGCAGGAGTATGCTCAAATGCTTCTGCCACAACAATTCCTGTGGACAAGAAAGTCAGTGTTACAGGGAACAACACACAAATGTTGAAGAAGTACTTCTTGCAGTGCCCCTGTAGGATTTGACTTTTGAAGACAGAAGAATATACATGTATTCACACGCGTTTATAGAAATATGCATGGATAGAAATGTATTCACATTTACACAATTTACCACTTCTTTGGTAGATGCAAAAAGACTTCTCTCACTCAAAACTGCTAAGTTTGCCAAGCACCAGTTTGTTGTTTTTTTTTTTCTTATAGAAGACATGCCTTAGGCCAGACTGCATCACGCACATGACAACCTTTGCAATATTAGAGGTAAACTACAACATTCCTTTCCTAGAAGAAAATTTCAAAGGCCAGCACAGCAATACAGATTTCAACACTGGTTCTCACACAGGCTATGACTGCTGAAGGAAAAGATGCAGCACGCAACTATTTATCTTCTTTCTTATTCCTTTTATCCTGGTTGTGGAAAGGGACAGCTGGGTGGCAAGCTGTCATCCCGTGCTGCACAGGCCTCTCTGTATATGAACTAGCAGCCCCTGCTCCATGTTCTAGTCACCCTCCTTCAGATCAGACAGAAACCAGAGATTGGTCAAAGTTTGAAGACACTAAATACCAGTTCAAAACATAGTTAATTCTGAGATATGTACTTTATATTCTTCACTCCTTCTGGAGTGTTTGCCCTGCTAATTTTTCTGTTTTGACACAGATCTCTGGCCCCATGTTTGTCCACACTGCACACATGGTAGCTTACTCCTTGATACCTTTCAAAATGAACCAAATTACAAACAAAAGACATAGCGCTAGCCTGAAGTTTTGTAGAGAATAATGCAGTCAGCAACAACTTGCATGGGGACAAGGGCTCACTTCCTCTGTGAATTACAAAGACAGCAAACACATACTGCCTTACAAAGTTCGCAGATTTCACAACTAGACTGTAATCTTCCAGAGACTGCAGAGTGCCACTACAAAAGTTGCCCTACTCAAATCTCTTGCCTTTTCTCATATTTCAAAATTTTTGGATTTTGCATATGTGAAGGAAAGAAAAATTGGCAACATTACCAGCAAATACTCCAAGAATAACTTGATGAGGGAAATGTGTTGCTATGAATACTCTCGAGATGCACACGCTGATCTGGATAATCCAAAAAATAGTCCAGAGTAATGACCATGTCAGTCTAAGAGTAAAAAGAAAGATGCGTAAAAACTCAGATATTTCATCCCATAATTTACATCAGGTGCATTTGTGTCAAGCTCATATTTTAACCAAGCAGCGATTTACAAGTAGAGAATTTAGAATCATAGGATTAAAGAATGGAAGTCAGTACTAAAATACTAGCTAGAGTAGTTAGTTACTCTTGCAGCCACATCCAGGGCTGCAAGAATAGTGCTCAGTAGTTTTAGATCTTGACACTATCATATTTTAGTGATGAAAGGCAAGTTAAATTAGAACTATTAGAACTATTATAGAACATAATAGAAACATAAAGAACATATAACTATTATATAACTATTGCTTTGTACATTTTTAGCATCATAAAGGCATATTCATACACAAAACATCAATAATTTCGTTTAATACAGGGACAGCCTGGCCAAGCTTGGAAAGCACAGACACCAAAGTTTACATTACAGGGCTTCCCCACCGAGCTGAAGAGCTAGCACTGTGTGTTTGCTTTCAAATAGGGTAAGAATGACTACCATGGAAGCAGTAAATTTACTCAGTATTTAAAAAAAAAAAAAAAAAAGACCCAACATGTAAAAAATTGATAGAATTTAACATTTCTGACACTAAATACCTGATGCAGTCTTTAATAGGAGGCTGATTAAGAGAGATCGTGATGTAATGTCTGCAAGTTATTAAATACCAACCTATAGAAATGCATAACTCTTCTTAATATTCTTTGTCTTCAGTTGAAGTAAATTACAGTGTTTTGGTGTTTTTTTTTCTGTTTGTTTTTTAAACAAACTGGATAAAACCTGCTATGAATGTTTGGTTACAATAAGTCTGTTAAAAGCATAAGATGATAATAAAAATCAGTAAGAGTTACGATAGTGGAAAGATACTGACCTGTGAAGGGTAACTGCTGATTTCTCTTTCCACCTCACTGTGTAGCTAAGTGCTGCTGTTACCATTACATACCAGACGCAGGAAGATCCCATGGCGTGTCCAGATGGGCTCCCTAATAAAAATTAAAAGTTTAAGCTTAAAAATGACTATAACAGGCTACAGAAAATGTCTACTGGCAGTTACTCAGGCATCTAATCATTCAGGAAAAAAAAGGCAGAAAGAATATTAACTACTTCTCAAGTTTGTCTTATCAATATAATTTTTTTTAGCAGATTCATCTATTTCTAATCCATTATATTTGCCAGTAATCAAGCAGGTAACAGCTTACCCATTGCATACCAGCATGAGCCAGTATCTTGATCAGAAAGCATAGCATTTTTTCATCACTTAGACTTGGACTGTGGTTAAAAAATAGAGCATTAAGTTGCTAGTTGAATACTAATGTCTTTACAAAATTGTCATATTTTACAGCATGAGTTGCTCAATATTATTTTTCCCCAAAGAGTAACTGCAATATAAAGAACATGAGATAATAAGTTCAAGTAATATTTATTTTTTTCTGCAGCAACATGCTTACATGGAATGTGCCAAATGCTGTATTTCTTTCATATAAGTCAAGTTATGAGCTAGCTGAAGATACCTCCATAAATCTGAGCAGCCAGAGGCCTAATTCAACAAATATTCATGCTGAAACTTGAGCTGTTATGCTGTTGCCTTGCTGTTACGAACACTAGAATTCCTTCTAGGGTTGTAGCGTATAATCTACAAGTGACATATCCATAGGCTACTTCATATTTTTAATATCATACAAAATCATCTTAAGTCGCATCCTCTACTTACCCCCTAAGCCACCATACGTATTAAATGTTTCAATGCAATCTCCAACATTTCTTACCTGGCCCAGTTTCACATGTTATAGGAAACTGTTCCAGGCATGGGCTTGACTGATTGGGATAAACCATTGTTTCATGCACCCACCAGTAGGGACGATGGCCAAATAAAATCCTAACAGAAAATAAAATAAAATGAAATAAAATGAAGAAGAAATGAAAAAAAAAAAAAAAGATTTTTATGTAAGAACACCTCAGCAAAGCGTGGTAAATAATATTAAAACAAACACAAAGGACTATACTGCCAAAATTGTTGTCTAACAGTGCTATAAGTTCTTATCTTAGCAAAATTTCATTTCAAACTTATGTTAAAAATCTTCATTGTGAAACGTCATTTTAAAATTATAGGGAAAAATCTACCACCACACCATCCACAAAACACTTTCCAAAATTGAGGAACATATGCTAACCATTGTTAGAAATAGCTAATTTTAGAATAAATGCAACTTCTTACCATTTAAATATCAGGTTGAACCAATCACCAATGACTGCCACCCATATCATTTTAGTACCAACCACTTGGTTGAGCTGAAACCAAAGAGGAAAATAAAATGAGAATATATTCCGAGGATCTCCAACATGTGACATAAAATTAAGGAAATCCTGGTAAGCTCTGTAGTCTCTCTGTAAATGCTGAATGATAAGCACTCCTTTGCTATGAAGGAGATCCATCTTAATTGATTAAACTGTATTTGAAATATAGTAAAGTTCCTTTAATCTTAAGTCGCTAGTGAGGGAGAATGAGAACCATGGAAGGGAGCTTTTAAAAAGTAAGAGAGAAGGTGATTAACATTGCCTTTATATTGTATCAGTGTGGCGTACCGAGCCATTCCTGGAACACGTGACTCCGAATCTCCGTTAGCACTGGAAAGCTGGTCTGTTTGCAAATTTTAATTGGAGGAAAGTAAGTGAAGTACATGCTGAGCAGCAGCAAATTGTGGGGAAAGTTTTGTGGAAACACAATGCGTGACTTATGCAATCCTTTGTATGAACAGTTGGAACATGTTTGCTTGAATTTTTTCACAGCTCATTTCTCTGCAGGATAGACATTAGTAATGTGTATACTTCATTAAATGTTGCCTGTATAAAGAAGACAAAGAATACACAGTGATTGGTCCTTGCAGAACTGTCATTAAAACTGTACATCACAGTTTGAAATAGAATTTGGCTACCATACTGCACCTAATACATTGCACAACACATTTCTAATCAAAGTAAAAACAACAAGCATCCATACATTAACAATTCTGTTGAACACTACATTCATTTTCTTAAAAGACAATTTTCTCAAAGCAGTGAAAGTAATTATTTCCTTGATGAGGGAGGCCATGTTAACCCCCATACTGCAGACAATGCTTACCTCCAAACCACCTCATTCAGTATTGCCATTCACACACCTTGCTTATATGACACAAGCGCTACACATCTGTGCCAGAGGGAGCTGAACCTGCCCTACTGCAGCCCCCAGCCTGCTACCCAGCCCAGCAGGAATGCTGCACAGTGCCTCAAACCAGTGTATTTCCAAGAGGAGCACTTGGGTCCACCATGATGAACAGCCAAAAGGAGACCACTGAGATCCTACCAGACAGTCAGATTTTAAATACACAGAAAAAATAATACAGTAGCACACATCAGACCAATCAACATTAGTATTAATAAATATAGTGCAGGTAAAGATCATGTTCATTTATAAGGTGACTACATGACAAATGCTTTTCTCCAGTGATAAAACGGATGCCAAGCGTCTGATGACTGCATCATCTCATGCAAATTGTATGTAGCATGTAATTCTATGCTCTATTCATTGAGCACCTTCACTGCTTTTTTCGTAGCGCTTAAGGCTAACCCACACAAGCTGTGAAGCAGATAGGTACTACTTCCCTGGTTTTGCTGTGGAGAACAAAGCTCAACAGGGCTTTATGATGATGTCAGGGAAGTCACATGGAACCATTAAGTAGATTCAACAAACAAGGCATGATCATTAAATGGACTTAGAAGACCTCTCGTCCTGACACAGTCTCACCTTTACTTAGCCATTAATAGTTTGCTTTTAGAAACATTTTACCAGATGTAAAACCTACCACTTACTGCTACCAGTTGCACTGAGCCACACAGAAAACCATAAGGTTAAAAAAGAGAAATGAAAATTATATGAACTGTTTCTAAATAACAACAAAAGTACTTTTCTGTACATTGACTAAATTATTCACTTGATTTCAAGGAAAACCCTGTGAAAAACAAAATTCCAAGATATTTCAACACAAGTATTTCCTAGTCTGATCATTGCAAATATATTGGAGGATTTGTTTCTTCTCAACCCTATGGCTTACAGCTCATCAGGGTGTCAGAGAAGGGAATGCGATGCAAGTAACCTGGTGAGAACTAATACTCTGTCCTCTCCCAGATCTTTCCCAAGAAATGATCAGTTAAGTAGGACTTGCAACAACAGTAACAATCACTCTTTTGTAGAAGTGTGGGTGTAGCATGTAAAAAATTTGGAGAAACTGAGGTTTCACCTGTTTTTTTTTTTGTCTAGTTTATAAAGAATAATTAGCTTTAAGTATAACTCTAACAGCAACTGTAATGAGGTAAGTCTAAATAAATACTGTTCTGTTAAGAACCATGTTTTGCAACATTGTAAGTTCCAATCAAGATGCAATTTGGCATTCACAGGAGAGACCAAGCAATAAAATAGTTCACTTTCCAGTTTCTCTGGAATGCCATCATTACATAATGGTATCAGAAGAATGGCTTCTCTGACACAAGACATGCAAGACTTTTCCATTAACTTTTTGCATGCTTTTACTCCTTCTGGATACAAAAATACAGCAGGACATCTGCGCAGGCAGAACTCTCCCTCCTCCTTGGGCAGATCCGCTCAAGCACTCCTTTGGCTCTCCAGCTGCTCCATTGACACAGAGCCTGAAGGAGCATGTCTCAGCAGCACTTCAGCGAGGTACCCTCGTCAGGTACAAATGCTAGAGCCCTGACACTCATTTTCACTGTAAATATTTTGCTGCCGATTCATATGTTGATAATTATCTTTCTGCTTAGATAGAAAGATAACCCATTACAATGAATGAATACACCACTATGCTGTTAACGGGTAACAGCAAACATATAAATAAACTTTAGTTTTCTCCTACATTCCTCTGACTTTCAGCAGCTCCTACATTCAGATCTAGGATATACAAGAGATGTCATGTTTATAAAAGCATTTTATAGACATTATAATTTATAAGCATTCTTTGTTTCCAAAAAAACCAACCCAACAACAGAAGTCCACATCTGACAAGCAAAAAGCAGGAGGGGTTGGGAAGAGGTAAGCAGATTTCTGTGAGATAGGCAGCTTAGGTGATGTTTTTGTGGTGCCTGGAAGCTCTCACAATCCTGCCTTGTCCAGCAGGCATGGACAGCTGATGTATGGGTCACTGGTGATCTGCATGTGGCATCTGGCAACCCACAAAGGGCTGAGATACCCAAGGCTTTCCGACTTCCGGCAACCAGCAAAGACAAGACAGAGAAACATCTATTGAAATACTGCATTTAACAACAACTCTGAACTCTAGCAACAAAGAGCTACTTCCTCAATAGGCGTTTCCTTCCTATTCTGTGTAATGCTCCCAGTCTTCTGAACTGCTTGAGATAATATCTGAAATAGAACTATTTGCTGTATTTTTTTTTATTTGCAAGTGGAAATGTAAGGAAAATGAGTGATCTGCACAGAACGGGAAAAAAATAATTCAAAACATGTTCTGACATCAAAGCTTTTGACATGAAAAACCATTTAAAATAGTTTCTGTTCACATAAAAAGATTTTAACTTGCTTCATTTTTCCAAGATACGCAACAACAGAGATAATCAAAGATGTTCTATATTATTGGTAATAACACAGAAACAAAATCACGTTGATGAACCACAGGAGGAAGAACACAATGTTTACAGCTACTTTACACCTACACATGAGAGCAAACATTACATAACCAATGTCAGACGTTGCAAAGCAAATGTTTGCAAGAGAAAGAAAAGCCGTCAAAGCAAACATCTTCTAAATCACTGTTAATGGGAGCCGGTGTACTGGGCCTAAATTTCTGCTACATTATGTTTAGTTAATTGAACAATAACATTAATTTCCACACCAGTGTTTTCATTGGCACTGGACCAGCTACAAGGATTAACTAGAAAACCCTCCATACAACAGTAGACAGCTATTTTCTTGGGTTCGGATATTCTCCAAATGGAGCCACTGAGAAGATGCACATTAATTTCAGATTTCAGAACAGAAGAGTCTTTCAAGCAGCTCTTACTTTTCTTTCATATTTCATGCCCTCAAGCACTCCTTGTTGGACCCAGAACCCACACTGCCCTGGTGAACATTGGACTCCAGTGGGCTGTGGACCCAGTGACCCCCCCAGTGACTCCCCCCTGTGACCAATGGAGAGTTAGCAAAAGCTAACACAAACTGCTTTCTCTTCATTCTGATCTGATCTTAATCTGATCTTTCCTACCTACTGTAGTTCTTTTTTCCTTGGTATAAACTATGCAAATAAAGGAAGCTACAGGAACTCCCATTTCCAACAACAACTGTCAGACTTTAATATTGTATATATTCCTGTTTGCTTGTATATGTAATGATGTAAATGATACAAACAAAACAGAATACAGTTCTGGCATGTTTCTGAAACAGTCAAAGCTAAGGGATGTTATTGTAATTTCACGTATGAGAAGGTACATTTTTGGTACCACAAGCAATCAAGAGTTTAAGAGTGAGTAAAAAGTATAACTTAGCCTTCAAGTTCCACAAACTGCAGGAAGCCAAGGAGTCTGGACCCATTAGGGCAGCAACCCCCACTATAATTTTTTGTTCCCTTTCCAATAAGACCACTCTGCCTTATTTATTGCCATTCTCTAGCCTCTGAAACTAACCCTATCAACAGTAGCCCACTGAGATTAGAAGCCTGCCAAGCTGAGTCTGCTTACGAGCACCAGCTCCTCAATTTTATGTACCCTGAGCAGTTTCCATCCAAGCTGCAACAGCTTCCTGACCTTGAGCTGGAGCTCTCACCTAACCTTGTCTTCAGCACCACAATATCAAGGACTTGCGGCCAGCAATACAATAAAGCTACAGACTTTTGTTTGTAGAAGCATGCCCCTCAGCCTGGTTGCAAGCATCTGTCACCTGCTGGTGCCACTACACAAGTTTATCCACATTACACACACATACACCCAAAAAGAGCTAAAAAATGCAGAAAGGGGGAAATCAGAACAATTGCATTGCCTACAGCAAATCTCACAGAGATACAGACAGGTTAAATCACTGTCAAAACTTTCTTCCATGCATTACTGCATGGCTTGAATATGTCAGACATTTAGAAAGTAACACATCTCAGAAAAAAATCCTGGTCTAGAGCTAGGTTGGGTTAGTTTTTGATGCAATCAGACTGTCAATAAGACATTAGAGGTTAAGGTTTGTTTAGATTAGTTGAATTTGTATTTGCTTAACAACCAGATTTAGGAAAATAGCATCTTCAGACAGTTATGAGCCCAAAGAAGAAAGGCAGTTGTGTCAGGGGCAACATTTAAATGTTACACTGGCAGTGTTCACTCAGTTAGGTCTAAGATTGGGTTGGGAAAAGAACAGAATCATAGAAGGCTTGGGTTGGAAGAGACCTCAAAGATCATCTAGTTCCAGCCCCTGCTGTGGGCAGTGTTGCCAACCAGTAAATGAGGCATGAGACACCAGATAAGGCTGCCAAGGGCCACATGCAACCTGGCCCTGAAGAACAGCAATGGTCCTACTTTAAAAAGCCATATGTTGTGCCCAAATCGTACATGGCTTGGTACTCATAATAACCAGCCCAACCTTAGTGCATACAAGCCTCAAGAAGATAGGGAACACTAGTCTAATGTTAGTTTTAGGACTGCTAGTACTAGGAAACTGGAGAACAGGTGTCCAAGTCAACTGAGACAGAAACACAATGGGGTTTACAAGTACTATCCACCAGCAGTAACTGTGTCCGAGAATAACACAACCAACAGTGCCTTGAGCTGAGACTGTGCTTAGTGCTTCAGGGAGGGAAAAGTAATTAACAGCTTCAGATAGCAATCCTCAAAGAAGTAATATTTACGTTATTTTGAGATCATACGAACTGCACTAACTTCAGTTAAAGTCAGGAAGTCATTAGCCATGGCAACAAGCTGATCACTAAGTCCCACAACAAACAGAAGGCTGGTACCTGAGTCACAAGCAGTGCTCAGCCAGAGCCCAGAGGGAGCACTGGTGCTGAAAAATTGGGTTGTGCTGTCAGTGGGCACTGGCGGTGCCAAAGGCCGGTGACAGGAGCGTGACTGAGCACAGGCAGCGGCAGGGACTCTGTTTCTGCTGCTACCAAAAAGGACTGCCCCGTCCTCGGTCTGTCTGTCTTTAGGCAACAGATGAGTGGCTCCCACCTACGGGATAACCTAGGTTTGGAGAGTCTGAAAGTGATTTGGGAGTGCCACCAAACAGCAGCGGGCTGCCCAAGCACGTTCTCGGAACTCTCCAACTAGATACTGCAACAACTTCTGGCTTCGATGGCGCATAAAGGCGCCATTCTGTTCCACTGCTGGACACTGACCTCGCTCGCCACTGCCCCGCAAGTGGGCGCGCGTAAGCACCGCAGGAGACAAGCCCCACACGGTTCGGCACCGCGAACCGCCGGCTCGAACCCGCAGCAATACAGCAGCCGCCCGTTCGGCAGCCCCCGCCTCCTCAGGCTCTCGTCGGCGATAGGCGAAGAGCAGGGGACCGCCCACGCCTCACGGCCCGGCCCTCGCGGAAACTCCCAGCGCGCCCCGCGGCTCCAGCCGCCGGCAGGAAGGACGGCCGGGCCAATCAGCGGCGCGCTTGTTGCGGGGCGATGCGCGGCGAGCGCCCAGCCGTTAGAGAGGCGGGAAGGCGCCCGAGGTTTGAAAGCTGCGGGTGCGGCCGCTGCTTGCAGCTGCGCTCGGGGGGCGGCCCGACTCGAGCCGCGGGAGCTCGGCCGCAGCAGCAGCAACAGTACCGCGGGAATTCCGCCGGTGGTGTCCCGCGCGGAGCCTTCCGGCCAGGCGGCAAAGAAAACATAGCTACCGCGGTCACGGTACGTACGTCAGCGACGTAGAGGAAAAGGTTTTTGACAACTCATGCGGATAAAACCGACCCTGAAGCTCTCCCGTTAACGCTGGGTACGTTGGGTACAGTTGCTGTGGTTGGCTTGCGTCTCGGCACAGTGTTTGCTTACGCGTTGAAGCATCATGTCTGCTGTAAAGACAGAAGATGAAATAACCGTCGTTGAGCGGGAAATGAAAGAATTTTGGACTGAATTTAAAAGCGTTTATGGCAGCGAACAGGTCAATCAGACCTTAGCACTGAGAGACTCGTGCAAGGAGTCCATAAAGGTGCTTTCAGGTAAGAACGCCTGCGTTCATGGCATCCCATGTTCTCCACATTACCGTCAGAGTTTGTCAGGTAACTGCAGTCTTTTCCTTACAGAGAGATGGGCCAAGAAGCTGAAAGAAGGGGACCTGATGATTGATAAAATTCAGGAGTACAGAAATGGTACAGTATGGTGCTTTACTTATTGTCTCACTTTTCTGAAATTAGCTGAGTACAGCTGGATGACATACTTCAAGTTTTAAAAGGTAACTTGCAAAGTCACAGTGAAGATGGAATCAAAGCCAATTGCATTCAGACACAGGATGTAAACTGCAAATCAGGAGCTATTTGCTGCAGAATAATTGCTCATTAAAGGCTGATTAAAAGTTTCCTGTACAGTCTTTTCATTACTGAGGGATGAATGGGTGATTACACTTAAATCAAGAAAGTGAAGTTAAATACTGTGAGGCTACTTGTGCCTCTTAAAATACAGTCAACAGTCTAGGATTAATAGCTCAAAATATTGTAACCGAATTTCAGAATCTCAGGAAAAAATAGTTGCAGTGTAATATCAGTGAGTGTTTCCTTACGTAAGGGGTTTCTGTTGAGTAGTTTATCTGTGAAGATCCATCGTCCTCATGTTTTGAAGATGGAACCAGTTCTGGCACCAGAAACCTCCTCCATGTCACTGAAGCATCAGAGGAGCTTGCTTCACTGTAGCTTTTTTTCTGAACAACTTTTACTTCATGCTGATATTTGATGTTCTCAGTCATGCTGACTTCTCTATCCAGCCGAGGTAGCATGCATTTCACTAGATTTTATTCAAATAAATCATCACAAACTATATAGGTAAATACTAAATAGTGGAGACTTACTTAATCAGCTGTAAATGTTCATATTTTCTTGTTTCCTGTCAGAGATTCTCCAGCATAACAAATACATATCAGAAAATGAAAAACATTTGATAGAAATAAAATCTAACCTAAATCACGAAGAAGAGCAAAAGAAGGAGTTGACTGACAGTATCCAAAAGCTAAAAGAAGAGTTGATGAAGAAAAAGGAAAGTAAGTAGAGTTTCTTAATTAGAGGAGGAATTGTTTTCAGTGCTAGCTTTTGATGGGCTTTTCCGCTGTTTAAAGTTTTGGTGTGCTTTGTTAACCTTTACTTTCATATTTTTGGTGTTTTTAAAATTCTAGTAATATCTTCTAAAAACAAAGCCGCTAAGGAGAGAGTGGAACGACTGTGCAAGTCTAAAGAGCTGTTTGAAGAGCGGCTTGGATTGGAAATACGCAGAATTCCTAGTGAGTTATGTTAGTTTCTTTGGTTTCCAAATGCACTGATATAATCTGGTTAACACTGGATTATGCAGTGGAGTTGCAGCTTGCGCAACTGAAGAATTGCCTCAAATATGCTTACTTGGGCTTCTCTAGTGCATTATATTGAGTCATTTTCCTTTCATTACATTTGAATGCATCACTTATCACTGACAACATGCGCTGATGGATTAGCAGGCTAGTCTGGGCCTGTGTCTGTGTCACTATGTCACAGTTGCTTTTGTTATGTAAGAGCAGTTCAGATATCTTTGTAAAGCTAAGGAAGCAATGCTTAGTAACTAACTCCAAGTAAGTCTCTCAAATGACAGAAGATGGTATATTAAAACACATTTGTCTTGCAAAGAGACTAGGTTTACTGAATTTGCAAGTATTCTAACTGTATCTTAATACTATGTTTTAATTAATCGCTGAGGCTCTCCATCCAAACTTAATGGTGTTAATGAGTTGTTTGTTCGCTTTAGATGAGCAGTTACAGTTTATATTCAGACATATTGACCACAAAGATCCCGACAAGCCGTATGTGTTTACCCTTTCCATAAATGAACAGGGAGACTATGAAGGTAGGTGAATTTTAAGTTCTTAAATACGAGGACAGAATCTGATCTGCATACTTGAAAAAAGGGAGAGACAACTATAAGTACAGTTTACTTGTAACCTTTATCTTCTAACTTAAGACTGAAAAAAGATGCAACACTAATATGTTCTTAATGAAGTTACCCTTGCTTATAAAGAAAACTTATCTGCTTACCTGCACTGTCCTTCGTTTGTGAAGTTGCTGTTTACTATGTACCAAGCAAAGCAGGAGAGAGATGCAGGGACAGATGGATTCTGCAGTCTCTCTATGCCTCTGGGTACGGACAGAATAGACTTCATTTTTCATTAATTTAAGTTCAAGCTGTGTTGAAGTGAAAAGGTTATCACATGCTGGGCTACATCAGTTTTCAATATGTCTACCTGCACAGCAACAAAAATATTTAGGAATGCATTTCAGTCTTTGAGGCAGGATGCAAATTGCTATAATTGAAGAAGGAGCACAGCACCAAGCAGGAGGTCTGGAAATAAAAATAAAAATAAAATTGTGTGTTCATTGGAAGCTTTGTCTTCACTGAAAGAAAATAATTTAATAGATTCCTCAGAAATAATAAGTGAAGGTAAAACAGAACATAATCTGCAATCTATGTAATTCATAAGTCTGGAAAAAGCACATATGCTTTTAATAAAAGTGATGTAATTTTTCTACTCTTTCTTGTTTTAGTGACTTCATGTACTCCTCCTCTGGATTGTATATCAGAGTTCCAGCTGAAAGTGAGAGAAACTAACAATTTTTCTGCATTTATTGCCAACATCAGGAAAGCCTTCACTGTTTTATCTTTTAAACAGTCTACTTAAAATTAACTTATAACTGCTTCTAGCTATAAAGCACTTTTATTTTTCTTTCCTGTGCTGTGAAAGTATGTATTTATCCATGTCTTACTCTAATTCTCTAATTTCTAAATAAAGAAAAATAATGAAAACAGTATTTTAGTCCACTGTTATATACGAACATTTCAGATCATTTTGGAACAACATTATAATCAACTGCTTCCTAAACTGAGTGTTTTCAGACTTGTAAAGATGGATATGAAGCAAACAGCTAAGTTTTCATATAAGGATTTCATTTAAGAGGTTTATAAAAGATGAATAATGTATTATTTCTGTTTGCTTTCTGAGATTGTTATCCCAAAAGGAGAGTGGAAACCAAATGAGCAGAGGGTGGAAGGTGGGCAGTCATAATAAGTCCCAAGCAAACAAAAAGCGTTTGTGCTAGCTATAACTATTAACAAAAAATAACTTTTTCCGAAGACAGAATAGAAAAGTTATACTTTCAGTTAGGTTAGTAAACCAGCCAGTATTTTTTTTTTTTTTTTTAAGGCATTCCACTAGCTCTGTAATTCTTACTTGTCATCTCTCATAGGAGCTGTGATTGCTCTATTACTTGTGCGTTGCTGGTACTCCTTCTTCCACCTTTCTCATATAGAATCCCTCATCCTCCATGTTACAAATTCCTATCTTTTCTGACTTCTCACTACCTGTGTCACCCCTCTAATTCAGAATGCCTGAATTCATTTTCAAGCATGTTCCTACCCTTCTGCATCTGCCTGTGCCAAGCAATACTTAGTTACACTGGAAAGAAATATGTAACAGCTCTTGAGTGCAAGCAAAAAGGCACTACGCAACCACCTTATTTCCACGCTTTCAAATAGAACTTTCCCACTAGGAGTTTACGTATTGCTTAGGTGCACTCTGAAGCATGTCATCTTCACAGGGTGAAAAAAAATCACTGAAAAAGGCTCTAACAAAGACAAGCGCTCAGACTTACTGCTGTTTTCTTTCCATCTGCCATCATTTCTTCTTTTCATGTTCATTCCAGGCATGAATAGTTGGTTTATAGCTTCTAATGAAATTACTTTGCCAAGATTGCTCTATACAGAACATAAAATAAATGACAAATAATTCCTAGGCATGTCAATTCCAATGCAGTATCAGCTACAAGAAATGTGGTTGTAAATATTCTGTGCATACCCCTAAAGCAAGCGCTAGAGTTTAAAATGTTTACTGTGTGTAATTTAAATCTTTGCAACTTCTTTTGGAATATTGATTCATTTGAATAATGGATGTTTGAATTTACTAAGGCAAATTACAGATTTTGCTTCCTCTAGAAGAAAGCTAGGCATTCCAAAGGTGGGTAAAGGCTAGAAAGGAATTATATCCAGTATATTTATTTCTCTTACTAAAAAACACAAACTAGAACTAACTTGGGACGTCTCAAACAGCCTACATGCTAGTTGAATATTTGTCATAAACGCTTAAAAGTTTTGTGCCTTTAGCAATTGCACTTAAAAAAATCTGCACACACTGGAATCTGTCAATTTGGAATTTCATGTTTGTTATGAAGTTGTACATCACATTTTTATCCAATAATAGCAGAGCCAACTAGGAATAATAATATATACTGACTCAATAAATGTAATTACTGGGACCCTGGGATACTGAATAGCATACAGAATGAAGCTCTTGAGCTTAAAAGCAAAATGCAGCTCAGAGACTATGACACAGTCATCCATCTCCCTCCAGCTGGGAGTGTTCTATCTTTTAGTAGGATCATGGCTATCTTGATCCAGAGAGATTCTATTTTTGCAAAAGTCAGAAAAGGCTTTTTTTTTTAATTTAATTTAAAATAATTTGCACAGCCCTGAATATTGCCTTCTCTTTCAAATTATCTACCTGTGCTCAGCTACTGAGGCTCAAGCTGAAATTCACTGACTGGCTACTACTGCTGACAACAGGAAAAACTGCTAGCACACATTAGCATGTATGCTTAGAGCCTCATCAAATTTATCTCATAACAATGCAGTAAATCTGGGAAAAGATTTAAAATATATTAGCTGTGAATCACTGAATTTGAGGACAGAATTTGAGACAAAATATTAAACGTTAGTGTTTTAACCACAGTCACTATAAGCTAGCTGGAAGTCAGATTTGAAAAGAAATTGAAATGCTTTAACAGTTGTTCTGGCTAACAACAGTTTTATTATATACCTACTCAAGCAAAATTGGAGGTGGTTAAACTGAGATTGTTGATGTTTTCTTAAACCCCCTTGCACTTTGCTAGACTTTATAAAAAGGAAATGAATAAGTATTAGCTACACTCATGATAATTAAGGACACAGAAGATATGCTGTGCTTCCATCATGTTTCAGTTGTTTTATATTACCTACTATCTTCCCTAATGCTTCAGTAAACTTTATGAATTTATTCAATACCCTGAAATTGTCTAAATTAGTCCTAGTGCTATAATTCTCTAAAATCACTGTGTACTCATTTGTGAATGATTTAAATTCCTGCTGAACTTGATATAACAAACCTATGCATACGTAAGTCACTTAGTCCTACAGGCAGATTACAGTATTTGTTCTATCCTTATGAATAAACTATACTAAATAATAATTGTAATATTCTCTTACCTTTTTGAAAGAAAGAGTTGCAAACCAATTACACATTAGGCTTTACTGCTGAAATAAGATTTTATGCCTGAAATGTTTTGGGAAACTGCTTTGATTGCCAGACAGTAAGAATTTGTTCTTCTTGTTCTTATTATCTCTAATCAATCTAAAAATTATCCACAAAGAGCACTTCAGAATCCTGAGCTTATAAGCAAGTTGTTCTGGAGGCAATGAAGCCTGGCTTCCTACAGATCTGTTTTTGTCCTGAAACAGTGCCATTTCTCTTCACAGCAACATCTCATTTCTTCTTTGCAATCTTCCTTAGTGAGTGTGAGCTTGTCCCAGTCCTCAGTTATGCTATTTTGTTGTCTGGTTGGCTGCTGCTAAATCAGTAGGATAACAGCTGTGCTCTGCTCACCCTTCCTTCAGTGTGGAGCATGTATTTATGGCTTTCCCCTTTACCTGGCTGCTGATTTCTAATACAGCTATTGGTGTTTCAACAGCGTAACACTATTTGATATTTCATATTTGAATTGAGCATTAGATTCCTACATTTTTAGAGATACTATGTTATAATGTTTAATTATGTAAGTGCACACTGTTTTTCATATGGCCTTATGTATATTTTAAAGTGTCTGTGCACTAAAATGATGAATTGAAATAAGATGCAATTAGTGTTAATCCAATTTCCCTTTTCTCAGATCACAGCATGTTGAACAATGCTAATTGCTACTGACTTACTTCTTGGTAAGGAAACATGCATTTTGGCTGACTTGGCTCAATAAACTCTTTTGCACTGAGTACTGCATCATGGGCCCGGTTCTTCAGTATCCTGTATCTTCCGCACCAGAGCTTCAGCTGGAATAACTGTCTCAGCAGAAAAAGAGGCCTGTTAAACAAATACCAATTATTTATTGCTATTGCTTTGACTTAGAAGTGTGTTGCATTTACTTAAAACTAAAGGCTATTACCAAAAAGGTTCCAGGCATTTGAGACCAGACTCAAATCAACATTTTGGCAAAGCAAGGAGAACATAGAAGTGATAGAGGGGGGACCTTATGAGTGGTGTACTACCTTTTAAATAAGTGATTATGTCATCTATTAAAAATAAGAACAAGCAAGTAACTAATACTTCCAAATGAAGCTAGCAAGACTGCCTGTCTAATTCCAAGTCTGATGCAGACCCATTAATGCAAAGACAATGCAGAAAATTGATACTTCTATTATTTTAACATTAGCCACTATTAGCATGCCTTACCAGCCTCTATTATCCTATACTTTGAGCATACACAGACAAGCCATCTGATAAATTCCTGTTTCTACAGGAAAGAGGTAAATCTCTTCTGACATACAGTCCTCAGTGCTGTCATCTGCAACTCTGCAGCAATTATCTGTCATTTTAGGCTCCAGACTTCTCAGGATTTAGCCCATGGTTCTGACAGTCTGTTTGGGACTGCAGGCACACCTTCACCAAGTGCTCTACTAGTGGCACTGCAACAAATCAAGAATACCAAATTTGCAGTCAATGTTCATGCAATTTAACTAATTCTTATTTATTTAACTAATTTAAATTTAACTAATATTAGTTAAATTTAAAAATTTAACTTTTAAATTTAAATTAGTTAATTTAAATTTAACTAATAAGAATATTAGTTTATCTGCCTCAGCTGGTCCTGCTAAAGTTTCCTTCCACTAAAATTTCTCAACTGTACTGGTTGGTACAAAACAGGAAATCCATATATAAAGAAGGAAAACTGAATAAAGAAAGAAGAAAGGGAAGTGATTATAGCACAGAAGGGACTGAAGGAACCTTAACTGAATTAATCACAGAATCACAGAATGGCCAGGGTTGGAAGGGACCTCAAGGATCATGAATTGCCAAACCCCCTGCCACATGCAGGGCCACTGACCTCCCCATTTCATGCTAGACCAGGCTGCCCAGGGCCCTCCAGGGATGGGGTATCCACAACCTCTCTGAGCAGCCTGTTCCAGCACCTCACCAATCTCATAGTAAAGAATTTCCCCCTGACTTCCAACCTAAATCTCCCCTCCCTCAACTTAAAACCATTTCCCCTCATCCTGCAGTTATCTACCCTTTCAAAGAGTTGATTACCCTCCCCTCTGTAGGCTCCCTTTAAGTATGGAAATGCTGCAATGAGGTCACCCCGCAGCCTTCTTTTCTCCAGACCGAACAAGCCCAGCTCCCTCAGCCAGTCTTCATAGGGGAGGTGATCCAGTCCCCTGATCATCTTTGTGGCCCTCCTCTGGACCCTCTCCAACAGCTCCGTCTTTCTTGTACTGGGGGCTCCACACTTGGATGCAGTACTCCAGATGGAGCCTCACAAGAGCAGAGTAGAGGGGAACAATCACCTGCCTGTCCCTGCTGGCCACCCCTCTTTTGATGGAGCCCAGGATATCATTTGCCTTCCAAGCTGCAAGGGCACACTGCTGGCTCATATTAAGTTTTTCACCAATAAAGACTCCCATATCCTTCTCCACAGGGCTGCTCTCAAGGACCACTCCTTCCAGTCTGTATGGATGCCTGGGATTCCTCTGGCCCAAGTGCAGAACTCTGCACTTTGTCATGTTGAACCTCATCAGGTTCACCCAGGACCACCTTTCTAGCCTCTCAGGGTCCCTCTGAATGGCATCCCTTCATTCAACCGTGTCGACTGCACCACTCAGCTTGGTGTTGTCAGCAAACTTGCTGAGGGTGCACTTGATCCCGTCACTGATGTCATTGATAAAGATGTTAAGGAGCACCAGCCCTAAGACAGACCCCTGGGGGACACTACTCATTACCGGCCTCCACCAGGACATAGAGCCATTGATGACCACCCTCTGTCTGCAGCCTTTCAACCAGTTTCTTATCCATCGAGTGGTCCACCCATCAAATCCACGTCCCTCCAATTTGGAGATCAGGATGTGGTGGGGAGTCATGTCAAAGGCCTTGCTCAAGTCCAGGTAAATGACATCGGTGACCTTTCCCTTGTCCACCAATGCCATCACTCCATCATAGAAGGCTACCAGATTGGTCAAGCATGACTTTCCCCTGGTGAAGCTGTGCTGGCTGTCACGGATCACACGCCCATTCCTCATGTGATCAAGCATGTCATCCAGGAGGATTTGTTCCATGATCTTCCCAGGCACAGAGGTGAGACTCACTGGCCTGTAGTTCCCGGGGTCCTCCTTGCTCCCTTTCTTGTAAATGGGAGTGATGTGACCCTTCCTCCAGTCATCCAGGACCTCACCTGACAGCCACGACTTTTCAAATATGATGGAGAGCAGCTCGGCAACCACCTCAGCCAGCTCCTTCAGAACCGAATAGATTCTTGTTTTCTGAAAACAATTCAAAAGTCCTAGTAGCAAACACTGCTGATCTTATTTCTCTGATCAGAGAGTGCATAGCATGTAATCCAAGATGCTTTGATACTGGCGCTATAGCAGGGTTGGTGTTTTGGCTGAATTCAATTAGATTACAATTACACAGATGAGAGATTAGGCCAATACAACCATAAAATAGCAAACCTTTCTGGTAGGAAGCAGCTCTTTCAAAGATACCTGAAGAGAGCAGCGGTAATTAACATGACTGTTGCTTGGAGTTAAAAGGGGAGGTAATCTTCCAAATGAACCCAGAAATTGGACTAAAAATTGTGAGTTTGGCAGACATGGAAGGGTGCTGATGCAATTTTAATTAGGAAAGATCAGATTTTTCTCTCCTGATTTCAGGATTTTTTGATTATTTATATATATAATATTATATATAATAATATATATATGTGCATATGTATAATATAATATATATATTAATATTTAAGTGGAAAGACTGCAGAAAGTACCTTAAATATGGCACAAAATGCAACTGTCACACAGTTGTACAGAAGCCTTTCTCAGTCCTATTTTAGAATAATTAAAAATAAACTGCATAGTATTTCTCTGTTTCTCAACAAAGCATAGGTACAGCACAAGCTCTGATTCCCTAGCCAGGTCCATATTGTTTGTTATGTAGTTGTTTCAGAGCATTAAACAGAGACTTTAAAGCCATTAGACAACTAATCCTTCTTTAAGTGCGTATATATGGCCATTGTGCAAATCTTTCTTAACCAAGGCTGTGTCTCTTGCCTTACAGTAGCATTTTCTGCTGGATCATCTCAAAGGAACAACAAACTTCTCCACGGTTCCACTGTTTTATTCCTCGCAACAGAAACGTAGTCACACTGACACTCAAGGCCAAAATCCCAGCTCTGTTTTGTGCTGGGTGCTGGTTGCAAGAGTAGCACACAGACATTTTAAAGACTTAACTGTCAGCAATCTCAATGCAATCTCAGGCATCTGTTTTTCCTGGACCTCTCCTACTTATGGGGTTTTTGACTTACTGGGTCATCACTTCTCACAAGCAGGGCCCCCAGATGAATCAATCAGTCTAAGCAGGTGGTCAGATCTGGTCTTCCATTTCTGTGCAGGTTGCTATGGAATATAATACTCCAAGAAACAGGAATGTCAACTCTATTTTATGTCTACATTGATTACAGTTTCAGTTGCACAACTCTCCAGTGACATCAAGGCAACTGATATGTGTCTATATGACTACTAATCAGGGAGGAGGTTAGCTGTGTGCTTAGATGCCTCACTGAAATGAAAACTGAGGAAGCTGATTCCCAGTAATGGTGTGTGCGGAGGAATCCCTTCTATTTTTAAGGCATTTTGAAAAAATTCATTTATGCTAAAACACCGTAGACTCAAAACTCTAACTTTGAGAAAATTATTATTTATTTGAACACTCATTTGAGTGCAGACAATTCTTACTTTCAGGCCTAATGCAACTCTGAAGAGTCTGCTAAATCCCATTCCTGGTTTTCAGCAAGCTCTATAACCACTACTGAGCCGTGACTTAGGCTTCAAATTTGGAAATCCTATGAGAAATAAACATACAGCACATGGATTTGTCACTGGCCACCCTCTGACTGAATTACTAAATCCAAAGCCCCTTAATGTATGAATAACACAGTGAAGATTTGAATATCATCTGTGCAGTCAATATACACGCATCAATTCTAAAAATATCAAACTCAGAACTGTTTCTTGCTCCACTGCTCTGGCTTTATGATGTGAATGATTTAGCAAGCTCTGGTCTAACAGCTTCCTGTACAATATTTGCCTGATGGCATTTCTACAATCTCCTCATCTCCACTGAAACAGTTCTACAATGCTTCTGTTTATTATTTTGCATGTAAAATGCAGTGTTTGAAGCATTACTTATTTTAAAATATATTAATCAGTCTTTTGATGACTGCTCTGATATCTCTGAATCAAGAAGGCTACTGAGACCAACACCACTCAAGCTGTACAGAGGAGACTGTCATCTTTCCTGCTGAACATTATATTTTCAGATTGTCTCACAATTGCACTGGCAGTTATTTCCCCTGACATCTAACAATATAAGCTCTAGTCCAATTTGTTGTGCTTAATGTTCCAAAATTTTTGTCATCACTATTTTCAATTTTTTCTACTGTCTCTGCACTTGTAAGGTTACTCTTCCCTCAGAACGCTTTACCTCAATCTGTTTATTTTGCCAGTGTACCTAATCTTAGGGGTTTCTGCAGTCTGTTTTATGCGGAAATCCATAGCGTCACACACTGAACATTAACTCTGAATGCCATGAAAGTAGGACCTTCCAAGAAAATCCTTCAGTGCTTTTCATCTATTAGTTCTAAAGCATATTTTCACAATGTTTTTCAATGGTTTCCACGAGGACGGGCTGCCTCCTACAGCCAGCTTCACTTGTTTTCTTTGTGCAAAGCAAAGCAAACATTGTGTGTGCTGGTCCTCCAACGGACCAGCAGCAACTATCTGGGGAACGCCAGCTATCCTTTAGCGCTAAGCCTCTGCCTCTCTAACATATGCATAGTTAAGCTTCACAGAACACATGCAAAAATAAAATAATCTTGTTTGCAGAATTAATTTGCATTTGCCTTACACAGAAAGGTTTAGTATTATCAAACTTAAAGGCATCTGCTTAGCGCTTAAGTTTCCACCAAGTGATGATCTCTGGTTTTGAGAGTGCAGAGGGAAGGACAATAACTAGCAAGAATTCTGACACCTAAATTAGCCCAACGTGCATTCTAACCTCATTCTTATTACTCATACCATTATTCATTTGACATGTCTTATACTTTTTAATAAAGGATGTGTTTATACTTAAAAATTCCCCAATAAAATAAACATAGGATCTCTGTAGAAAATAACCTGTGATAATCACATTAAAGTCATCCAGGGCTCCTCCATACCTGAGCACAAATTGGCATTCTCTTTTGTGAAATACTTCAGAAGGCAACATACCGACAAAGGTAAGCAGTGTAAAATAAGATAAAGGGGTGCAAATAGCATCATGAAGAACAACAAAAGAACACCAAAAAAACCACACTAGCATGAGTTAGGGAAACAACAACCCTCTATCTGCACTAGAAAAGCCTGAACTGATGGTGCAGAGCAGAAAATCCCTCTACCCATGCTCCCAGGTTCTGCCCATTAGTTGTGATGAACTACTGAGTCACACTGAAATTTGACCACTTAACACATTTACATATCTGGGTTCCTTCCACTCACCTCCTGTCCTGCAGGAAACTGTCTCACAAACAGCAATCACTGTGGGCAGCCACTGTTTTAGCTCTTCTGGAGCAGCACAGACCTCCTGCATTCTTCTGAGAACCACCACACTTCTTTTGCAGATTTTTACAGACTTGAAGGCAGAACACCCTGTTGTTTTCTTTCTCTCTTCCCCTTTTTTTCTTTCCCCCCCCCCCCCCCCCCCCCCCCCACTATTCTGAACACACTTGCTGTCACCTGTGCTGTGTAAGTTGAGTGGTACATATGGAACAGGAAGAAGAAAAAGACATTAAACATATAACTGGATAAATTCCTGAATAACTAAATCTTCCAGTACATCTCTTAAATTAACAAGAATTTAAATTATATACTAAATCTGCAAAATTTTTTTTCTACATATTACCATGTTGACATATTAACAACTGCAGTAGTTAGTTATTGAAATACAGTGTAAATCTCCAGACTTAATTGTCTTCCAGAAGAAAAACTTACACCTGATGTGTGAATATTCCTATATAACTGGTACTTCTGTTTTGCAAAAATGTTACCTAATTTTTCTTCTGAACTTGTATGAATGTTTCTATGCATCTCATCATTCAAGTAGTTCCTCATAGTGTTCTAGTGCTGCACCAGAGGCTGCCTGATGGTGGTATCTTGTAAACTCTACAACTGTGAGCATATGAAAGAAATTCCAACTCAGTGCACTGGCGTTGCTGCTTTACCAACTGACCATCTAACCTGAAACACACAAAAGAACATCCATTTTTATAAAACTCTGTCCATCTAGACTGAGAAAAAGACGGCTCTTCTGAAGTGGGTAAAGCTGGACATTCAGAAATGATAGCTTCCAGGATTTTATATTTGAAATCCTAGCAAAATGTCTATTTTTCACAGAGAGAACTTGCTCTTCTAACACTTATTGATATAAACTATCTCAACCAAGAAATACCAGACAATACCACAGTGACAAGCGCTGCAAAGACACATTTGGTTTGTCCTAAAAATGCTGGCATCTGCAGTGTGGATAACAGCCTATGAGATAAAACAAAGGAAAACTTGTTTGCATTTCATGTGAAAGAAGGCAACTGACAGTACATTCCTAATATTTATGTTTATTATGAAAGTGTCTCCAAATTAAAATAACCCACAATATTAATTGGTTCCAGAGACTTTATGAGGAATACTTATTTTCCATATTATAAAAAGAAACAACAACAAAAAATAACAAACTGAGTGAAACACAAACTAACTCCCAAAGTTCTATGCAACAGCTGTACATAAAAGGACTTTCAGCTAGCTATCACATCACTCACTGTACCTGGGACTGTGGAGTTCCTACATATCATTGCATTTCTGAAAGAGTTGCTCAAGCACCGGATTGTAATGAAAACACAGTTGAAATAGTGTCATCTGTCTCACTCTAACCGTGACTTGCAACAGGCAGTCAACATGCACAGTACAATATGAGAGCTTGTCTATAAAACTTAAATCCCGGGATTACAAGAAGATGAAGTTCAACAGAAGCTATAAAATGTCTTTATTTACACAGATCTTTTTAGGTTAGGTAAGAATCTTTTTCTTTTTTCTTTTTTTTTTTTTCAATCTCATATATAATCACTCTCAGCTACAAAACATCATTTCATAGCCTTTTCATCTATTTTTCAAATTGAAAGCAATTTCAAAAACAGAATTCTGTACCGACACATTCAAACACTGTGTTTTCATTGCAACTACAGTCAGAAATCTTTACAATTTAAAGGCTACACACATATGCCACTTTTCCAAACTTCCGTAAAGGTTTTCCAAAAAGAAAAGAAATAAAGAATAAAGTTGTCTTCCTGAAGTTCCCATTAGATCCCTTCTCCAAATCAAACCCATCAAAGCAAGTAATGCAAACTGGTTTTTCTTTATGGTTTGAAGGCAACTGTAGTTTGCAGAACACTGAAGTTAGGCCTAACAGGTTTTACTTTACAGGAAGGATAAAAAGTATTCAACAGCTTCTCTTACAACAAATGTCACAAGTAGTAGACAAGTAGGAGACATACAAAAATGGGTTGTAGCAAATAGATTAAAAAAATATCAAAGCATCAACTATAGAAAACCAACATTAGCCCATATTTATCTGAGAATACGGAAGGCTGAGCTAATGAAAAGATGGAACTTAACAGGCATTATGTTTCTTAGTAGAATAGCCCGCGTAAAACATGCGGTGTCTAAATCACCTCAAGTTGATCGCTGAATTTGCTGCAGGGTAACAGCTTTTACCATCACGGTCCATTCAGAACCGTGAAGTGATTTTCATTCAAAACAGACACAGTTTTAAGACAAGAATTATTTTACTGCCAGCAAAGCTTTAGTGCATGTACTTGGGTCTCAGAAAAAAGATTTGGCATCAGCAATCATACAGAATGGTCCCAGTCTGAAACAGGAGCTGAATACATCTGAAATTGTGACACCTGTTTCAGTTCTGCTGGAATTAAATAACACATAGAAAAAAATACAAAATGGCAACAAGGAATCAGCATGGGACACTTTGGTATTATAGAACTAGCACTACTTAACAGCAATCAAGATCCAAATGACTCCAGTGTTCACCACTGTTGTTTCATTAGATATTTCTTCCATTTTCTGCCATGTTTAAGTGTTTGCTTTTGTTTTGTTTTCTTAAGAAAAAAAAAACATTTTATTTTTTTCTGGTACAAAACATGACAATATGAAAAGCAGTAAGCAAAAGGACACCTGAATCTTATTTTAATATACTCTGGATTGGCTAGGGAGAGAAGAAAAATTCCTACCATTTACTAACAAACTCTACACATTACTTCCTCATTTTTCTACTTCAATATCTTAACCACTGTGTCGGGTATAGAAAGAGAGCATAAAGGTTGAAGACAAGAAGGTTACAAAATACAAACCTTCATTTCTAAATTCTACAGAAGGTATGAATATACAGAACCTTTTAAGATATCGCATTTACCATGAGCCATGCGAATCACCTTAATACATTTTCAGGAATACGTGTGATTATCCTTTACATATGTAACAGCCTCCAAAAGCACCTTACAAACCTCTTCAGCAAAGAAGCAAACAAATTCAACTGAAAAGGATACAAGTGCGTGATATCTGGAAGATGAGGCCAACGTTTTGACATCCATTGGCTAAAGCAATGAATCAAAGCATGCTGCCAAATATGATCACTAAAAAACTTGGTCATTCTCAGTAAGGACAGAAAAAAAAAGTATGAATTCTTAATCTCCATTAAAAATTGTTTAGCAAAGTTTAGTTAAGTACTTGAAGCTTCTTTGCTCTCAGCCCATTTTCACAAACATGCCTTTTGGCAATGTTACTCTGCTTATTTTCTAGACATAATTATACTTATTCTAGGCTGCTATGAAGGGACTTCAAAAAGCCTGGTTTATAGGAGATAAGTTACTGGGGGGTCAGATGAACCACAGTATTTACATGCTTTAGTGCATAACAGATGCAACTTAATTTAGAATTCAAACTAATTTCAATCCAAGTTACATTATTTAACAATGGGGATACACTAAGCCAGAGGCAGTTAGTCAACTCCGTTTGTAACACTGCCTGTAGGTCTGACTCAATACTATACAGAACAGCTGGTGAGGATCAACAGGGACCAACGTTACCTGCCTCTTGTTTGGAGATTGTTAATGGGAACTGTTTTCTGTCCAGATATCAAAGACGTTACAGTAATACAGGAGTACACTGACAATTTGGAGCAACATTCTGTCCCCATATCAGACAAAATATTTGCCAGAATGCCAGTTTTGTAACTATCTTTACAAAAGGGAAATCCAGTAGAGATAGAAATGAACATCATAAAGGAAGCATGTTCAGGCCTATTCACCAGAGGCTGGTTGGCACTGGAACAATCTTCTTGGAGCACTGGTCACAACCTCACATGGCCAGAACTCAAGGAACATTTGGTCAAGATTCTTAGACATAGGGATTGAATTGTGGATGGTCCTGTGTGGAGCCAGGAGCTGGACTGAATGATCCTTGTGGGTTGATTCTAACTCCGGATATTCTATGATAGTAAGATGTTATTCTCAATGACCAGGGTCAATTAGCTAGTCAGATTTCAGAACTAATAATGCTTATTCAAGAAATTCCAATATCATTTTGTTTTAAAACATAAATATGCATAATTTTATGTTTTATGCATTTTAATAAATTTATAAATAAATTTATTATGTTTTAAAACATAAATAGCATAATCTTAACAATAATTCTTAAACAATGGCCATTCAAATACTGTGGATGGGATAGTTTCTATTGCAATCACAGTATCTTCATCTGTATTACATCTACCTTCATATGTGTTACTTGCATTAAAATCAGAGGCACAGAAGATGGATGAAAAAAATTAGAGCAAAGAAACTTTTAAAGGAGAGGGAGATTTAAATAAGACTCCCTTTCTCAGATATGCTCAGGGACATACAAACTATGAAACTGCTGAATAACAAAGGATACTGTATACAAAGGATACTGTATAAGTAGCAAAACATTTTTTCTCCCATGATTTAGAAGCTTTCTGTTTTCTTACCTTTGTTTTCAACTAAGAGGTGATATGATTTTCATTCATACTATTCTGTCCTTACTTTCAGCGCATCTTTCGCTAATGTGAAAACGATTCCTATGAGTAATAAAAGTTTCAGAAGTTTTCAAGACTCACAGGTGGAATAAAACAAATCTTTTTTTTTTTTTTTCCCCCCCCAAAAAGAGAGAAGTGGCAACTAAACTTTCTTCAGTGGACTCTGTATACAATAGAGTCTTTAAACATGTTTTATGATGCCAGAAACCATCTGTATTTTACCATTTTGCATAGGTAGAAGGAATAAGAAATATTTCCTGGACTAGATTTTCAGCTGAAAGCAGCATTCCAGTCCCTTTCAATATAGAAGACATGCTGTTAGATTTTTTTCCTGGTTTATTCCTTCCTTCCATATTTTTTTTCTTTTTTTTTTTCTTTTATATATATATATGTCTTTGGTGTATAAGCACATTGGTTCTGTGTGCACATATACAATACTGTTGAACAGTAGGTTGCATAGAGTCTGTTGCCCAAGAACCTTGCCTACTTTTGGCACTGCTATCAGAAATCACAGAAAAATGTCCTGCAAGAGTTTTAGGATCCTTAGCATCCTATATCAAACTTTGATCTAGGAAGAAGTGAGCATATCACGTTAAAATAATACCTATTTGGGGTATTATTTTGTCTTCTTCAGGACACAGTTTATAAATCTTTGATGAAACAGGAGAGCAAAATTATTTTACAGACACTCTTAATTTTATTTATAAAAATGAAAGAATAATGCTGAACCTTCAAAGTTTTAGGTTAAGAATTATGTTAAGTGAATTTTGCTCAAGTTTTCATGCACTTAAACTACTAGTAATGTACGGCATTCCGTCTTTTCTCTCTTCAGCCTACTAAGAAAGTGGCAATGCCTGTAAGAACGATACCTAGAATAAACTGTGTCCAAGGAAGCAATGACTTCATCTGCTGTTTTTTTCGTTCTCTGCTCTCATCTTTATGAACTTGGAAGAATAGTTTCAGGACTGAGTTCTGGATTCACAACGGTGCACTTCAACAAACACCTTTCAACATGGAATCTGTGTAAAAAGCTGATTGTCAAAATAGATGTCAAAAATTGCAAGGAAAAATAAAAGGCAAGAATGAGTGCATCCTAACTGCTGACATCAACGCTTCTGGACATTTGCACAACTAATCAAATCTACTTTTAATGCAATTAATCACCAATTTTATGTTACGCTAAAATAACACTTCCACAATCACAATGGTTCTTTTTTCTCTAATTGCTAATTGACCATATTATCTAGATTCAAAATATAAATCCAGTCTTTTAAAACTTTATGTTGGAGGAATGGCCAGTGTGATTCAATAGGCAGTTTCAAAACCAGCACTTTAAAACACAAAGTTAAGAAAAATATCTGAAGCAGAACTAGAATCTGCAAAGCTATGTTCTATCTTTTGTAAGTAACAAATAAAGCAGCTATTATTTATAGCAGACTCAACGAAAGCAACAAGGATGGACAGAACAGATCAGAACATGATACTCTCCACCACTGAGAATCCCAAGAGATAAAGTTTAAGAATAGATGTTCCCTTTTGTCCAGAAGTTCCCAGAAAGAATACAGAATAAATAATATTTAAAATATGGTACAAGTGAAAATACTGCTCCCATTGTGTCAATTACATACACATACAGCATGCCTACCTACATATACAGAATGATGTGTCGTCTTCATTCACAAACAGGGAGTAGGGAGTACGGCAGTGCACTATCAGAATGCTTTGATACTCTTAAATTTTTTGATGCTGAGATATATGAAGAAACCGCATTCACAACTTCTAATTTACTTAAAGTAGCAAACAGTTCATTCTGTTTATGTCTTGTGACACTCAAAGATTAATGCTCCTCTGAGCATGTGCTGCCTGTAAGATATCCATTTGTCCCATTGGCACCACCAGTCCCATTAGTGGTGATAATGCTGTGCAGGGTCTTTGAACGAGGTACTGTTTCTTCCTCATCTGAGCTTGACTCAATGTCACTTCGGTCATCCTTTGTTACCTGTAGAATTTGAGAAAAAACAAGCAGTAGACAATTTTAAGAATGGAGCTTTTTGATGTAAGCTGGAATCAGGGAATTCAAACAGTTTTCAGTTGGAGGTTTGAAAGTGATATCAGATCTGGCACATTTCTCCTCCTGCCTAGAACTCCCTTCAAACACGGCTGCTAGTACATACACCCTTTGTGAGCAGAGGCAAGGTAAGAACTTTGCACTGATGCATTCAAGGTAGTATCTCGAAGGGAGAGCACAGCGCTCAAGGCAAAGGGTGGTACCTACTAAAGGAAGAAACAATTCGAACTCCCTAGTTCAGCCTAGTTCCTGTCTTTTTGCCCTCCCACTACAATCTTATTTTCTGTATCTGCAAAATACAGAAGCTCGTCACCGGTACAGGGATTCCTATGCTTCCTGTGGGGTACTTCTCTTTGACTTGGTAATGTCAGGATAAAGGGAAAATATTCACACTAACCTCTTTCCCTTCACTTCCTAAGTCATTCTCTAGAGACTATACAGCTCACAAGAAATGTGCTGTGGGCTGGCAGTAGAAGGTAGAAGTATTAGCCTAAACATAGCTCAGTGTACCAGGTAACTGCAGTCTGATCTTAGAGAAATGATGAGAATGGTGGTTGGAAACACAGAACGCAGTTGAGTCCCTATCACAGGAACCACACAAGCAAGTGAGCAAATTCAATAATCTGCCAAATTTTTCCATTTGAAAGCTGCTTCAAAAACACACTGGCTTTAATCGCTAATGATTTTCTGCTAATTGCCAGCTGAACTTAATTCCTGTCAATTCTTACCCATTTACTTTATGAATTCTACTCCTTAGGCTAAAGAGTCTACACTTCTCTTCAGTAGAGCTCATTGAGGGTCATAAGTGAAGATCACTAAGTTTGAGAGCTGAACACTAAGTCCCTTCAGAATCCCCGAGGTGACTTTGCACCCAAAACAAGTAAAAGAGGAGGGACAAGAAGTGGAAAGAAAACAACAGGCATGATAAGGAGAGCAAAGAGGAGAACAGAAAGGAAAATCCTGCAAAGAAAAGGCCCTGCCTGCTCAATTCTTAAGGGTTTGGGTTTTTTTCTTTTTCTTTTTTTTCTCAGGTGGTAATAATGGCACAGCCAGTGTCTCATATAACTCCCAATAATTGCCCATAACTCAGGTCAGAAGAGACCTTGGTAAGTCTATGCCTAAACTCCTGCTCTTTGCAGTGTCAGCAAAGAGATAAGAGTTTATCACAGATCTCTATCCAGCACAGGCTTGAAAATCCATAAAAATGGTAGAATTGAATCATATGAACAGAAAGAGGCATGAAGTTTAAGTTGCCTACAAGTTTAAAGATGAAGCTTTCCATTCCTGTTTGTACCCTTTTTGTATAGCTGAGATTCCTAATTGTCAGCATCTATCCACGCTGTACAGATCACCAAATCTGACAGTTACAGTTGACTTTACAACAGTAAACAGGACACACAAAGGTGAGAAAACACACGGCAAGACTTTTCCCCAAAGAAATCAAAACAATCACATAACAGGGAATGTCACTTAACTTAATTTTTTGATTACAATAATTATCCTCTATTCCAGAAAGCCCTGGAGGCAATTCTTTTGTCCTGGTGTTGCTTCAGAAATTACTATTTCCCTTTGGGGTTCCCAGTGCTGCTATTGACCTTACAATATCATAAACTTGAGCAACACCACACTGTTTGCAAACAGAGGAAAAAAAGAAACACACACCTATTGACACTAAAATCCAGCTATACAGGTATAAGGAAATATATATATACCCATATATATACCATGTATAGCTGTTATATATATATTCCATATACCTGTATAGCTGGATTTTAGTGTCAATGTCTAGCAGGGTCACAATTCTGGCATCTCTGAAACTGGACTTCGGCTGTGGTCAGAAATTCCATGCCATACCTACACAGCTTCAATTAACAGATTACTTCAGTTTCTCTCATATACAGCAACTTTTATATTACAGCTGTTGCAGATATAGAAATACACTTAGAATTACACCTTTATCAGACAGAAGAAAATTGGCTCAACAAGATGTACCTTAGATCAATGTGAGGGGATAGTGGCCACCTGAAAATTCTACCATCATTTGAGTTTTCTTAATATAGTAGATTGGCTGCTAAATATTCTGGTAGGGTATACTCAAAAGCCAGTTAATCAAAAGAAAATCCTATGATGTAGCCACATAAAAAAAAAAAAATGTAGAAAGTAACATACCAAGGTCTTTGCACTTAAACCTTGGTATGAATATAGCAGTACATAATTCTCCTTATCTCCAAAATAATCAACTGGAGTAATTCCTGAAGAGGGTGTTTAAAAATATGTATCTAGGCTTACAAAACTCCTAAGCATAAAATAGAGTAAGAAACAGATTATCAAAAATACTTACATATGTAGTTATAATAAATTGCTGGGCTGTTTCAAAGGCAGGTAACAGCAATACACCAGTAAAGCAATAATTAAGGATGAAGATCTACTGTAAGATATATGTAAATGTGCTGTGACAGCACTGCTTATTTTACTGTAGAAACTGAGAGGATGTGGTTGCAAATGAAGAAGAATGTTAAGATCTAGAGGAAGAGTCCTAGATTAATGTATAGGCAGTTTTAACCTGGTCATTATCTTGTTGCAAGTGTCTGACTCTACTTTCATACAACCTAAATTTCCTTGGTTGAACTACAAGACAGAGGATGTATATTCTCATGTATGCTTTCTGAATGGTGCAGAGAATCTGTTATCCTGACAATATTTATGTACAAAAATGGTTGTAATGCAATAACATCAAGGCACTATGGATATCAGGTAATGCACAGACAAGAAGTAAAAACAGCCTTAAAAGACAACCTTCCTTCAAATATCTAAATACAAGCGTTGAATAAAAAAAAAAAAATCAGGCAGAACTGCAGAACAAAAGCAAAAGCAACAACAAACACTCCAGTACTTTGCAGAATATATCTTTTGCATAGTAAATGTAAAGAAACTTACATGCAATGGGTTCCACTTTCCAGCCTTCCAACGCAGCACAAAGGAAAGGATAGACAAGCAGAGTAAGAGAGGATGCGAAACAACAGGCCAAGTTCTGAAGTACATTCAGAGAAAGCAGTTATCTACAGACCAGTTCCTATTCCATTTGGGGGTGGTTACACATCTAAAATAACTACTTATGAGCTCTAGTCCTTAAGGGCAAAATGCTTGGTACTTTAGACAACCCTTAGGCATAACATTCATAGTCTAAATACAAGCGTTGTTTCTGCACACAAAGCGGAATGAGGTTAGCATTTTTTGTGAATTACATCTCCCCATGAAATGTAACAACGCTAACAAGATATTACATTTTATCTCAAGCAGACTTGCTGCAGGGATCCTCTGGCCCTTCCCAGAGTCTCATAAATACTAAAAAACAAAAGAGGTTGTGGTTTGTAACCTTGCCACAAGCAAAAGCAGAAGAATTTCAGTTTGTTGTATTATTATCACTGTCAGCTGGGAAGCTAACAGTTTTCTAACTAGTATGAAAAAAAAACAAAACAGAACTGGCATGTTTAGTAATGTATTAGGGTTCAGAAAGAAAAAGTACCCCAAAAGTGACCACGTATTGATACTGAAACAGTTAAAATAGTAAATGTGAAACAGAAGTCTATCAGTGCTGTCTTACCTTGCCCTTTGAAATAGCTTTGTAGGCTGCCTTTATTATTAGATAAGACCAAAAACAGTGCAGAATTTGAAGAACCACAAGCAGCACATTGAATACCCACAGGGCAGGAAAACTGCCCAGAGCTTCATACAGTTCAAACAATGTAGTGTTTAATATCCTAAAAGAGAAAGGGACAGAAAAATCATTACATTTTTTTAAAGCCAGCAATCTCAAAGGATGCGCTTTCTAAATCAAGATGACAAATATGGGATTAGATAGGATTCCATATAGTTGCATCTTACAGAAGCAGCGGCTTGATCTGAATCATCTCGGTGTCTCTAGAGAGAATCACTACCAAACTGGCTTTCAATGCTTAATGTCACTTAAGAGACATTACATACAGGAAAGAAAGATTCTCAGCATGCATTTCTTCTTTTATAAAGCTGGCAGGTGTCAGTTGACTTAAGTGAACAAAATGATCATTAATAACAATGATTGTTTAATTCCTTTCTCTTTTAATAAAGTTTTTTCATCTTGGATTTCTTCCAGACGTGGTTTGGTACCTGTGTGCTACCAACACGAAAGAGACGGCACATATAGGGGCTGTTACTTTGCATGCATCTCCCAAGCACTAGTACCATGTTCTTCAAAACACATTCCCAGGCTGCAATAGGGATCTGCAGCCTCTCCAGGGAAGAGCTATACGAATTAGCTACCAGCCTATAGACACTAGGTGGCAACAGACATGCTTTGCCTGAATGCAAAAGGGATGTAACTGAGGTCCTCTGCAAGGATTCAGGACAGCAGAGCTCACTTTTGAAATGCTAGGAACACTGAGCTCTGCTTTTTGAATAATCACACTTGCCACAGCTACAGTCCTTTCCAAAAACATCAAAATCAGTTCAAGCAACAATAAGTCTGTATACACACATTTAAGTTAGAATACAGCATAATGACTTACATATATATGAACAGCATTGACCACAAATCAGACAATGATTTCTAACACTCTGGCCTTGTAGTATGTAAGGCATTTCATAATAAATATTTTAGCTTTTTATTTTTGCTTTATTAGTCTAAGATATGTGTATGATTCATAATTTAATGAAAGGATCTTATAACCTTATATACAGTTGTGTTTTCAAAATGCTTTATGTTTATGGAGTAGACATTGCAAAAAACTGTTTTCTAGCTGAAGCAAAACAGTTCTGCACTTACTGTACTGCTCTAATTTAATGCTCAGAATAAAATTAACATATTTTCAAAAACAACTGAACAATCAGCTGCATCACACCAACAACACAACTTGGTTTTGGCATGATGCAGCACCATCTAACTTCTCTAGCTGAATAAGCAGTACTCAGGAGGCTATCGGCAACAGGCCCATGTGCTGACTCAGATAATGCTCACTCTCAACAACTTAGTGGGCACAAGTCCAGGCTCTTGGATAGCAGAAACTAATCCTTGGTAAGCTGATCACCTGTCTTACACTTGGGATGAAACAAGGAAAGGGAGACGAAGGAAGAGAGATAAAGAGTTGGAGAGGCGGAAGAGTAAAATGCATGTTTAAATTCATCTGAGAATTGGCAAAATCTGCTGTATTTGCTTCTGAAAGGATTTCAGATGAGTAAGAGAAGACAAGAAAGAAGGCATGTGAAAAGAGTAGGTGGTCTTCCAGGCAGGTGGAAAATTCATGATAAACTCTGCAGAATGAAGCATAGCGGGGTGACTGCCATGCTGGGCACTGTTATCATGTTCAAAAGAAGCAGAAACTGTACAGCTGAAATGAATGCTAGTGCAAGTTGCCTTAACTCCTGCAATATTGCCCAGTGCCCACCAGACTACACATGCAATGAGCAGAATGAAAGGCATGCTGCTACTGCAGTGGAAAAGGTGTAACAACCGTATTAACTTATTCTTCATTATACATACTAAATAGTGACTAAGAACAGAGATCAAAGAGTCAGGAGGCCTAGATTCTGTATTTCTATTAACTTACTGTGTGATCCAAGTCCTCAAGTTCCTTCACCCAGTTTACTTATTGTTAAGGATGTATATAAGATATCAATGCTTGCCTGTCTCACAAAGATGATGGGACACATTAACTATCTTAAATTACTGGGCTTGTTTATAAACCACCATGGACTACACTGTAACAGTAAGAGTGTGAAAGTACACATGTGCACACGTTGACCAGCCACAGGATATACTGGCTAGAGTTCATCAGTAGTCAAGATTTATCACTGTTATTTAGACTTTCATAGAAATACAATAGGCCTTCAAATCCCAGGCTGACACAGTTACTTGCACTAATAATGCTAAGCTAACTTTACACCCAATAGGAGATCTGATAGCTGTTTCTGCATGCATGACCTTAAACAAGCTACCCAACATTTTACCCAAGAAGGGTATAAAATGACAAGTAAAACACCATTAAGTTCAAGAAAAGGTGGACTACAGCAACTGCATATCCCAGAGTTTTCAAGCTGCAATACAGATAAATATTTAATTATAGCAAACCCAGTATGTAAAGATTGTACCACCAACTTCTCACTCCTGAGTTTCAGCTTGGCAGAAAGTTGGAACTATATAATCTGAGCTCCGTTCCAACCCAAGTCATTCTATGATCCTATCATCATGTGGAGTACTGCTGATCCATTCCAGTCTCACACCAGAAAACACTGAAGTCAGCTGAGGTCTGGCTGCTAATAATACAAGCTCAGATGCTGTGCAGACAGGTGGCTTCTACTCTGACACTAACCAGCAACAGTACCTCTTTGCAGAAATCACATCCCCGACATTGAGATCATATTATTTTAAGTCCTGTGTAGATCAATAGGATTTCCAATTGCTTAAGAAAAATGCTGCTACAGACAGGAAATTATTCATGTTTGACATACAGTAAAAGATACCATTCTGATCAAGCTGTCACTGTCCTGTGTTCAGCTGTGCTTTTCTCTTTATTCAATTTCTTCTCATCAACAACTATTGCCTATTAACTGATCTTGCAGTCACTAGCATGAATATTAGTATTTCTATCCAGATGGATAGAAGAAAAAAAAAGAATACAAGGTCAGAGACATCTTCACAATCCAAGCTCAAACCTCAGGATAGTCTTTCAAAAGACATTATGATATGAAAAGAATTCAAATTTCCTAGCTGAACATGATTATACTCAGCAAAATGTTTTATCAGCAACATATCCTGGCAAAATGCTTGCATGAAGACCTGTGGATCACAGCACACAGAGGAAAATGACGTTATGCTAAGAATGAAATTTCCAAATCTGAAAAACTTCAAGCACATAAAATTTTTATAAAAGGAACAGAAAATATATATCAAGTCTCCTTTGCCTGGAGTTCATCGTATTCTCTAAATAGAAAGGCTCTTAATGTAAACTGCAGGAGGACTGTTAAGCTTTTCTGATGCCTCTTCCAGTTAAGTAAATGCAGTACCTGTGTGGGAGGAATATTCTTTTGGAGCACAGACACACTGTGTTGTGTTCAGCTATGTGCCATAGCAAACATTTCAGGAGAAAAGATGAACCAAACTTTCTTCAATGCAGGAACTGAATAGGACTTGTTCAAAACAGCTGCAGCCACTCCTCTGCCAGACACCTACTGCCCTTCAGGTGGCTTAGATGCCATCAATAGTAAGAGTACTGCACTTTGAATTCTTTATTTTATTTTTTTACTGAGATCGTGTCCTGCAGCAATAGTATCGTTTTGAAATCCACGCTTCAAAAAGTGTGATGGTAGCATCTACCAGTGACTTATCTTTCAAATGAATGGTGAAAACATCACGGATTGTATTTAAAAATTATAGAATCATTAAAGTTAGAAAAGACCCCTAAGATGATCTAGTCCAACATCAATGCATCACCATCACACCCGCTAATCCACATTGCTCACTGCCTTTTTCTGAAAACTTCTAGGGGCAGTGACATCACCACTTCCCTGGGCAGCCTGTTCCAATGCTTCACTCTAGGAAGCATTTACGCTTTTTCTACTATCCAACCTGAACATTACCTGGAGTAACATATGGCTATTCCTTCTTATCCTATCACTGTTACCTGGAAGAAGAGAATGACTTCCACCTCACCGTAACCTTTCCCGTTGTTGTAGAGAGCAATAACGTCTGCCCTGAGACTCTTCTTCTCTATACTAAATAATCTCAGTTCCACCAGTTGTTTCTTATAAGACTTGTGCTACAGACCCTTCATAGCTTTGTTGCCTTTCTTTAAACATGCTGCAGGGTTTCAACATCTTTCTTATAGAAAGCAGCCCAAAACCTGGGTCAAATTTTTATCGCATCTCTCTCCAGGTAAAAATCATGGCCAGCCTCTTTTCTCTTCCCCTCCTTCCTCTGCAAATGATGTAATTTTGGAGGACTTCAGATGACTGCCATTGCTGAGGCACCCTTCAGTTCAGCCTCCTCAGCTCAGCTCAGCCACTGTGCTCCTCAGTCACTGTGCCTTGAGGAGCTGACTTAAAAGCAGCTAAAACATATAAGAAAGTGCCTAGCCACAGGAACATCACCAACATTGCTTCCCTTCTCTTGATACATTTACATTCATGAGAATAATTTTGAACAGAAGTGCCCCAGCACTTGTTTCTGGCCTGTTTTCAATCAGGTTTTAGAAAGGAAAGTGAGAACACTGACTGAACAGCCTGCCCAACAACAGAAGTAATTATTACAGCCACAGGGCACAGACTACAAAAACAAAAAACAAGAACTGACTTTGGAAGACCTAATAAAATCCCTTTTCATCTCATTTTTTTCCAGTTGTGATCACACAAGTCTTAAAAATTGAAATACTGAACAAATGCCACTTCTTATTATTTACACTGCAAAGCCACAGTGGTGAATGACACACACAACCTTTCAATTTCTTACAGCCTTCCTGTAAACTCATCAGTATTAACCAAGCATTCCAAAGACTTCAGTTTTGCTTCACATAATCCTGAGTGCTGTAAACAACTTGAGGAAATAAAACAGGCAGCATTTGGCATTATTGAGGACATTATCGAGTAACACTTTGTCAAAAGCAGATGGGATGACATTATACATATTCTGCTACAGAGCAGAGAGTTGAAGTCAGTGCTTTCTTCAAATGTTTTTTAGTTAGCTTGCCAAAGACTCTTTATTAAATGCTGTTGATTAAGTGCATAGGCTGTAAGTTGCCTGCTGAAACTACAGAGCATCTAAATTACAAAGACATTACATAATTTTTGCTGTTACTTCTGCAGCATCCACTTACTGACACCATGAATAACATCAGTAATCAAATACACCGGATTAAAATAAGAATTTATTCCTTCAGTAACTGCTACCTACAATCTAGGTTGTGCATTGTTTTGGACAATGTTATGAGCAAAATGAGGTCAAAACAGTGTCAACGACATACTTTCATATTAAGAAAGTAATTCATTTTACTGCAGAGCTATTAGAGATGCTTGTCCAGCTCTATACATAATATTGGCCAGAATAGAAAGGCTTTCACTGGCTTCAGGATGCAGTAAGAATAAGTAAGGCCATCATAAGTAAAACACTGATCATTCAGAGTCCAGATGAGTTTTGGGCAGCTGGAATTTATCTGGTTACCTAGATTTTCACCATGCCTATTAAATAACCAGAAGTCCTGCTTTAGCTTGTGCCCACGTCTTGTTTTCATGCAGTAGGATGCTTGTGGGTTTGAGCTTTCTGTTTTGCCAATATGTTCAGGGGAAAGAAGCAGGGTGCCTCTGTCAGGGTCCACATGCTGCCTTCCCACCATACACATGCTCAAAGGGCCAAAGAGTAGAAAATCTGCTAGGAAAGAAAAACAGATCAAAGACAAGGATTCAAATTCCCTGCATGTCAGGAACTGCACAAAAACAGACAAAATCAGCTAGAAAAAAAAAAAAAAGCCAGAAAAAAAACCAGGTTCAGCAAATCTCTTCAGCAGCTGCTACTGATGGGGCTCTGTGCTGCCCTATTAATAACTCAAGCTGCAATTTCACTCAGAGAGAAGCAGATTGCAGGATAAAAGGAAGGAGACAGAACAATGCAAACTGGCAATACTGGATCACTGTTTGGAGACCCAGTGTGTGCATTAATAACATGGCTGTATCCCATGCTGTTGTTTAACTAATGATGAAATTCAGGAACGGCTAGTCAGCCAGTTATGCAGAGATAAGAGATAGCAATAAGTAACTAGGATTTATTCCAGCACACCATGGTGAACAGAACTTAATTTTAACTCAGCAAGGATCATACTATGCCTGTCTGGCTCATGCAGATAATCACTGCCATGAAAAGGCAATTACAAATCAGCCATGAACCAGACTGTGTGTATTCTCATGAACTTTAAAAATGAAAGAACAAGAAGAAAACAAGTAGTTATTCTGAGGACAGGCAGACCTGTGGTTATATAGCTTTTGTTGTCATAAGGAAAAAAAACCAACACAACTATTTAGTAACTGCACTTTTGAGTCAATGAAAAGACAGGTTGAAACAGTGAGAATTACTATCATTGACAGAATCTTTCTAAACAGATGCACAAATGGAAGATCCAGTTAGATGTACCAACTAATATTAAACAAGACCACGTCACATAGCCAAAGCAGTTTTCTTATCTGTGCTCACAGCTTCTAATGTTTTGGAGGCACCAAGGTGTCTGAAGAGGTCAACAACAGGGCACCTGGTAACACCAAATCTACCTAGATGAGATAGATTTTGGGGGACAGGAGGAAGATGTCTGTATTCTTTACAGTCAGCTTGAATCAAGCTTTCACTTACATTTGTACAGTTAAGCTACTGGTGTTTTACAACATTTGTCAGTGAATTTACACTGTGTGCACACTGACACTTCACAGACCTAATGAGTGCTAACCCCATTACCCTGCTCCCTTTACTTTTGATTGCAGCACTCTCCTGCAACTCACTGTTCTAGTTTTCCTATAATTAATCAAAAGTGGTGAAAAATAACCTATACTAGTACTACTCTGAGAATCATGAAGGAAGCTGCATTTACACAACTTAGCATTGTCCACATGGTAAGCATCAGCCTTGCTTTCATTAGAGCCTTCTCTTCCTTCTTTCAATCTAAAAGTTACACCTTTCTGTAGCTACTGCAACACGTTTTAAAACAGTAAATAAAAATAAAAAAAATTAAAAAAAAACAGTATAATAGTCTCATGTCTCTCTCCACTGCTTTCCACTCCTGCTCTTTAGAATACCCTGTCACCTTGTGAAACTAGTTTCAGATACTGAACTCCTCGCAGCATTATTCAAACTACTCTGTCAGAAAAAGAAAACACAACGCATATATTCTGGAAGGATAAGCACAGTAAGACAGTAGTTCTGGGACTCTTCTTCATCCCAAACATCATACATTTTGCAGTTCTCAGAACAAGGATTCCGCAACAAACAAAGACTGGAAATCTTAGCTGCCGTAACGCATTACCTTCTTCAGACCCACATCTCCTGTAATGTAAGAGCCCGTTTGTTCTCTGTATGCTTCAAAAAATGATTAATAAATATTACAGCCCCTCGGACTTTTCCTTTCAGGATACTGAAATAAAAACACAATGACATTAAAAAGCAAACCATTCCTTTATCAACAGAGAGAAAACTGCATCTGTGCCACTACATCAAAACAAAATGTTTGAGAACTGGGGAAAAGAACATGCAAGGCTTATTGGAATGAAGAAAAGTTTGCACAGTATGACCACAGTCAAGTCTTCAGTTTGAGGTAGCCTTCATTCTCTTTACAATTCTGTATCACTTGAGAAGGCATCATATTCCCTTGACTCACAGAGAGTTATGTTTTATGTTGTAATTTGCTAGAACAGAGATTATGCGCAAGTGGGAGAATTTCACAAGCAAAATGTCTTGTCAGTGAAAATAGCAGCTTTACTCCTACATTCACTTAGTGGCAGGAGGAAGAAAGTGTCCTGGGGTTTTTGAATTATTGCTGAAATGAACTCCAGATGCCTGTAGAAAGACTGCTAAATATATACCTAATTGCCTGTTTCTTTTGTCTTAGCCCTGCTGCTAAACAACCTTCAGACGACAGCATCTGATACATTCTGAATTCTTTATTAGCACCTTTATGCAGAATTAAATGGCACTTGTGCAAAGCTGGAACACAAGCTCATGCCTGCACTTCATAAGCAGTGTTGTTGGAACCCTGCCTTGGATATCTGCCTTCCTGCGTGGGGGAGGTTTTCTTATAAATTACAGTCTTCCTTTCACATTACATGCTCACCAATTTTTTTTTTTTTTTTACCTCTTAGTTTTTATGCTAGAGGAATTTGCATATTTATGTAATATTAATCAAGCACCAAATTTTGCTGCTTTGAATACTCAGCAACAAGGAAAAGGAGAGCAAAACTATGTTTTCCGGCTTGCTGCCACTCCAATGACTCATATTTGCTGGCATGCAAGCTAATGGGGATGAAGAGTTAGCACGACAGCTTCATAGAAAAAGAGGATTTGTAAGATACAAGCTCATGCATCCCATACTTAATCTCTACTAACCGTGGCTCCCATGTGCAATGCTCCCACTAAGCTAATTTCCCGCTAGGAAACTGCCTCCAAACTCTGTAATTACAGATGTTTGTAAGGATAATCATTAAGTGTATGTAAACTGATACATTGGTTTGCAGAAATGATGGTGTCAAAAATCACAAATAATATACACCACCTTATACTCTCTTCCCTATAATTGAGGCATCCTTGCAACTAGCACTCCAGCAAGAGAACCCTCTGAAGATACCTTTCCATTTATTCCTTTCTGTGAGAACGTATTTTAGGGCTAACTTGTGATTCATAGTTTAATACGATTTCAAAAGAGCCTGATACTCTTATTTCTTAGTCATGCAGGTAAGCGTATTAAAGACTGCATGTGCTTCAAGGCAAGGATCTTACTTTTCTTACAGTGTGACTTTTTCTTGTAAGGAAAAAAAAAAAAAATACCATCACCACTGTCCATTTATTAAGTAGACAAATTTCCAAAGCTGAAATGCTGGATTTTCTTTTTCTTTTTTTTTCTTTTTTTATTTTTTTAAACTAAAAGGGTATAAAAATCAGGAAAATTGCAATTTCAAGACATAGACAGAAATGTCAAACACTGTTATGAGCAGCATCAGGTTCCAGGTGAACTCAGAGTGATACAGTGTTTACAGTTCAGTTTCATATTCACAAGGACCAGGTGAATGGCTAAACTCTTCACAGATTCAAATGAAATAAACATGTGCTTTGGTCAGCTAAGCAGAAGGAAAGGCAAAGGTATCACTAGTGTAACCATTCTATCTGTGAAACGAGTACATTGTCTGCTGCTAGCTACACACAATCCCTCTGCCTTCTGATTTTACAAGTCTATACTGAACGATGCCACCTAACCATTCCAGTGTTATGATGCATTCTTCTACCACAGGTTCCACAGGAACAAAATACGGGTATTACACAGACAGTATGCCAAACAAATTCTACTCTTGTAAAAAGAAGTTTGTTGTCTATACCATCTAGCAACTAACTTTGCCCATAGCTGTAACCTGATGTCCTCATTAACCCAGTATTCAGTACCAAGGGAGTCAACAATACCCAAAGCTACCATGTAATGCTCTTTTCTGTCCCTCTTTTCCAGATCTACTCACTACAATTTTCATCCTGCTTTCAGTACACTGGGCCACTGCTACTCTTTAGAGCAGAATTCAGACAATGTTCAATCTGTTGCTTGTACCAAGTGCATACAGGAATGGATGGGCACACCCCAGATCAACAGTACAAAACGTCACGCCTGTACAGCAGTGCTTAAATCTGTAACTTAATGCTGTGCTGGTAGTCTCTTCTAGGCCTCCGCAAGTCTGACAGCATAAGGTGTGCATTACAGGGTGTGAACCTCAGTCTGGTTATAAATGCAGTGTTATTTTCAATGTCTTGGGTTAAAAGTTAAAGTGTGGATCTTCAAAAACTCAACTACCACAGTACAGATGTAAAGGATGGGAAAATCTTGACCTTGATAATTTTGAGATATCTCAAAAGAAAAAGCATATTGGGCAGCTGCTTCTAGTTAAATGTGTACAAGATTAATGTCCTCCTTCAAAATCATGCACCCTGGGAAGATTAATCTAATCTTCATTGTTTGTTTATCAAAACCAGCACAAAGCAGTGATCTGGTAAAGTTTGTGTCTAAGTAACAAAATTTAAAGTCAGCAGCTCTCTCTTTGCCATTTCAAATAGCACAAAGAGTAGTTTAACTGCTCTGCTAGTGCTACAGATAAACACATAAGGCACCTTGTAGAATCACAGAAAGACTGAGGTTGGAGGGGACCCCTGCAGATTATCTGGTCCAACATTCCTGTTCAGGCAAGGTCATCTACAGCAGGCTGTCCAAAACTTGGACTTTTTCTGTGTCACCAGGTCCCCCTATCTTATTCAGTGATAGGCCCCTATTTTGCCTAGTCATCCTTTTTGTCATCTATGCATTTACGTAAGACCTCTTTGTTGCTTTTGACATCCCTTGCCAGATTAAATTCTAGGTGAACTTCCTCTTTCCTAACCTCATCCCTTCATGCTCTGCATTCCTCTCAGGTTAGCTGTATACAAAATCCCACCTCAAAGCACTCAGAAAAAAACTAAATTTATCACTGTTTTAAAATCATCAAAGAGAGAAGTGAGTAGTGAGATTTCTATTTCAAGTTGCCATAATCAGACTGAGCCTTTCCTTCATTTCCCAATATAAAGCAATGTGCAATGGTTAGATTAAATCCCATGATCAGAAATGCTATCATTTTTCCTATTTGAGGTCATACAGATAGAAAAATTAACTTAATTCATTTAGCAAAATTCAATGAATGGCCAAGTTAACTTCAAGGAAGTACTAAGGAGAAGGAAGAAAAGATGCTTAAGAAACAAATCATTGCTCCTTGGAATAAAATAACATGCATTTAAAAAATGCAGTTTGTGTGTCTAACAATTTTCTCCTTTTGTTATGGGGCTATACAAACAGCACAGTAGGGATCAGGCATTATCATATTATTTTTGGGGGGTCATTAACCACTAAATGAGACTTCTACATTCTAGCATTAATCAGGACCAATGATAAAGCACATTAAGGAACTCCTTAGGCTTATCCTGTTTGCAGTAAACAAGCCATAAAGAGAAACCTTCATACAGGATTTGAGAAGAAATTCTAAGAGAGCTTGATGCTGGTATCCGTACATCCAGTCTGCTTAAATGAAGAACTTGGTTGTAATCTTTCTAAATAAACCTCTGCAAAGGGTAACATTTCTGATGTTTCCCAAAACCAAAACTACTGTCATTATCTTCTGACATAATAATAGATCCTTCCTGGTCTCACAGAGGTGTGGAAACTTCAGTTACTTCTGTTTTCACTAGAGAAAGGAAGGATCTTGAACATAAAAGAGTGAAGTCAATGCCTTCTGCCAGCCCTGCTCATATATAGGGTACATGAACCTATAGCAAAGTATTTCCTTTTTAGGCAAAGCTAACTCATACTATAATTACAGAGAAACTTCAATGAATTTCTCCACCAGTATAGAATGAGTCTGGAGCCTTCTGGATATTGAAAATCCTAGCAAAAGAATCAAATATCTGTGTCTATTTGTATGTGTTCAGGTGTATGTACCTAAAAAGAAAATGTATGTGCACACACAAGCAGCTATCTTTGTTTGGGAAGAGCTGAGATTACGTTAACGCCAATATAATTACCTTGAAGGTGCATGTTTTACAGAACTTTCCCACTACCTCCAACACAAAGAAAGGGTAGAAAATGAATAGCCTGCAGTACTGCAAATCTGCACAATAACATCCTTACACTGATTTCAGCAGGACTGGACTTTCCTTTGCTCACTGTGCTTTCTTTAAGCTGAACATATTCATAAAGCATGTGCTGTAAGCTAATGCGAAGATCAAGCTCAGCATCTGTTCAGTGCATTCAGCGACTAATATTTTATTTTCCCTCCCACTTCTTGCCAACACAAGAAACTACTTGCTAACCTGAAGCCACGTGACTTCCAATTCACTTCCAATTGAAAACCAGAAGTCCCACGTTTCTTGTCTAGCACACTGTAAATCCAATCAGTCTAGCAAACAGGCTACTACAACACCTGGTTATATCTGAAACGCTCTTTGATGCTTTGGGAAACAGAGTAATGTCAGTGAATCATGTTCAATTACAACACAGTTATTTTCAAATCTGTTTGATGCTTAACATTTGGTAGAAATGATGTGTTTACTCACCATAAAGGATATATGCCAAGCCTACTGACAATGAAGACAATGGCAAACGTAAGGAACAGAAGGTCACTCAGTTTTTGACACTTACAATAGTTTGCCATTTTGGCAGCCTGTAAAAGAAAGAAATGTCTGTTTACTCCTGTGAGGACAACTGAATTCTCTTGAATTGTGTATAAGATGTAAAACAAATAATAAAAATAAATCAAATACTGATTAAAAGACTAACATTTTCATTGGGCTGCCTCACAGAAACCTCAGAACTCCTCTCTACTAAGCGGTTGGAAATTTTTGTTTTTCCTGAGAAAAAGATGCACAAAAACAGAATATTTCCTCCACTTCATTCATCTGCATTCCATTTCTTCTTTGAAATCCTACAAATCCTACGGTTTCAAATTTACAGAACTCTTACAAAGATTTTACTGAGCCCCACTATGTTTATGCTATCCTTGTCAGCAGCCTTTTAACCTACTTTCTCTCATCTTTCCACAATGCTACAATCGAAGTCCTTCCCACTGGGCTGCATTATTTTTGGCAGCTACATATCTTTCATCTTCCAGTTTTTGCTATATATAACATTTCTGTTTCAAATGCTCAATTGTGCCTCACAGCCCCTATTCTCCTACAGTATCTCTCCTGCCTTTCTGGCCTATGCAGAGCAGTTTCTGTCTTTAGATTCGTATTCCTCTCTCCAAATCTTTTGCCAAGGCTTGTATTGCCCCTATGTCCTCCTTCTTCATTTAAGTCACTTTTGCTCTCCTAACCTCTTGCCCTAAGCCTATTTTTATATTTTTATATGCAATCTTCTGACTCCTTCCTTGGTCAAGGAGTAAACCAGATACACTTCACTCAAACTCTTTAAAACTCTGATCTTACCTGAAGTTTCCCTGTCTTCTTCTTCCTGAAGAAAACAGCATGCACATACAACATTGTTTTAAGGCACTCATGCTGCTTCCAGTGTTCACGTCTTTCTTATGCTTTGTGTCAAAAGTGTGCAGAACTACTGCACCATGCAGTATATCAAGAGATTAATTTAGTGTCCACTGTATGTCTCCCTCAGAGGGGACATGTATCCAGCTCTCCTATCTAAAAAAATACTTGATTGTGAGGACTTTCCAGAGGCTAGGAGGGAAAAAAATAACACAATGCATATAGAATACTATTCTGTCTGCAGAATTCAAACCAAAGAACTATTTAAAACAGTGAGAGGCAGTCCTACATTGTTTCATTCTATTGGCATTAACACACTGAACCTGAAAATGCTCAATGCTCACATCAGACAATCCATATGCCAAAACCAACCAGCACTTCTGGATGTTACACCACATCTGAAATGCTTCTATTCAAAATCTGAACAAAGGATATTCTTACAAACAGAAAACAAATTAGGAAGCTCACAAAATATTTGGAAAGCTCAAGTGCTGCAAAGAAATCATTAGCATTCTAAATCAACCCTATATTCTTAAAGCCTTCTCAGTTAGTCCTGTATTCTACTGGACATGAATGTGTTTCCTAGCAGTTTGTACTTTGGCTGGTTTAAAGAAAAGATAACACTTTGGATTACATGCCAACATGTAAGGGAGAGGAGTTACTAATATCTTGATTTTCAGATAACTGGAAGTTCAGTATTCCCACGATGGCAGCCTAAAAAAGGTGATTTACAGTGTGTGAAGCTGGGTATTGCCACAGCAGTTTGTAGTAGTATTTCTCAAAAACAGTACAGGTGATGGATTATCAATACTCAAAACACATACCTACAAACAACATTGATAAAGAAGGACTAGAAAAAAGTAGTAAAGTGCATGCTGTTGGATAGAATTTGGCCACCTAAGACAATGTAACACAAAGTAACACAGCATTCATTAAGTAGGAAGGGAATTGAATCTGGAAGGCCTCAAGCTCCCTAATAAGAGCAATTTTGCACACTTAAACAGGTTAGTTCCGAGTGTTTTTAACCCACAACCTGTACTAACATTGCAAAGATACCCCAAGCCCCTCAAAGAACTGAACTTAGAAGGGATGCTGAAATTTTCTCTCAGTAGCCTGGATTTCAGCTAAAGATTATATAACGGCTTCCTACGCAAGCCAGTGATTCTACACTTAGTCTATCCTGGCATAGCTAGGCTGCTTTGAGCACCCAAGATAACCTAAACTGAGTTACAGATTCTTGAGTAGCACAGAATCTTAAAACGGTTGAGGTTGGAAAGGACCTCTGGAGGTCACCCGAGTCAATCCCCCTGCTCAAGATGCAACAGCCAGAGCCCATAGTACCCATGACCATGCTTTCAAGAATCTCCAGGGGGGAGACTCCCCAGTCTCTCAGCAGCCTGTGCCAGCCTTCTGTAACCCATACTTTAAAAGAAGTGCTTCCTGATGCTTAGACAGATCTATGTTCCTATGTGTGCCCACTGCCTCTTGTCCTGGCACTAGGCACCACTAAGAAGAGATGGGCTCCATTCTTTTTGCATTCTCCCTGAGCCCGTTCTCTTCTCCAGTCTGAACAGACCTAGCACTCTCAGCCTCTCCTTAAAGCAGAAGTGCTCCTGTCCTTTGATCATTCTGGTGGCCCTTCATTGGACTGTTATTTCCATGTCTCTCTTGCACTGAGGGGGCCAGAATTAGGCAGAGGATTCCAGGCATGGCCTCACCAATGCTGAGTAGGGGGTAAGGATCACCTCTCTTGTCCTGCTGGTGATACTTTGCCTAACACAGCCAAGAACATTTCTAGCCTTCCTAGCAGCAAGGGCACATTACTGACTCATGATCTTCCATGGGGACTCCTGGGACTTTTTTCTGAAATGCTGCTTTCCAGTTGGGTGGCCTCCAGTATATACTGATTACTTGAGTTGTTCCTCCCCAGGTGCTAGTCTCTGCACTTCATGCTGTTGAAATTCATGAGATTCTTGTCAGCCCACTTCTCTAGCCTGTCAAGGTCCCTCTGGATGTCAGAGTCAGCACTCCCTCTCATTTTGTATCACCTTAAATCATCCAGATAATTAATGAACATGTTAAACAGTACTGGATACCACTTGAGGTACTCCACTGCTTACCTGCCTCCAATTAGACTTTTTACCACCGATCACTACTTCAGTGCCTGGCTGTTCAGCCAGTTTTTGATCTGCTTTACTTTCTGATCATCCAATCCATGATTTGACAGCTTCCCTACAGGAATTCTGAGAATCTTAAATGGTCAGTGTCAAAGGTTTTACTGGATGCCCAGGATGACAATAGGAACAGCTTTCCCTTCATCCAGTCACACAATGAATTTATTACACATGTCAATGCCTTAAAGTCTATGGAAAAAAAACTTCACCTTCACTTTTTCCACCAGTACATACTGCTTTTCGCAATGAGAGCAGCAAAACTAATGCATCTCCAATCAGATTTCCACTGTATATGTTTCATCAAGAAGTGGTAGGTGGAAACAGTTTAATGGCTTCTAGAAGCAGCTTTTCATTTGTACCAGTACGTAATATATAAAACAGGTCAGGTACACAACTGATCCATCATGGTAAGAAATTCTATTAGCTTCTTTCGAAGCTAAATATTTATTTTCCTCTGCATTAACATTCCCTAAATAACATCAGAGTTCATTTTGTCTCATATGGCATAGGAGCTGTGATTTACTGTCTTAGCAGAAGAGAGCATGTTGAGTGAATAAATGTTTCTCAAGGGTTTTGGTCATGATTCTTATACTTCACAAGTAGCTTTAGTATTTCATGTAGAATAGACTGAAAAAACTGACTAAGAAGACCACAAAAGGCCATCTCACACAACAAAATAGACTTTGGTTTAAGTTTTCAAATCATGTGAGAATAGCGATCTCACTTTGCCTTGGGGAACAGAGGAATTGATCAAAAATATATATCCCAATGTGTTCAAGCTAAGATTTTAGCTAGCCTACCACAGCTACTCTTCAGTGGTTTTCCAGTTCCACAGGCACTGCTCTGATCTGAAATGAACAACATCAAGTATGCCCTTCTGTTGGCAAGAAAATAGGGATGAAGAAGGTTTGGGTGCATTCACAGCCAGCAGAATAGATCCACACACGTTTCTAAAAGAGGAAAAAAGCTTGCAAAGATGTAATTATTTTGTAATTATTATGTAAAATTATTATGTAATTATTATGTAATTATTTCTAATTGGTGAAAACCAGATTCTTACTTGCCTTCATTCTCAGGCAGTCATGTAACTTCTAGATTAAAAATAGATTAAAAAATGAAAACACAGTTAAAGCACAATCAAACCATAATGGCAGGACTTCAAGACTGAGAAAAGTGAATCATGCATTGAAGCTATGTTCTTGCATAAAAGGATCCTTGAAAATATTTAAAAAAACAACAAAAATAAAACCAAACTTCTGGAAAAAACAGTTATTACCTGTTCCTGATGGAAAGTCCACAGTGCAATATCAGCATTACTGATGAGAAAAATCTCTAAATTGCCACTAAAGAAGTTACAGATTATCTTGTTACAGATCATGTCTTAGAAGAGTATAAATCATCTTCCTCTTCAAAGCCATCTGCTTAATACTAGCATCTAGATGAGGTGTGGAGACAGGAATTTGGAAGTCTCCCAGAGAAGCAGGTGAGCTCACTGCCTTTGCACAGAACAGGCACATTGTTTCATGCCCTCTGCTCAGCAAAGAACAGCAGAACCAAACCCTGACACCTTGATTCTTCCAGAGGCAGGATTCTCCCTTAGCTCATCACTTCAGAGTGGTCAAGCCAGAAGTTTCTATCCCACACAGCAGCCACTCTCCATATTTCATAATCTTTAGTTTTTGATTTTTTCATGCTATATTTAAAATCTGTGCAACTCTTCCTGGCAATGTATCATTAGACTGTTCTATACAAGCAGCTTATCAAAGAATAAATCAGCCTTAAGTCACAAACATGGACTGCTACAAGTGTAATACATTTCAGCAATAAAATACGTTATATTAATCAACATTACCATCTTGAACTGGCCTCTTTGCTTAGGGAATACATGTTCTGCATAGCAAATAGATTCTACCCACTGACATGTGAGCTCTCAGAATAGTGAATATCACATACATTGATGACAAAGGTATTGTCTCACCTCTAGGACAACATCAGCCACATCATGGAGACATAAGGTCAGGGTTCCCACTCGTGTCAAATTGGTTACATATGAGAAGGTTATCAGGGTGACTGTTACAATGTGATGTGTAAACATGATGCCAAAATCCTAGAGCAGGAAGAAGCAGGAAAAAAAAACAAACAATGAAACAGTGAGATTCAGTACCCCCTCATGAAAATGGATGAATGTTTTTAAATCCAGCGTTACGGTTATGTTGCATGAAGACCCTGCTACTTAAATGCCTACCCAGCAATATTTTTCCTTTGACTAAATAAAATACCCACTGTATGATAAAAAAATAAGGCAAAAAGATAATTGAAAGATAGAAAATAGCTATGCCTCTCAGTTTGTAATACTGTAATCTCATAAACATCCATGACATTTATCCACAAGTTACTTTGAAAAAACTTATGTACATACAAATCAAATTATACCTTACTTCTTACATACTGAGTCTGCAAATACATACACAATCTGCAAAATAGTGCATCATTTACAAGAGTTCAAACAGTTGCAGAGGTACAACCAACACATTTCCTCCATGCTATGAGCAATTATTGACAGTCACCTGCCAAGTGCAATGAAGAAGTCTCACAGAGCTGAGAATCCCAAGTTTCTGTTTTTCATGTGTTTGTTTTTAATGAAGCTGTTTTTTCTTCACACTATAGCAGGGTCAGAAAAGTCTTCAAATGAGCTAGTGCAGATCCTCCTACTCAGATCTAAGCTGCTATCTTCCAAATGATGCATATTGCCCAGTCTTCAAACCAATAACTCACAGTCAGCAAGTAATTGTTACTACTGAAAAATATGGGCAGTAGTAAAACTCCTGGAATATCAAAATCTCTGATGCATCCTGAGGAGTGGGCAAAGCAAAGGGAACAACTAGTGCACTTGGTCTACACTCCTAGGCTGATTACAGGAAGAACAGGACACACTGGCATGAGACTCTTTTCTATAAGGCATAAAATCAGTTTAAAGATAATTAAGTCTTGCTGGAGGCTGGAGTTTGTTTAAGTACATGCAAATCTGCGGGAAAGTAGTATCAAAACTCTAAAGAAAAGGTCACAAAGGACCATTTGACTGGGGAGTTCCTCCAGGCACTGGGTGTCCAGGTAGCAAAGCAGCTCTGCTGCAAGGCTGGCTGAGAGAACAGATCCAGACAGCCACGAGAAACAGCTCCTCCAGGAAGGATCCTCTCCTCACCAAGTGCTTTGGGAGGTGGCATTTGTGTTTCTTGCAGCAGTTGAGTCCAACTAAACTGTCACCAGCTGATAAGCCCACAGCAGAGAAACAGTAGGGAAACTGAAGCTGAGCAGCTGCAGCCTTTTGAGAGACAGAGCCTGGCTTGCAAAGGGAGGGAAGGTCAGGACCTGCAGAAAAAGTGCTGGTGAGCTCCAAGTAATAAAGGAATAGCTCTGGCTATAGCTGCCCACTGCTTGCTCTCTCTAGTGTTGGGAGGTGACCGTTCAGTGCCACCTTGCCTGTCTCTGGTAATGGAGAGGGGTCTGCTATACATGGGAATGCATTGCCACTTCTAGGACCAGCCCTTGCATGCACTGTGCTGCATACCTGGAGTCTGTGAGAAAACCTGCAGATTGAGCTGACGCATTAACCTACAAAGGGAAGGAACTCTCAGCCTACCACTCCATATTTAATGCTGTCAAGTGCTACAGGCTCCTCTGTCCTGCAAATCCACAACATGAAGAAGAATTGATTAAAAGCAGAAAATTGTATCCTACTTTGACATACATCCAACATTTCTCAGTCAGATTATTTGGTCTCCAGCAGTCTGGATCGCAATCAAACACATGCAGCCATCATCTCAAGCTATTGTTTACACTCCATTTTCTTTAAGAGAACTGAATACAAGGAAAATTAAAGGCTATTCCTCTTTCTGAGGGTCTTAAGTGAGAGCAAGAACATGGCATCTTAGTCAGTTCAGTAACCACAAACCCATCCATGGGGACCACTTGACTCTGCCATAATCAAAAAAGCAAAGCATCTACCTTTTTCTCCAGGGCTAGAAGTAAGGTGCTAGCATTCCCACATGGCCATATTGCAGCCTAGATCTTTACCTGCTTCAATTGCAAATGCTATGGCACTTCTTCATTTTCCTGCTAACTGTAATTACATTTGCACATAGACAGACCAAATGAGAAGATAAGCTGACAATTTCCACTGTTTTCATAGATGCCACATTCAGGATCTACAAAGACTAGAATTCCATTCCCTCCTGGAACTCTTCAAGGCATTCCTGACAATACAGATTATTCCTAAGGAGACCTGATACTTATGGGCAGCAGTCTTCTGCATCTCCACATGAGACTACTTACAGAAATGCTGTACAAGGAACTCCTCTGATATTTATTGAAAAAGACAGTAAACTGACTCTGTCAGCTCTGAAACAGATACTGGTCCAATACTCTGAGAACTGTTAGAATAAAGTAGTAGTGATATAAATAAGATGCCTTTTGTTATCTTAGTCCTTTCTTTCCTGCTATTTCCTTATCTCAGTAATTATTACCATGCTTGAAGAAGCTATGTGTTGCATTTTTATTATACGTAAGGGTAACAAATACACAGAAACTAATGTTGCAAGGCTACATAATGTCAAGTGGTACTTTTGTTCCCAGCTTACTCAAGTAGTTTTATCCATATACAATAGAATTATAGCTGCACAAGAATGGCTTCTTTCTTTAGTGTATTTTGAACCATACACATTTGTGCAAGACACATTTATTTACAGCACAGTTACATTATAGCCTCCATGTGTAACTTCAGAAAGATAATGTGTCTGTACATGAAAATATGTTTCTAAGAATAGGAGAAAGACCCTACTCATGACACCATCAATGGGAGAATATGGTGCGAACAACAGAAAATCCCATGGGTCTCAATCTTGACACAAACCCTCCAGAAACAAGATTTCTGTTACATAGGATGATTTGACTATTCTATCAATGAATACTTCAGGTAACCAGAAAACATTAAGTAAGCCTGATTACTTTTAAAACTTATCAGAGGCTTGTTAGACAATCCAATCTTCTTTCTGTGTGTTTTACAAAAGAAAATTACAGGAAACTGGAGAAAAAAACCTAAAAAAACAAGCACAAAAAAACCCACCAAAACAAATGATAGTAGATCGTAGTATTTGAAAATATGAAACCCTTAAGAGTAGAATACAATTACAGCTACACAGTATAAGTTTATGAAGCAAATAACGTAACACAAACTGTAAAAGTTAATCTATTCAATTCATTGCCTTAACCTAGAGCTTATTATTTTGTTTGTATCTCTTCAACCACACAGAGATAATCTGATGGAACTTATAACATCTGAAAAAAAAGATAAACAGCTAGTTAAAAATCAGTGTAACCATTTGAAATAATGAATTTCTTGTTAGGGAAGAAAAAAAAAAAAGAGAGAGACTGAAAACCAGAAGTTCATTTATCTTGAGCTGCACAAAGTAAAAGGCTGGAGCTACGCCAGTGATCAGTGCTGGCACTTTCAGTGAAGACCTACAGCACCTTGCCTTGAGAAAGCTGGACGCATAATAGTGGTTGGCTGAATTCCTGTAGTGCTCAAGTCTGCCAGGGCACTTTTGATCATTCCAGACTACAAGACAGGCCCTGTTACGTTTAAAAGTATCTAAAATTATAAGCACAACATACACAGCAGTATTCCTCTCACAGTAGCAAGAAAACATCAACGTGTTTCTCAGATTAAGAACCATTAATCTGTTCCGCATAATCTGTCATGAAGTATTACCATAATGTCTGATACTAGCTGGCAAATTTCCTGCTTCTTCCAGCTAAGGTGTCACTGTATCACATATTATGTAGCAGATACATTAAGAAGTTTCCACATTTTTTAAATTAAACTTGCTCTTTAAAAGAGAACTAGAATGGCACTACAAGAGCTGATGCTTCTGTCAAGCTTGTAACTCTACGGGGTAGAGTTTTTTTTGTTTGTTTTTCAGAGAAGTTGTTTTTGCACTTTTACACCTGACCTATTGAAGTCAAAATTTGGTGAGAGAGCACCTCAGGAAAATAGCTTTGAGACCAATCTTTTGTCTCAAAATCTTTGAAGTGCATGAATTTGAGCCAGCATTATGCTTCTCACCTTTGCCTTACTTTACAGGTTGAGCACTTGTAAAACTTCTAGCCTTTCCTTGTTGGGACATATGCCCACTTACTTTATGCTCCTGAGTGCCTACTAGGAGTTCACCTTGGAGCTGAGCCTCGCTTCACGTTTTCCTAGCAACATCTATATTCCCACTAGCTTAGCACATTGTCTGTATGATATCCCTCTACATCCTGAGCTGTCTCATCAGACAAGACATTCCAGCATTGTGTTGTGATCCAGCTGATGGCTGCTATTGCCTCGATGCCCAGAAGCATGTGCTACTACTTGTTGTCAACTACTGTAAGCTCTCAGCGTTAACAGTATTCAACTCATGGGTTTTCTTGTCAGCTTGCATCTGCCCCTGACCACAGAGCAGTTTTACTGTCTGACACCAGCACACGGCAGCATTTTTCCAGTCCGGTCATTCTAGTTATCAATTTTGTTTAAACTACAAAAAGAATTATCTCCACAGTGCTAGAGCCAGTGATCTCCTAGTTTATTTACAAATACAGCATTGCCACTGTTTCCTGCAGGGTGCTTATAATGAAAGGTTTTTGACATGTTATCACTACACTACAGACACTGTGCTCTTGCTCTGCTGAGACACTACATTTTCAGATACAGCAGGAGCATGGTCTGCTGCTTCAATTGGTGCTCTGGGATCAAGCACTGTAAACTTGTGACAGTGGTGTAATTTAGCTACAACCAGACTAATTCCCTATCTCCATTTTCCTTCCATTTCCAAAGCAGTATGCTGAGAAGCCTTTTGTGTGTGTGCGTGCATATATATCTATATTTATCTATAAATCTTTTATAAATAACTGAGAGACATACAAAAGATTATTTGCTTGTACCTATGTATGGACAGGATCAGGCTGTGCTCAGCTCAACAATGGAAACAAACTCTCCATGTCATAAGGGCAAACACTATAGGAGACATATCAAGACAAAAGCCTACACAATGTCTCTTTTCAGAACTGTACTTCAGCATACCTAGATGCTGATTGAGTACCTCAAATTACCTTTCACATTAGGAAAGCAACTAGTCAGGAATCTATTAAATATTCTTTAAAAATATAGTGTTGCAAATGCAATGCTGTTGAATTTTGCTCTCTTAATAGGTACACAAAGAAAGGGAAATACAATCAAAAGTGCAGAGAGCTGAAATGGATGCATGGGAACTGATTAGATAAACACATTCCTGCAGCAATAATCCAAACAATTCTGTAGCATTGCTGCAGAGGTTTGATTTTGGTTTCCAACCAAGGGTTATATGTAATATTACTCTTTATTATTAAATGCATCTCTGTTTATAACCTGGCTGTGCAGGAAAATGAATTCAACACCTTCACAGATCTTACCAAATGGTACTGTGAATTTATGAGGCAGCCTTGCTCCATCACTGATATCTAATAATTTAACCCTTAGTAGAAATAATATATATATATTTGATCAATTGCATTCAAGTCATTTTATAAGAGCAGTAGATTTCAGCTGATGCCCTTTCCCTCTGAATACTTGATTATACCAGGCTCTTCTTCCCAGGTGCAGAAAAAAAGCACCCACCACAATAACAAGGAACAGCATGAAACAAGCACTTCAGCATCAGTTTTTCAGTGATGAATATCAAAGCCTTCAGTGTTTTCAGTCTCACTGTTCTTACCTTTCTTTTGATGTCAATGAACTGAGAAAACATTAAGGACCAGTAGAATGATAATTCAGCAATGTAGTAATAATGAAGGTCAGGCATCAGTGGCTGAAAGATGGAGATAAGAAAAGGTTAATATAGAGTCTGATACTATGAGCACCTGAGGTCTATACAAGAGATGTTTAATCAGAGATGGATTATTGTATTATACATAAGGATCCTATGTAAGAAAAATGATGTTGCCTCTTTCAAATTTCAATGGTTCCGGAAAAATATACTCCGAGCCTACCCACTTTTACATTTTCACAGTATTGCAATACCAAAAAATTAAGATGCCCATTAGAAACCCAGAACAAACTAAACTCTTCATACTTATACCACTGTTACAAAAAATTGTTTGAAACATCTTGCTGTACATCTTTAATGTATGTTTAAAGAACAGCAAAAGAAACAATGTTAGAGTAGATTAAAGTGACACTAGTATATATAACCTCACCTGTTTATGATAAAAACCTTGTGAGTTTTAAACAGATTTAACTCTTTCTAGTATAAAGACAACTTTTAAAGAATGTAACCATTATCTGGTAACACGCTAACATTCATGAAGAAGATAATAAATAAATTTACCCAGACATCTTGTTTGATATACAACATGGTTACACAGATGTTTAAAAGCAAAAATATAAATAAAGCAAAATAATAATAAACAATAAAGCAAAAATATAAATAACAATACAAGGAACCTATTCACAACCAAAATCAACTTCAAAGAGGGTAACTATTTAGATCCCAGCCTAAGAGAGAGAGTCCTAGGAGCTATTCTAATTTCCTCATGACTGTGCTTCCCTGCTAGCCATACCTTCCGTAACAGTGATAATGTTCACTAGTACAGGAGATGTTCTGTGGGCATGTCCAAAGGGATTAAACACCTTTTGACCACTCTGTACTGGCCCAACCACACACCCAAGCAGAGTAAGAGCTATTTCAATCAGAAAGAGGCAATTCAGTTGTCTCGTTTATTCCCATTCTTTTTTGCAGACCAATACTTTGTAGCCGAACAGTTTTCAGGTGCTGACTGAACATCCTATATGGATTATTTAAATGCAGATACATGTTTATTCTTTATGACAAACGTGCACACTCAAAATCAGTCTACTAAAGTCATCGCTTGTGCCAACATAATCCTTTTCTGATTTTGTGACACTGTCAGTATGCTTTTTCATTAGGTGTAAGGAAAAAAAAGGGAAAAGAACAGGAGCTAACAGTGGTAATAATAGGCTGTAACTATTACATTCATTTTGCACAAGAACTCACCAGTGAAAATTTCTAGTAAGATTATCATATAGTTTATTAAAAATAACATTAATATTTCTAAGCCCACATACAATGGTAATAGGAGAAGGGGGGATTTTAATGGCATCAGTTTCCTTCCCTGAGAAGATAAATAGTGTGTTTAATTTAGCTAACGTATTGGATTTCAGTTCCCTGAAGACTTGAATAGGACTGCTCTGCTCTTAAAGGTAAGTTGTAATCAAATGAGCCATTTGGAAGACACCTACTTTAAGTCCACATGGATTTCCACAATTTTGTGTTGAGTAACTCACAAAAGGATTGTAACAAACAACAGATTAGAACTTTCGCCTATATTCAAGAAAAAGAATCAAAAAACAAATGAAAAACCCAGTGCATAATTTTGATCAGTACTCAGTAGATGTCTTTGTTTTTGGGACAAAGATTTTGAAAATGATTTTTATTAGATGGTCCCGTTTCTGATGGACTCTCTTCTCTTCCAGCATGAGTTTAAATAGAGCAAGTGTAATTGTCCAGTGTAATTGCTTAAGACTAGTAACTAACTTTCTGAATTTCCCAGTCTGCTAGATCTCTGGCTTTGCTAAAACTTTCAGCACCCTCAGACCTTTGTAAAAAAAAATGGCTATTTCTCCACTGTGGCAGATGTCACAGGTAGATTTCCCAGATCTGTTTTCAGATCATGTGTTTCATTTCAAAGCAGGTGTGATAGTTAAATTCCCATTTCGCATCTGGAACACAAGGAAGACAGGGAGCATCTAGCAACATCTGAAGCACCAAGTAGCCTGTTCATACTAACGCACTGACATAAAGCTCCATCAGAATAAGAGCTCTTCAGAGATGCCATTCTTGGTTTTAGGCAGTACTTTTACCTGATATGGGTAACCATTCCAGCACTGTCTGGTATTCCAAAGCCAGGGTGTCTGGGAGAGAAAGGAAAACAAAACAAAACAGTCTGTACATGTAATTTTGGTCAGTGTAAGTGTTTACGGTTAATACAAGTGAAGGACAAAACTATAGGAACAGAGCAATATTTGCACTTGTGGATAAAGACTGAGAACTCAATACAAGAAGTAGATTTCTTAAAGTTTCAAAATATAATAGGGAAAAATGCCCATCCACAGAGAATTTCAGTTAGTGCACCATGATCTTATCCAAATAGCTTTTACAGGAGTGCAGACTGAATATAATCAGCTTGTGCACAGATGGTCAGATCTCACATTACTTTCTCAGCAACACAGGAAATCTTAAATCCCAGACTGTAAGAACTTCCTTATACATAAGCATCCTTTCACACAGTACTTCATCCTAGCCATATATCCACTCCAGAAAGTGAATCATGATGCTTTTTGTTTTCCTGGCTGACGAGATGGCCATCCAGAGACAATTGATTTTGTTGCCACGTAGAAAATACTGATATCTTAGGGCAACATGAAAAATGCCTCAGACACATTTTTTGTCACAGGAAACCACAGACTCTTCCATTGTAAAAGACTGGGCAAACTAAAAAACTTCACTTGGAGACACGCAGCTCTTTTGTGTCTTTTTTTCTTCTTTTTTCTCCTGATTGCACAAGGCTTATACAGTGCTTCTTTTTCAGTGTCACACAAGATAAAGCCGTGTAAGTACAGGTTATTTAGCTTTTTCCTCCTTTTCTGCGCAACCATGGGACTCTAGATAGAAATTATCATGGGAACAAGCTCTTCTACCTAACGTTTTCAACTGTTAAATATTTCCACAATAGGCAATAAGAACATGGCCATACCAACAGTAACCAAATAGACACATTTCCATTGTTTTATGCATGAGCATCAACAACTCCTTTTCAATGTGAATGTCTTGCAAAGCACGGCTGTGTCTCAAATTATCTCATTAGAAACATGAAAGAAAGATGTGGATTCAGGATATTTATATCATTAGTTGTTCTCCATCCAAGTATAAAGATTACAGAACATTATTAGGTCTCCCGGATCAAAACACATATGGCTCCTGCAGCACCAAGTAATACTAACACCATGTTTTTTCACAAAAACCCCTTGTGCATGAAACAGAGCACTTTCTTGTTTTCACCATAGGCAGAGCAGTCCAGTTCAGGCAAAGCATAACAACACACACACAAAATGCAGTGTTTGTGAGGAGCATCAAATCAAATAAAATAAACACTAAAAAGAATGTTGTTCTGGAGTTTAATGCCCTATGATGAAAATCAAGCTGGTAGAGTCTTTCTAAATAGGAAGGATTTGTACCATATCAAAAAACCATATAAATTACAGTCAAAATTATAGCCCAATCCCCAATTGATGCATAAGTTCTAGCTATGGTCTGTCTTCCAGAATGTCCTCAGAACCTTTCCTGGTTATGAGTGATGTAAATTTGACTATTTGAGGTTCTTCCTACTTTTTTGAATGTGTCCAGATGAAAGAAGGGAAGAGGAGGAGAGAAGAAATTTGCACATACTCACCCCCACTGCTCCTCAAGTGGAAAGGAATAATTCTTATAATAGCTTGAGCAGAATACCAACACTTACAAATAAAAGATCTTACGAGTTTCTGATGTGTCTCTTACAAGGAGGAGGCTGTAAAAATGGTGAAAGTCCATTCAAACCTCTTCACCTCTCAATTTGAAATAATAATTTAATGTAAGCAATTCAGTGGTTTAAACACCCCCACAGTAGTCACTGCAATATGAGTTCCTCTCATTTCACAAAACAAAAAAGGTATCTTGAAAGTGATACTGCCCCTCTATCTATAACTGTTAATAATACATTGAATCTAAAATATTTTTTCTGACAGCTGCTTAAAGTAGAGCCATCCAAATACTGTAGGATAACTCAAGTTTTAGCCAGGTTTGCAAAAGCTGCAACTGTCTTTCGTATCATATTCAACTAGAAATAAGATATGCTTCCTACCCAATTATTTTGCTACCTAAATTACAGGTGCTAGCACAAAAAATCCATATTTTTCTCCTTCAAATATTATGACATCTTAAGGCTTCTTAGAAGAGATGCCTGCTATAGGATCTGCAGATGTAGAGATTACGTTCAATTAAAATACCAAATGCTATATAAAAGAGGTTTCACTGTAAGAATCCATCAAGACTTTACCACAAAGCCTGAAAGGATACCACAAATTGAGAAACAATATAATAAATGAATTATTGTTAAGTCTTAGAGACAATACACTACAAAACATCTGCTTCTGAGCCAAAGGCAAATCAGAAAGCCATGCTACCCTCTCATAAAAAATGCTTCTGATCTGCTGTTTGAAAACCTAACTAAATTCTACATGGGCAACAGGCAGGCAACAGTGGCTAAGACTGCAGGGTATCTATACCACTTTTCTACCTCTGCTTCCTTCCTGGTCTCTTCTCCACTTGCCTAAGTTTCTCGGAGTCAACTCTAACTGTTGTTCTAGAATGGGACTTGGGTTATGGTTGCCCTAGCATGCTTTAGTGAAGAGCAGAGAGAGAGCATTTGGTTTACACTGAAGCCTTCCCCTCTGACCACTGCAATGAACATAGCCCTAGACTTTAGAATTTAACTTCTCCTTAAAGACATAGAATTAGCAGGAACTATAAGCATCTTTAGTACTCTGTGAACCTCATGACTCTAGGATACTCAGGGCAGGTTCAGCTGGAAGGAGAGAATCCTGAAAGGATCTGTGATGTAACACCTGGACACAATGATGAAGGGTGAGCTAACCAGAAAAGACTTAATGCTGGCTTTCTCGGGGCTCAGCGGAGCCACATGCATGATCAGAGGACATACCTTTAAATAGTCCCACACAAGACAAGCTCACTGTTGAGCAAAGTCCAGCTCTCCCTGCAAAGTCTCACAACAGACAGGAAGAAAAGCTCTATCACTTGACTCTGCAACAGATCTTTTCTGGGCAAACATAATGAGTGAGCTATCAAATACCAAGCATAAGAAGAAAAATGGAAATTCAGTGCCTAGGAAAAAGATGAAGTACAAGCAGCCTGATAACAAAAGGGCATCCTGAAGTTGAAAACTGCTAAAAGCTTCAGTAACTAACAAATAGGACAAAGGAAGGGCAACTGATGTCATGTTCCTGGACTTGTGCAGAGTCTTTAATACTGTTCTGCACCACATTCTTAACTATAAATTGGAGAGATACAGATTTGAAGGCTGGACTATTCAGTGGATAAAGAATTAGTTGGATGGTCACAGCCAGATGGTTGTAGATAATGGATCCATATCCAGGTGGAAGGTGGTCATGAGTGGTGTCCCCCAGGTGTTTTGGATCACTGCTCTCTAACAATTTTGTCAGTGACATAGTGGGATTGAGTGCACCCTCAACAAGTTTGCTGATGACACCAAACTCAGTGGTGCAGCTGATACAATAGAAGAGAAGCCATCCAGACAGACCTGGATAGGCTTGAAAAGTGGGTCCACGTGAATCAAATGAGATTCAACCAAGGCCAAGTGTGAACCAAGACTGCAGGACGACCTTATTTGGCCTTCCATTACTGGAGGGGAGCTTATAAGACAGAGGAAGACCAACTTTTTAAAAAGTCTGATAGTGATAGGACAAGGGTGAATGTCTTTAAAATAGGGAAGAATTACATAAGATATCAGGAGAAAATTCTTTACTCAGAGGGTGATGAGGCACAGGAATAGATTGCCCAGGTCTGTCCCCATCTATAGAGGCCTTCAAGCTCAGGCTGGATGGTGACTTGGCCAGCCTGATCTAGTGGGTGGCAAACCTGCACAAAGCAGAGAGCATAAAACAAGCTTATTTTTAAAGTCCCTTCCACCCTAAGCATGATTCTACATCACAAAGCACCAGGCCCACATCACTGAAATCCTCCCTTATGTATCATAAAGTGCCTAATCAGTACAGTATCAATGACAGTGAAGGATGACAAGCTGCTGTTAAAACTGCTGTCATTTACAGCATTAAGGAAAAAATTTCTTTTATTTTACAGTCCCTACAGGAATACCTGTCAAAACCTCCAACAAACCTCTCTACAAACTCTGTGATTAAAGGGAATAATTTTCAAGAATTCTTGCAGAAAAAAAAAAAAATTAAAGAAAAAAATCCTTGAGACAACAGAACAACTGAGATGCTTGCACGCTAAACAGAGGCCTCTACTTGCCTTACATGCATTGTCCTACTTACTTATCTGCAAAGAAAGCTTCTAATTGGCCCTGACTTTCACCAACCCCAAAGTAATGAAAAACTGTGTGCCTTGCTCAAAACACTGCTAGAATCTTCAATGTGAAAGCTTGGTTTTAAAGTAAAATAAATAAATAAATAAAAAGGTAGCATAATAAAACCCTTCCCATTGTGATCTGTTCTTCAGACAGTTCATAGTTGATCTGGTTGTAACAATATAAGTACTTGATGAAGTATTATTTTAAAATAACAAATTAAATTCTAGCTCATTACACAGTGATACAAACAACCATGAATATGCCTCTCATTCATATGTGCCCAGTAGAATCCACTGAATATGTATTAATATCTGAAACACACAGAGGTCATGGGCTGGATTCTCTAACACACAGAAGCCCTCCATGTCTTCCCCACACTGTTGGCAAGTCAGCCATCAAGTGTGTGTATTTAAGGTAAGTGAATTGCATGCAATTTTTTTTATGAACAGCTTGTGTTTTTAAAGATTAACATACTTACATGAGGGTCACAATTTTGCACAATGATTGTTAGTGCAGAGCTGAAGTTACTTTCACAGTTCACTTCATTCCACATTGCTCTGTCACTCACTAAGCTATTTGTACTTGTGCTGAGCACAACTAGGACCCAAGCAGGCAAATGGTGCCTACACACATTGACGTTGCTTTGCCAAGTAATTCAGTTTCATACTTGCAAGCGTGAGTCTATAGATAAATAAAAGACATGAAAAAATGAATAATGTTGCTGGCACTCATTTTTTCTTTTCTGCAGCCTATAAAGTTGAAACAAGCAACATGTTGAGGAAGAGGCACATCTTTTAGCCTATCAACAGAAAACCCCAGTTCTCTACAAAACAGCTTCTACCTGACAGTTTCAAGTATCAGAAAGCTGTTATGCACCTGATTCACTCTTAATCATATGGGCATGTTGTAATTTCCAAAGGAGTTCTTCCTCAATTCCCAGATAAGTAAGAAAAATCTCCCAGCTTTTCTCATGGATGAATAAAAGCAGTGGACCAGCTGTTTTTGCCAGAATAGAGCATGCAAAAATCCAAGCATGCCATAACAGAATCCCCGCACTTCAGGAAAACCTATTTATACACAAAAATGTATTTCAAACAAAAGCGAGACATTCCCAGTCTGAAAAAGATTATAAGATGCCTTTGTTGCCTTTGAAATTTGAATATTTTTGTTCCTATAGGGACAAAAAGAGTACAACACAGAAATTTTGAGCATTCAAAGCATTCATAATTCCCACTTCAAAATCTGAAAAGGCCAAGATTTTATCAGGCTTAATACATTTGGATACAGCTTTACAAAATTTTGTCCTTTACAGCTATCTATGATTCTATTTAGTGCAACAGAAATTAGTACTATTAATTAAAGTCAGAATAATACTTATGTCAAATTTCTACCCACCTTACTCTGATGCAAACACAAATGTGTCATGGCACTCATACACCTACTTGCATCAAATTAAAGCAGGCCTTTGGTCTTCAAAAAACTAAGTTCTTCAGCTGAGGCCAGAAGCTTCTCTCTTGCATTTGTTTACTGAACCCCCAAGATACTGTGCATAGTTTGTTTCCATCCCTAGACCTAAACATTTGTCATCTCATATATGTGTAATTTCTTTTCCTCAGTAGTAGCTGTATGCTCTCACTCTATTCTGCCTTTAATCTCTTGTTTGTAGGGAAGGACACTCCACCATATTCCAAGCCTCACAGCTTATCTGCAATTGTAACAGCAGGGGAGGGGGAAACTTTAAATTTACTTTTAACTGCAAATGATAAAATTATTTAAAATTTTCCACTTACAATCTTTATTTAACAGCATCTTTCATAACATCTGTGCAAGTTACTCATAATTAATTTTATTTGACCTTCAACATACTGAAATTAAATAGTATCTTACTCTTCACTTTTTTTCCAATTAAAGTTAAGAAACCTACCAATTTTATTCTTATTCAATATGTTAATAAATATTCCTCTTGCACATAATTTAGTTGAATAAGTGCTCACTTAAAGGGATTTACTTGGTTTATTTATTTATTTCTCCTACAATGCACACAGCCTTTTGGCATGGTAAGTTGAATGGCTGTTGACGTTAGAAAGTCAGATCACCTTGGTAGCACACAAAGTATCCTTCTGTGGTTTCCCACTCCAGAGACACCACACTGCTGTGTGAAAACAACTCTGCCCCACCATGGTAAAGCCAAGAAACTTGTCAGTAAGTGCATCTCTCAGATTCAAATTTCACAGTGACCTTAGGTTCATTCAGCCTATCTTTATTAGCTCTCTGAATGTATTCCAAGCATTACTTCAACTAAAAAATACCCAAGAAATGCTGAGTAGATATTCTGCCATTACTTCATCTTCATATAAGCCAAATGAAATTAGAATCCTTGTTTAAATAGACTCACTGGGGTAAAACAGTTACGAATAGGGGCAAAGCTTGTACAGTCTACTAATCGCACAAAAACTAGTGTGGACTAGCACTAGCCTGTGCTTCTATCCATGTACAGGTAGCTAACTGCCTTACTAAAATCAGTTATCCTAGTCATACAGTTAATGTAGCTCTTGTGACTTCTGATGGCAAGCTAATTTCACAATGTACTGGGCAGCTGAGAGACACTTACCACAACTGCTCCACCTCTTATTGATTGCAGCACTCAGCAGCAGAGCTTACTGGGTTAACAGAATAAAATGACAAAGCTGAAAAAAAGACTTCTACCATGTGCCATTTCATTAGGCAGAACAGTGACTAGGGAATGCAAGGTTTCAAGCCCTCAGTCTGTGTCAGATTTTTGGAAAGGCTCTCTCAACCAAAACTCATTTGATATCCCAGCGATGAGACATGCACATTCCTGTAAAACATTATTGAGCCATCAAAACTGATTATTCAAAGAAATTATGCAGCTGAAAACATCCAGCACATATCAGCAGTATCATTTTCAGTTTCAACTGGAAAACTAACTTGTATTTTGAACTTCCGAGCACATCCATGGCTTCATTATGATAATTCAAGCACTAGCTGCACATTCATGATCATTCGGAGGTTGGTAACAGGCTCAATATTCTGACCATATTTCTTTTAGTTTATTAACTTATTTTTTTCTACAAGAACATGAAGTGTTGTTTTTTGTTTTTTTAAACAAGTTTAAAACAACATTTTGCAGCAATTTTATCTCCAGCAGAAAGAAAATTCAACTTTTCCCCAATTGCCTTGATTTTTAGAAGATTTACAAAGGAATAGCCAGAATGCTCTATGTCAGCTTTTGATCACCTTCCACTAAATTTGCCTAGCCTCCAAGGACTTCATATTTAAGATGTCTCAGAAACTCTATCTGGTCACCTAGAAATGTGTTTTTCCTCACCATGCTTCAAAAACCAACCTGAGTAAGACAGAATACAAATCACGGTAATATCATCTGTTGCTATGGTTGTATTTATTTTGCTTCTAAGGTATTTATCATACCACTTAGAATTTTTAAATGGGGGAGAGAATTTTTATCAGACAGCTTCCAGCCTCCAGTGGCTGCTGTGACAGGTATTTTACGCACAGTGTTAGCAACTGATGGCACTGGCTGGTTTTGTTTATGGCAGGATGAACCACGGAGTCATCAGAAAAGTCTCTATGCAGGGACCAGTACTTAAATACCTATGGATCAAAACTAAATACATTTCTCCCTACCCACAAAATCACCAAGTATTGACAATGGAAAATAGAAGAATCTAGAATATTTTGTATCAACCCGCTTTCTCTTCTTTTTAGTGACTTGGATTTCATTTGCTTCTCACAACAGGAATAGCATTTTCATAATTCTTTACCGACCCAAGAAATCATTCATATTTCTTGGCACCATTCACAACATAACTGAAGACAACATGACACACTGCCAATGAATCTCCTAAGGTTCTCTTTTCATATGTTATGACTAAGCAAACTGTCATAATTTTCTATGGAACTGTTACTGTTCTTGAGTTCAGTGCTTTATGTCTGATAAAACAAGGTATCAGGAAAATGCATTTCTAAAATGCAGAAAATTCAGCCTTTCGCCTCAGCAATCTGCAGGACTGACTTCCAAATATAATTAAAAATGATACTTCTACTAACTGAAAATAATAAAATATACAGAAGGACTCACTCCAAGGCCAAGATTAACAACAATCATTGAATGATGCACTTGACATTTCAAATGCAAATGTATGAGTGCACAAAATTATTTTTAGAAAAATATGAATTCAAATTTGGATTTATTTACATAAGTTATATCGGGAAAGGCAGAGTAAGCTCAGTGTACCACATACATCCACTTTCACCTTTAAAAATATAATGCACATTGGTCTTCTATACTGATAATCCCAATTTCAATTTAGAAATTATGTGGAAAATCACTCCCCAGTACTTTAAAATGAAATCAGCAAAAGGAATAGGTAGTTGTAGAAAAGGGCTCTAATATCTATGTAAGGATAGAGGTGATGGAAGAAAAGAAGCCTGCACCATTTCTTGCAAGGGACACTCAGAGGCCCTAGAATGAAATTTTGCACACTTTAAACAGAACCAAGGAATTCTGCAGCTAGAGAGAAGCTGGTAGCTGCAACATTTCCTCTCCTTGCACAAGTCAGCCAGCCAGCAGTCCTACTACCAAGTCTGGCCATCAAATAATTTGCTTTCATTTGAGTACCTTCTTGTTCCAGCACTTCCTCTTCTGCTTGCTTTTTAGTAAGCAAAATTTATTTTGTCATGAAGTTGGGCTATCAGTGATGCTCTGATGGTTTACAGCAGCTGAAGGTCTACATAAGTTTTGTAGAAGCTGGACTAAAGTCCCAATTCATTTGTGCATAACAGGTTTCTTAATAACATGACTCATCATATTTTGTAGTCACTATATGCACAGTAAGAAAAATGCATAAAATGTAGCAGAGCCATTCAGCAGAGCATTCCAGATGCCTGATTACACTTTGGTGAAACAAAGCAGTTGTAAATCTGTTAGCTTTATAGCTGCCTTGAGTTTTTTCATTGCAGAGCCAGACCACATCGATTAACATCTGAATTTATTAGGATAGGCAATATGCAACCGTGGTCCTGGAATCAGTTTGAAAAGAGACTGTGTAAACTGTCAAAGTTTACACTGGGCAAACCATAGTTTGCCAAGAGAGTGAACTGTAAAGAATTATCATACATTTAAGAAATGAGCAAAAATCCTAAGAGGGAATTATTAAAGCAGATAATAGGTCAGTTCACTCCTAGTAGCTGTGTAGTGCTCCAAGATCAGTACTGAACTGTAGTATCTCAGAATGCTCTTTGCTTTCCTGTAGGACGCAGCTTCTACGGAGCTCCTGGATTTTCAGCACACTTGGCTCTGATACTTCAGTTACCCCAAGTCAATTAAACTTACCATTACACATCTACTTTCTGTAATTATAGTTACTATCTCTGGCTGCTCTGCCATAAAAGTACCTCTGGCTGATGCTGACTAGCTGCTGACTTCCATGCGATTTGTAGAAGGGAAACATTTATCACTTCCTATGTTCTCCTACTGACACTAACTTTTAGGAATCCCCTGTGAGCTTCTTTCCTTCCCAGGACTCACTGCGTACCATAAAGGAGACATGGCCCAAAATAAGAAGTCTATCTCAAATAACAAAACAGTTCTTCACTGAGTAATCACTGAGGTAAGATTCCAAACACAAACCCAGATGTTTAAGGTAATTACACGAAGAAAAATAGAACACAACACTCCTCACTTTCTACACCTGCAATTGCAGTGTTTTTCTGTAGTTCAGCATCAGCATGTTACAGCAAGGTCTCAAAATCATCCCTGACAGTCTGAAAGTCAGCAAGATATTGCAATGGCTGATTTTTTCTTTTCTTTTTTTTCTTTTCTTTTTTTTTTTTTTTTTAAGAAATAGGACTTTTCTAGGTTACAGGGTCAAGATTTAAACCCTGAGGATACAAGAGCATTTGTTGCCATCACAGGCAGCTGGTGAGGAAATCTTTTGGCAGAGATCTCCGCACATTGCTGCCACTAAAGCCTTGACATAACAAGCGGCCTACTCACAGACACACAATCAACTCTCACATGATGACTGTGGGAGTAAAGCTTCTGACAGCTTTCTGTGATGGTCAGGTTAAAAGCCCCCATCTCCGGCTACACCAAAAGGATGGTTATTAGGAAGGAACCAGTTTCTGAGCAATTTCATCCCTGGACACAGCTAAAACAAGGCATAATCTAAGCAACAAAGGAAAAGATTGACTAAAGCAGCTCCTTTCTCTCCCACTCCTGATACCTGCTGCCTTTTTTTGACGTCATACCAACTAGATCAGGGCAATTGACCCTTATGGTGCTGGTATCCTTTGTAATGAATTATTTCTTGGTGTATTTGATTTTATGCCATAAGCACTCAGTAGTGCCTGGGAAAAAGGCCAGTGAAAAAAATCTCTCACTGCAATTTTCTCTAACATAATGAAAGTGTAGGGGAAAATGTTAATTTAAAAATAAGAATGCCATTTGAAGGAAATTCTTCCCTGCTTTGTTCTGGGTCAGTGTCTGTGAGAACATTTGCTTCACTTGAGCAAAGAAAAGATGGACATCTTTACAGATTTGGGAAATTATTTCGGCTAAGTCTACGTAGAACCATAGAATCACAAAGTTGGAAACAACCTATAAGATCTAGTCCAACTGTCTTCACATTACCACTGCTACCACGAACACTAAACCATATCTCGCAGCATCTCATCCAGATGCCTTTTGAACACTGCCAGGGATGGTGACTCCACCACCTCCCTGGGCAGCCATTCCAGTGCCTGACCACTCTCTGAGAAAGTTTTTCCTCATGTCCAACCTAAACCTCCACTGATACAAGTTGCGTCCATTTCCCCAGGTCTTTTTTGTTGCCTGGGAGAAGAGGCCAAACCCCTCTTCACCACAACCTCCCTTCAGGAAGTTGTAGAGTGCAATGAGGTCTCCCCTGAGAAGAACTTTTACATGAACTTTTATGTTGATTTCCTCCTTGTTTTTCCCTTTCTCCTCCTGCTGAGGTTGTGCATAAATACAAACGTTTTGGTGTTTCCACTTTCATCTTCAGATCTATTTGGTCCATTTGTATTTTGTTTGTTTTTAAATGGAACTCATTTTGCTAAAACTAGTAGCCAGAAGAGTGGCTGGTAGATATGAAAGCAGAGGAACTATGCTGGTGCTAAACTTATATTAAATTTTGGATTAACATGAACACTTTTGCGTACAACGAACAGTAACTGTATAAGAGAAAAAAGACTGGCTGCCTTTCTTGCTTTCTTAAATTTGTAAATCTATGGCGAAAAAATTACCTATAATCCCTGGTGAAACTGTATTTTAGACATCAGCAATTAAAAAAACCAGAAGCAATACTCTGAATTAGATTTGAACCCAAAGGAATATTTCCCCATGCTGAAGTCTGTCGTTTTAAATCGCCAGAAACTGAAACCATCAATAGTCAGGAATGATGTGAAAGCCTTAAGATAAAATGAGGTAACACAAAAAGGAAATGTGAAAAATAAAATAAAAATGCTTATTGAACTACCAATAATGTATTTGTTTAACTAGCAAGCTTCTTTTTCCTTGTACTTAAAAGGTAAAACATAGCAGTTTTATGACTCAAAGTTCTTATACATGGTGATCTAAAGGCCCGCTAGCTTAAATGTGGATAAACATATTCTGCTCCAAGTCACTGTCTCTATAGTGAGTTCAAGTTAATAATGGCAATTCAAAGCACCAGTTGGGTTATTAATAACCAGCTCTAACAGAAAACATCTATTTTCTACCTATCTAATTGCACATCAAGTGCAATTAGCTGTGGAAAATAGGATTGCTTCATCCACTGGAACAGCAAAACAGGAAAAGCTCCTGGCAATAGCAGAGTACTGTTCTAAATGCTTTGCTATAGGTATGAATGAACCATCTTAGTTTCCAAATGAATTTAAATTATTTTAATCCTAAGGTTGCCTAACTAAAACACTTCCAGAAATATTCCATCTGGATCTGCTGTTTTTATGTACGGAACATGGAAAAATCCTTATCTTTTAGAAAGTTGGGCTGCCGTGCAACAGACCTGAGCAGCAGCATAAGGTATGAGCACTGATGAGACTGGGTATGGCTCCCTATCAGCTTTAGTCTCCAAACTGCTGATTACAGAGCATTCACTTATTACTCCGATGTCAGTGTTAGTTAAATATTGCCAGTTGGATTCCAAACAAAGTGAAACTCAATTCTAGATATATTTTTAAATTAGTGTGTTGTTCTCCCTCCCCTTGCTTTTGTCAAATCTTTCATAATTATCTGCATTTGAAAGTCTTACTGCCAGCAGTGCCCTACTGCTGGAATAGGAGCATCACCAATATTCTCATTTTGCCTGTTTCACTCAAAAAGCCTTCTACTTTCTTTCAGCCCTGCTCCTGCTAGCACTTTGGAAATTGTGGTGTACCAAAATAAAACTCCTCAGATTATCTTCCTATTTCTGGGAAATTAAGGAAAAAAAATAACCTCCAGAAGGATAAGAAATCTGGTGCATTTCTGCTAGAACACTACTGACCAAGATCATTAAATCAAGGCCACGCACTGCTGTTAGCTTCTTTGGGAAAATTTGTAGATAATACAGAAGATAGTGATGGTAAAAAGATGGCAATGAGAAAGGAAGGAAACAAGGCAGACCTCTTACTGTCCATGGGAACATGTCAAACCTACAGTCTTCCCAGAATCCCAAATCCATTCCTCACATTAATTAAGGTAGTTGAGGAAGGGCTGAGAAGCAATGCAGTGATCTGACAATGAAATATAAGAGAAATATATTGAAATAAGAGTTAGCTGAGAAATATATGGGAAAAGAAAGAGGAGAATCTTTATAAAAATAAGTTTCTCCCCAGAATGGTCCTGCCATCTTCAGTGCCAACAAACTCTGGGCCATACTATACAGAAAAACTGAGCATAGGGAAAGGGGGCTCTTATAACAAGCCAGCCTTTCCAAGAGAATTGCAAGGATAAAGCTGTGCCTTCCTTCAGCCACTCATGTTCAGATAATCCGTGAGATTTCCATGGCCAGTGTTCAGATAAAGAGACTAGAAAACAAATGTTGCATTGCAGTTAGAATCTATCAGAGGTCTCAAGCATGACAAACTTTCCAAGGTCAGGTTATTCTTTCCAAAACTTCATAAACCAGACCAGGAAGAGAGAGAAGCAAGTAAACAGCCAAATCCGTACCTTCCATGGCTTCACAGAGGTACAATTAAGCTTCACAGCTAGGTTGTTTGCAGGAACAATCAAGGAAAAAGAACACCAGTGTCAAAAAAAACCCTCATGTACTGCTAGTTTTTTAGGCAAAATAATTTGTGACAGAATTAAATTGCTTTATTGACTCAGAACAGGGCAGCATTTATATTGTATGCTGGGCAACCCACAAGCCTGCTGAGACACTACACAGTTAAGACAGAAACAGGTGAACTGAGTACAGTGAAATCTCCCTTTCATATTAGTGAAAACATGTGCTTGGTCTTTAAAATAGGAAGAGTGACTCAATTAAGTCTAAGTTTCACATCATTGCAGATGATTTTGTGATAATACAGCCAGAATGCAATATTCATTTCTTTGTTAAATGATAGAAATGCACAGAAAAATACAGTAGTAATTTTATGGTAATAGTAACTCTTCATTTTTCAGAGAGCACGTGAGCTATAGCATTACTCTGGCTAGAAGTCTTCAAAGTACTGGCAAACAGCCCTGATGTACAGATGAGCAGGACACAGAGAGAACAGTGCCTGGCAACGCTGTCCTACAGAATTTTTTTTTCTCTAAAGGCCAAAGAGGTCAGATGACTTTGAAGTACTTCTTTGGGAAGGAATGGAATGTTTGAGATTAATTCAAAAGCAAATCAGAACATAAGTTCTCTCTATAGCAAAACTATAGAAGAACTTCCTAAAAGTAATATAAATTATCTACATGGATGGCAAGTGTACGGGAACTACTGAATCATGGCCTGAACCTCTGATTGATCACCTGAGGTGAGCAATGAGTCAGCCACAGGAGCACATGTGAAGGCAATTCACCTGTGCTGCTGGAAGGGATGGAGCCTGGCTCCACCTCTCCTAGATCCCATTTAAGAGCTGACTACCAGTGGGGAAGGATCTTTTCTGGAGATCCCTCCTCGGGAGTTTCATAGCAAGCCCAGCATACGGGTAAGCATTCTATCTATTCTGTTTTGGTATAACAACTGCTTAGCCAAACTCTCTGGTATATAACTATAACATCTGTACATTCATTGATTATACAGCAAGAATCTGAAGAAAACTTGAAGGTGAAACATCAGTGATAAAACTGATGCAAGATACAGCATACAGTGAAGCTACTTAGTAGTTCGATGGCAAATTTTAGAATAGCTGCAAAACCGCTAAACAGAAGAAAGTTTCCAAAACCGGAAGGTAAATAAGACAGTACTCCAACTAAACATCCCATGTTCCCATCTCGTCTTACTTCCCACAAGATATAAACTCAATTTTCAGAGACACCTCTTTCCCCAAATATAAATCTTAGAGTTGATTACTGCTGTGGGAATCAATAACTACTTACTTTTCAGAGGTTAACAATCTCTGTGGTCAAGAGATAAAGATATAACAGCAAACAAAATATTGGTCACCACATCAAGAAATAATAAATTCTCTTTTGCATTTCAAACACAGGTGGTCAGACATTAGGTCTAAGATTCTCATTTACAAGCTATCCAAAGTGGCATTTTCAATGGTTTTACAAATCTCCCAGGACCATAATGCCTGTGTGCATTGCTGTTGCAGGAAAACAAAGAACATACCAATTCACTTCAGCACTGGAATGGAGCATCCTTCTCAAAAAACAAAACAAAAACGCATTAGGAAGCAAAGTCCTCTAAGTGCATGCAGAAACGTTAGGGTAGTAACAGGCCCCATCCTACCTAGCACACATATAAGAATAAGTATATGCCTATAGTTTCAAGAAAAATAAAAGTTTAAGAAGGTCTGAAGTGGAGCTCTTCCCCCCCCCCCCGCGCCCCCCCCCCCCCCCCCCCCCCCCCCATCTCTACCTTTGATGCTGGAAAATGACATAACAAGAGAACAATTTGAGAAGATGACAGCTTTCAGTGATTAGAAAGTTTCAATACTTCCACCAATGTACTCAGCAATTACAGCATGGCAAAATAATTGATGCATCGTATCACATGCAGTTGCCACTACAAAGAGTTACAGGTTGCTTTACTGGGTGCAGTATATCATCAGATTTCTTTTTATCCAGATCAGCCATTAACTGCAGAAATGAAGAGCAATGCAAACAAGTTTGCAATGGCATTCTGAAGAGATGTACAACTGCTCTAAATTGTAGCTTTATTAGCTTTCATGTGCCTGTGGTAGGGGAGTGAGGAGCAAAGCAGAATTCTGATGCGTGTTTCTTCATGTGAGATGCTTAACCAAGACATATAAAAATTCTAAAAATAAACGTGTGCCATGCAGACTCACTCAGAGTTTCAGGACTAAAACAGAACTGATAAGTTCGTTATCTAATTACTGCTTATTAAACATTGGCATACCTTCCCAAACAAACTAGATAAGCTTGTCAGCCTGTATATAGCCACCAAAGACATAGTAACGCTTTTTGCAAGAATGGTGGTTTGGCACCATATCCTTCTTAGTGTTTCCTCAAGTGGTTTGATGGTACACAAGGAAACACAAGTCTATTCTTTTGCTGACATTGCACTGATGCAGTAATATTACCTAACGTAGCAAAAAGGGAAGGTGACAGTAGATGACAAAGTAGCAATGATTCATGTCCTGTGGGCATTATAAAAAATGTGTTTTCAGAAAGTGAAATTAGCCTCTGGGCAAGGGGACAGCATATTGGAAAGGTCCTCAAAACTTACAGTGCTTAAGTAATTGACAGTCTCTACACCAGTCTTGCATGAAAAGATTAAATGTCACCCTCAAACCAAGGAAAGTCAATTGAGAATAAAAGCAACCAGTAGGTTAGCTACAGCATAAGGAGCAACAGGTAAAGAGAAGACCACGACAGGTCAGAAGGGAAGGACAAGAATACAGAGGTCAGAGTATTTCATTGCTTGGTAATCCAAGAGCCAACAGAAAAACTATAAAAGAGACACTGGGATTTGTGTTTTAGCGACAGCCTTTTGTACAGATTAGCTGATTCACATTTCAAAACCCCTAAGAAACATTAGGTCCCCCTAAATCACCAGATGCCTTTGCATAGGCTTTCATATAGTTTTTCCTTCACCAGCTAAGACCAGTTGCTTTATCGTCAGCAATTTATCACAGAATCATAAAATATCCTGAGTTGGAAGGGATGAGGCACAAGGCTCATTGAGTCCAGTTCCTAGCTCCACACAGGACTGCCCAAAACACAAACCATAGTTTTGAGAGCATTGTCCAAATGCTCTTTGAACTGGATCCAGCTTGGTGCCATGACCATTGTGCTGGGAAGCCTGTTCCAGTGCTCAGTCACTGCTGCTGAACATTTTCCTAATTTCCTTGACACAAATCCATGCCATTTTCTCAGATCCTGTTGCTGTAACCAGAGTGCAGAAAACAGCAACTGTCCCTCTGCTCCCATGTGAAGAAGCTGTAGACCACCATGGGGCCTACCCTCAGACTCCTCTCTAGGCAAAAATTATAAAACAGTAGATGAAAGTGCTACAAAAAGAGAAGCCATAGCAATGTAACCATGCAGCTAAGCTGGTATTAGCAGAAAAAACTTGGAAAACCCTGTGTAACAGTCTTGAGAAAGAGATGTTATTTCCCATGGCAGAAAGGCATATCCTACACAGTGCAGACTACTGTGGCTTGATAGTGCACATACAACTGCTCAAAATATCCACAAGTCAGTGATTACCATTTTCTAGTTTTAACCACCTTTGTCCCACTACTAAGAGACGCAAACAAGTTGCTGCCAGCATATCCAGAAACCAGGAATGAAATGCAGTCACAGCACCTCTGAAGGGGGAAGGGGGCAAAATCAGGGCCGCTAGGGTTGAGCGGGTCATTTGAGGGTTCGTACTGAACCTGATAGGTGATGACAGTGAAGTACAAAGGGATGGCCTTGGGCAGGGGGGTATTGGGGATGCTGCTGTTCCGGGGGAACCTAGATCCTCTATAAAGGCAGTGAGTGGGAAGTCTAACTGAAGTGCCTTTATATCAATGCACGCAGACTGGGAAATAAGCAGAACGAGTTGGAAACCGTGATGTGTTTAGAAAGTTATGACCTTGTTGCTATCATGGAAACATGGTGGGATGATTCCCATAACTGGGATACCACCACTGCGGGCTATCGGCTCTTTAGAAGGGATAGGCTATGTAGGAAGAGTGGGGGAGTTGCCCTCTATGTCAAAGAGTCAATGGACTGTGAGGAGCTTCCTCTGAGAAACAGTCAGGAACAGGTTGAGAGCCTGTGGGTTAGAATTAGGGATGGATCTAACAAAGTTCAGCTGGTAATAGGAGTATACTACAGGCCACCTGATCAAGGGGAGACCATTGACAAGGCTTTCTTGCTTTAGATGCGGGAGGCTTTGTGCTCACCAGCTCTTCTCCTGATGGGGGACTTCAACCATCCGGACATCTCTTGGAAAGACGACATGGCAAATTGCAAGAGGTCCAGGAGGCTCCTGGAATGTGTTGATGATAACTTTCTGGTCCAGGTGTTGGACAGGCCGATCAGAGGTGAAGCACTGCTGGACCTGCTTCTCAACAATGCAGAGGAAATCATTAATGGCGTTAAGGTCGGAGGTAGCCTGGGTTGCAGTGACCACACCCTGGTCGAGTTCGTGATCTCGAGGGATCTGGGGTGGGCCTGGTGAAGAGTGGCATCAGGACCCCGAACTTTGGAAGAGTGAACTTTAAGCTGTTCAATGGACTGTGGGCCAAGATTCCCTGGGATGCTGTCTTTAAAAACAAAAAATGTTGAGAGCTGGCTACTCTTCAAGGATGCCTTCCTGACAGCACAAGAACTCTCCGTCCCTCTGAATAAGAAAGCAGGAGAGGAGGTAGGAAACCAGTGTAGCTCTGTAAGGACCTGCTGGGTGTGCTGAGGGCAAAGAAAGGTGCGTACAAGCTCTGGAAACAAGGGCACGTCAACTGGGAAGAATACAGGGATGCCATCCGGACTTGCAGATGTGGGATTGGGAAAGCCAAGGGGCAGGCAGAACTGAACATGGTGAGGGACATGAAAAACAATAGGAAGACATTCCACAGGTACATTGGCCAGAAGAGACAGGACAGAGTGTACCTCCTTTGCTAAATGTAAAAGGAGAACCGTCTTCAACAGAGGAAGAGAAGGCTGAGGTACTGAATGAGTTATTTGCCTTGGTCTTCACTGGCAGCCAAGATTCCAGTACTTCTCACGTCCCTGAGCCCTGCATCCCTAAACGTCTAGGTGGGGACTGGGGTGGTAAACCCACCCCACTGTGAGGACAGAGCAGGTCCGAGACTGCCTCATGTGTACAAGTCTATGGGGCCAGATGGCGTGCATCCCAGGTTTCTGAAGGAGCTGGCTGAGGTGGTTGCCAAGCTGCTCTCCATCATATTTGAAAAGTCGTGGCTGTCAGGTGAGGTCCTGGATGACTGGAGGAAGGGCCACATCACTCCCATTTACAAGAAAGGGAGCAAGGAGGACCCCGGGAACTACAGGCCAGTGAGTCTCACCTCTGTGCCTGGGAAGATCATGGAACAAATCCTCCTGGATGACATGCTTGATCACATGAGGAATGGGCGTGTGATCCGTGACAGCCAGCACAGCTTCACCAGGGGAAAGTCATGCTTGACCAATCTGGTAGCCTTCTATGATGGAGTGATGGCATCAGTGGACAAGGGAAAGGTCACCGATGTCATTTACCTGGACTTGAGCAAGGCCTTTGACATGACTCCCCACCACATCCTGATCTCCAAATTGGAGGGACGTGGATTTGATGGGTGGACCACTCGATGGATAAGAAACTGGTTGAAAGGCTGCAGACAGAGGGTGGTCATCAATGGCTCTATGTCCTGGTGGATGCCAGTAACGAGTGGCATCCCCCAGGGTTCTGTCTTGGGGCTGGTGCTCCTTAACATCTTTATCAATGACATCAGTGATGGGATCGAGTGCACCCTCAGCAAGTTTGCTGACAACACCAAGCTGAGTGGTGCAGTCGACACAGTTGAATGAAGGGATGCCATTCAGAGGGACCCCGAGAGGCTAGAAAGGTTGGCCTGGGTGAACCCGATGAGGTTCAACATGACAAAGTGCAGTTTTGCACTTGGGCCGGAGGAATCCCAGGCATCCATACAGACTGGAAGGAGTGGTCCTTGAGAGCAGCCCTGTGGAGAAGGATATGGGAGTCTTGATTGATGAAAAACTTAATATGAGCCAGCAGTGTGCCCTTGCAGCTCGGAAGGCAAATGGTACCCTGGGCTCCATCAAAAGAGGGGTGGCCAGCAGGGACAGGGAGGTGATTGTTCCCCCCTACTCTGCTCTTGTGAGGCCCCATCTGGAATACTGTGTCCAGGTCTGGAGCCCCCAGTGCAAAAAAGACAGGGAGCTGTTGGAGAGGGTCCAGAGGAGGGCCACAAAGATGATCAGGGGACTGGATCACCTCCCGTATGAAGACTGGCTGAGGGAGCTGGGCTTGTTCAGTCTGGAGAAAAGGCAGCTGAGGGGTGACCTCACTGCGGCATTTCAATACCTAAAGGGAGCCTACAAACAGAAGGGGAATCAACTCTTCCTATGAAATTCCATGACAATCTCCCAGCCACTCTGCAAGTCAATTCATCTGTTTGAGAGAGGGTTGCACCAACTTGCTAAACAAGATTTTTCAACAAGATTCTATACTTCCAAGCAATATGTTGTTCGTAAAATAAATAAATAAATCGTGACAGGATTACTGGAAGCAGGACCTTAAAAACCACTCTGGCAAATTGGCTTGCTTGGTTTGGATTTCAGTTTTTGCAAATCTAGATTTCCCCCCTTAGTGGATCCAGTAAAGTCTGATGTCTGATGCACAGCAAAAAGCCTCTATTTTCTTTTAATTACACAAGGTTATTATGGAGATGAGGCAAATATATATATAAATGGTCATAATTTTGTTAATTTGTGTACAGTCCTATGTGGAAGAAATAAGTATACAAGGCAGAAGACTTGTGAGACTCATTTACAATGCTGGGTAAAAATGAATAATTAAAATATACACAATTACATGGTGAACATGCTGTTTGTGTAATGACAGTCTCATGCTGCAGCAATATACTGAACTGGGAGGAAGACATCCACAATGTGTGTCATCTCAAGCTGTAGACATGCTCACAATGACTTGTAATGAAATATGTATTCACTGTATTCTTTTCAGTTTTTAAAAGTGTTGATATACAGGCTTTTCCAAGAGCAGATATTTTCATTGTGCAGTGCAAGGAAGCTGCTGCCTTGTTACTGTAAGGCTTCAGTTTATTTAGCAGATTCCGAGTATTGCCTTCACTTTTTAAAACTCAAAGTTGACTAACATAAAAATATTAGTTGCCATCTTTCTCATTCCCCCAGGTAGTGGGAAAGAACAAAATAAAAAGAGGTTGCTGGAAAAAAAAAATTATTAATTCTGAAACCATGAGGGACATGAGGTCATCCTCTCAAAAGATGTTAAGCAGTTGGATCATTTTGTAAGAGCTCTGGTCTATGGCCACTGCAATCACTGAGGCATCCTTTACATTTATACAAAATCTATTCTTAAGAAATATACCTTTTCTCATGTTTCAACACATTTACAACATATTTAACAAAATAAAACACTTTGAGTTTGAAAAATAAAATAAGAAAAGGGCTGCTTTACTTAAAAGAGGATTCTGTTTGCCGGATGAATTACTATCAAGAATATTTATATAATTTTGATTTAAAGACATGCTCCCTAAAATTCTATTGTGGGCTGAAAAATATTACATCATACATACTACTGTGCCTATGCCAATAAGCCAGAAAAAAATATACACAGTACATAGGGAAAAATAAAAACTTTTAAAATTATGTTGTACCATGGTCACTCTTCCTGTCAAACACTGTTAGAATAATATGACTGAGTAGTAACTGTTCTGCATTGAGCAAAAGCATCCTAATAAGTCAGAAGCCAACTGTGAAACGTACAGCATTCACCATGGTGGCAACATCCACTTAATTGCTTATCATTAAATCTATTTTCATATTTCCCACAATCGTGGGAAAAATTGAAAGCTGAAAAGAGAACATTAAGACCGTGGAGCATGAGTGAAATACACAGGGTGGAAGTATTCAAGAAGAGGTTGTGCATGGCATACAGCTTGGGGCCATATGTATGGAAGGCAAGCACACACTGCATCTGAGGCTGACCACTATTAAGTGACTGAGAACAGCTCCAATGTCCCTTCCTTGCAGAGGGGCGTAATTAGTCCTGCTGGCACCAAGTTTAATCATCTGAGATAATCTCAAAAATCACAAATGTAAAAGTGATGCATTCCTCTCCTTCACCTAACCCCCAGGTTATACTTCTGTTTACAGATCACCAGAAGCATGTAGGATACATCCTACTGAGTCAATTTTTTGAACAAAACAGTCAAAATTACATAAACACACTGAGACCACACGTTCCCCTAAATTCAATCTGTCAGGTTTACAGATATATTGCTTGACAAATAGCTTGCAAAAAAGCTCTGGGAACTAGCAATGCTGTAAAAATCTGCACCATAGATACAGATAATAACCAATCGTTAGGTTAATGGACCTATGGTAAAGGCAGTTAGAGGCTATTAATATCCTTCTCTGTTTTAAATCACCAGAAACATAGCACTGATAGGAAACCCCATGATACATTTTCCAAAGTACACCAGACAAAAAAACAAGCAAAAAATAGTATATTTAAAATCACTAATAGATTTTCCTTGTTATTAAAAATCAACTTCTGCCAGAGGAATTTAAGTAAGAATGATGCAAAAGCTGAGCTGAATACGTTAGTAAGCCTTACTACCTGTTTAATGTCGATAATGAAAAGTAATAAAGTGAACTAGGCACATTGCTATATCCACGGATTTTTTTGGTTCCATTAACTATTGTTAAGCAGTTAGTGCCAATGGCAACTCATTTTATGAATGCAAATTAAATTTTAATTTTTTGTTCCTGGTGAATGTCAATTTTATGCCTGTGCTCTACATTATAGCTACATAAGGTTTCAGAAAAGTCTGTGACGTGTTATGAAAACATAATAACACAAGTGCCTACCTTTTTCAGGAACCGTACTCCATAGGTAAAAATATAAAGGTAAAATGTAAATCTCCACCTGCAAAAGGTACAATAGATTAACTCTAAGATACCAGCTTTACACAATTCAACAAACCATTACTTGCAGCACCACCAACCCAACATATCCTGGTCACATTAACAAAACTAGAAGCAAAGTTCTGGGCTGTTTTTCTACAGTTTTTTTTACTGAGCATTCTGCTAATCTGCCAGCTTTTTCCCAGCTTCCTACCCACCCTATGAAAATACTGCTTAATTTCAAATCAGGAGAAAAATCTTTCAAGGATAATTAAGTTCTCAAAAGTTTTGTGAAAACTACTAATAGAGAACAAAGGACAATTCACAGGTCTGTTGCAGGAAAGTCTACGCGTTGTTAAACACTGGAAAACCTACCAAGCTTAGGAAAAACAGAAGAATCCAAGACAGTGCTCATCACTTCTAAGTGGGAAGAACTGTAATCCTATTACTAAGCAGAGAATTCAAAAGTGAAAGAGATTTGTAAGAAGCTGGGATTCATTAATTCCACTCTGATTCTTTTGAAAACTGCACTCCAATTCAGTAAAATACTTCTGTGTATAATTAGAACTTATTTCAGTAGGTGACAATTCAGTACTTGTTGAAATTAAACATTTGTTCCATACTTCCTAGTTCCATTGTTACTCTGTTTCCGAGGTCCTTAGTGTTATACTTGCTTCTGTGGAGATTCATTTTGAAGGCCTCTTATCTGGGAGAGCAGCATTAACATTAAATCATTTGTGTGCAAAGAACTTTGATTTTCACATAAAAAATTAACACCTAGGATTGCTATCACTTCTGATACTCCAGAGTTACTTAGCAATCAGATAAAAAGAAAGATTTACTGCAATTATTCTACAGGACCTGACCTCCTATTTTGCACAACAGTAAGAAATTTTATTCAGCTTTCAACAGGAAATGTTAGAGTGCTGCACACAAAAACATGGTCTTCAGTGATGAGAAGCATAACATACAGCAAGGAGGAATTAGGCAGAGCAGATTCTAGAAATTCACTTTTAGTTTTAGCAAGAGCATTTACACCAGATAGATATGTTGAACATAAGTACATATCTGTAACTTAAGTCTGCTTCCAAAGGGATTCCTAGCTACACATTTTCTAGAGAGTTTCCTATTCCAAAGCACACATGAAATAACTGCTGGTCTTCTAGGTCTCCTTTCAGAGGCAAAGTAAAAGTAGAGAGAACAATGACACAGAAGGAGAGAAGTCAGCAGAAGACCAAGAAGTCATCCTTGCTACTATGGCTGTCTTCCTTTTGCAATAAAAGGCAGCATACTGAGCATCTTCCTATCTTCTGGCCAATTACTGGTTAAGGAAAGAAAGGCCAGTTGAAGTATAAGGAAGTAAAAGAAAAAAGCCTTATGCAATGCAAATTCTTACAGGAATGTATATTCCCTGTATGTTTTTTGTTTGTTTTCCCCCCATCCCATAGAATCATCATAGAATTGCTTTGGTTGAAAAGTACCTTAAAGATCATTTAGTTTTAAATCCCTTGCTGTAGGCAGCGTTGCCAACAACTAGACCAGGCTGCCCAGAGCCACATCCAGCCTGACCTTGAAGGCCCCCAGGGATGGGGCATCCACAACCTCCTTGGGCAACCTGTTCCATTGCATCACCATCCTCTGAGTGAAAAGCTTCCTCCTAATATCTAACCTAAACCTCCCCTATCTCAGTTTAAAACCATTCCCCCTTGTCCTTTTCCAGAGGGTTGGAGCAATCACACAACATGCTTGAAGTAAATACCAGTGACTTACTATTCATAACATTTACACCAAGATGAAATTTAGCTTCATTAGTGAGGCAATACTGTTGAGTGAATCATCCTCAATTATGTATTTTACAGGACAACTTCCTGTCCACATGCAAAACTATTAGCTTACAGCTAATTGCCACCAAAGTGCGTTCAGACATTACTGGAATGGTTTCAAACCTGAAAACACTCTTACGGAAAAAAGGTTAATTCAAATCTTACTCTTCAAAGCTACTTTTACAAGTGTTTTGAAGGAAACTTACCAGACATAAGTAGCTTTATGAGAAGCTGAGTACAAGAGAGTGTAAGAATATCAGTGAGATTTAAATTGTGATACCTCAACTGCACAGAAATTCTCTCTTATCCTGTAACCTCCAAAGCACTGCAGAGATTATTTATTCATTTGGTATTATATAAATACCAATTCCTTCCAGGGTTCAGCAACACCAGAAACACAGCTCACAGCCTACGTGATGGCAATTTCATTAAGAACTGCAAAAAGAGTACTGCAGGGGGAAAGGGGAGATGGAAGTAGAGTAGATCTTGTAGAAACCTTGAGGATACATGGAGAAAAAACTGCAAGAATAGCAGCATGAAGCAAAGTTTTATTTGGGTAACAACTTTCTCATTAGACCAGTTCTATGGCTACAAAACATGCTCTTTAAATTCAAAGTCATCTACTTCCTCTAGTGAAAGCTTCAAGACTGCCGCTGGAAAAAAATACTATTTGAGTGCTCCACAGGTGATATACACATACGATACGTGATAATGTACTGTTGGTCTTTCCTATTTTTTTTTTTCCCCTTCTACCCTCCCAAACAATTGTGTGAGCTAGTTATCAGAATAAAGCAAGGCTCAGAACTAGGTCATAGAAAAAGCAGGTCTGCATGGGAACTGTTGAATCACAACCTGAAACTCTGATTGATTACCTGAGGCAAGCACTGAATCAGCCGTGGGAGGACAAGTGAAGGCAGATCAGCTGTGTTACCAGAAGGAGTGCAGCCTGGCTGTACCTCCCTTAGACCCTGTTTAAGGGCTGACTGCCACCATGGAAGGATCTCTTCCTGGAGATCGCTCCCTTTGGAGTTTTCCTATGATCTCAGGACATGGGTGAGCATTTTCATTTATTTTTTTATTATCCCTTTCTTTCCACCATGATAATCTTTCTAGCTAAATGATCTGTAGATACCAGCCCAACTACTGTCTGTACTCGTTGATTATACACAGGTCAAACTTAAAATAATAATTAAAAATAATAAAAGCAAAATGCTCATTCCTGGTAAACAATATCTGCAGAAACTAGAGAACCAACATCTGGCTTGATGAAACTAAGTCAGAATTGGCCCCCAGCTTTTTTTGCCATTATTAATCAGCTAGCTCTGGCAGAAGCAGTGCAGTAGAGGACTTGAGGACTTTCTTTCCATTGCTGTGTATCAGGCAGCTTGCTGCCTTTTTCATGGGCTTCAAAGAAAAACTTTGCCTGGGTCAATACCCACACAGAAGTCCAAGTAGTTTCACATCTTGTTTACCTCTACTTGTAGTTAGTTTCTTGCTGCAATTTATAGTAAAAAATCCACTGCCCAAGGTCAAATAGATTTGTAAGTCCTGGTTTCAGCTGGGATAGAGTTTATTTTCTTCAGGGCAGCTAGCATAGCCCCGTGTTTTTGGTTTAGAATAAGAAAACTATTGTCAACACACTGATGCTCTAGTTGTTGATGAGCAGTGCTTACATCAAGCCAAGGACTTCTCTGCCTTTCATGCTGCCCTGACAGTGAGGAGGACAAGGAGTGCACAGAGAAGGTGACACAGCCAAGACACTGGTCCAAACTGGTCAAAGGGATAATTCAGTACCATATGGCATCATGCTCAACCATAAAGATTTGGGATAAAATTAATTTTAAGTTATTACAATGTTTTATTATAAAGTGAATATACCCGATCTAACTAGCTAAGAAGCTATGTACAAAACTGGAGTAAATGTTACATATTAACTATTACTTACTCAGCTAACATCAACGGCCTTAGCAATATGCTTTATACATAACTGTCCTTTTAAACCTAAAATGTTAGATCAGAGTTATCTACAAATCAACATGTACTGAAATCTATAAAATCCACATTAAATTAAACTGACGGGTAAAATTATTCACAGAACAAATGTCACTCATGAGGCAATATATTCAGAAAAGTTATACATACAGCAAATAGACAAAAATCAATGGCTGCTACTTCCTTCAGGTCCAGTTACAGAATCAAAAAAGATACAAATCTATATCTTTATCTGGTAGATGTGCCAATAACCATTTATACAAGGTCACAGAGATCACTCTGCTTTTGAATCACACCAGGAATTATCAGGTATTTCTCTACCTGCTTTCCTATTGTGGTACAGAGAGCCAATAATGCAGAAGTGTGCTGATGCTTTTACTGATGTATGAGCAGTCCTAATTTTCCCTCAACCTCTCTTATTCAGTAGCCCAACCGTAAGAAAGTCTGCCAGGGTTTGTAAAATCTAGGTTCATTTTTGTCTTGTTACATCTCACACGCCTCTGAATTGTTTGTTAGCCATGAAACTACAATGTATAGGACCAATTCTTCTAATGAAGCTGTGTTACATAGCAGAAGATATTCTATAACTTGAGAGAAAGGACAGGGACTAGAGTTTTATTGTAAAACTCTACAGTTACCTCAAAAATCATATAGACAAGTCCAGAAGAGGAAAGATAAACACACACAATGCAAAACATATTTGTCCAAGGTGAGCTCTCAGTTCAATTCCTTTGCACTCTATTTAAATCTATTATTCACTATCTACAGTATATATCTCTTTTTTCCTCTGTTCAGGTCTCACTACAACCAGCTGATGTAGGAAAGTGGAAGGAAATTTATGCATAGGAATCACATCCGCTGTTTATTTGCAGTACATAAGAAAAGATAAGACTCAAAGCATACTCCTTGAACAGACTCTTAGGTTAATTTAAATCCAACAAACCCAGATGCAAGCACTTGTGGAGCCAGTGTTCTGGAAGACTTGATCTGTCTGCTTGAAATAGAGTTTACAAGGTTCACTCTAGCCCTGCACTGTCACATCCTCAAAACTACCTGAGTGAACCAGGTTTGTGCCTGGTCTGCTTGAACTGCATACTACCTCTTAGGGTAATTCTTCAGGATGGGCTGGTACTCACTAGGCCAGGCATTTCAAGTACGGATGTGACACACTGCAGCAAAGAGTCATGGTAGAATATGCCTCTTCCATGGGAAGAATTTGTTATCCAATGTGGTCTAAAAATGAATATTCTAAAGCACCTGGAAGGCACAGCAACAGATCTCACAGTGCTTGTTCAACACGAGTGCATTCTTGATCCAGAATACAGTTTCAAAACCTCTCCACTCTTTAACTTTGAGCCCCTAATGAAGTTTTAAATATGCTTCAGCATAACACAGAACACTAAGGCAATGGAAAAGTTGAAGAGCTTCTGCCAATTAAGCTGGTATATCCAGTCATGCTCAATTCAGCAAAAACTATTTAAGTGCACATCTAACTAAGCACTTCACAGACTTTAAGTGTACTTCTGATGAGGTTGCCTTTGCCATGCTTCTGTGTCCTTAAAATTTCATAGAATCACCAAGGTTTGAAAAGGCAAGATCATCCAAGCCCAACCATCTGCCTATCAGCAATAGTTCTCACTAAACCATGTCCCTCACCACAGTATCTAAATGTTCCTTGAACACCTCCAGGGTTGGTGACTCCACCACCTCCCTGGCAGCAACAGGGTTTCCCCTGAGCTTCCTCTTCTCCACATGAAACAATCCCAGCTCCTTCAGTTGCTCCTTATAAGGCCTGTGCTCCAGACCCCTCAGTAAGTTAGTTGCCCTTTTCAGGGCTTGCTCCAGGGCCTCGATGGCTGAAGTGCAGGACCCGGCACTTGATCTTGTTGAACCTCATTGCATTGGCTTCAGCCCAGCTATCCAGCCTGTCCAGATCCTTCTGTAGGGCCTTGCTACCCCCAGGCAGATCAACACTTCCTGCCAACTCAGTGTCACCTGCAAACTTACTGAGGGTGTACTCAATGCCCTCATCTGGATCATCAATAAAGATACTGAAGAGGACAGGCTCAAGCATCAACCCCTGGGGCACACCACTGGAGAATAAAGTTTCAGCTCCAAAAAGTAAAATTAAACTTCAGCTAATAGAAATGAACTGCTTGAGCAATGAACTAAAACAATTTCCTCCCAAACACACACATTTTGTAGAGCCCAGCACATCAGGTTCATGTTCTGTCTCAGAAAGGTACCATTTTCACCATAATAAACCATCCAGGGGAGTGAGCTTAGCACAGCTACTCTACGAGGAAAAAGACTTAAAACTGACAACTGTCAACTAAATATATATCCCCCACACACAACAAGCACACTGCAAAACACGATGTTTCTACCTCTGTAGATTACCCAAGAGCTCCCTTGTTTAGAAAGCATGCAAATTTTCAGATTTGAATAATTGCTATTCCAAGTTGCAATCACAGTTTCTTACACCTACTAAAGATATTTAAAATAAACAGCTTTAATAAATCCTACATTTGTTCGTGCTTGAAATGACAAACATATACATGGAAAGCCAAAACACAGAGCAGACTGGAAACACAATTAGTGCATAGCTCTGACCCACGGCATGCCTTCCACTAATTCAGAATCCAGGCAGTGGAATTCTTCAGTTTGTACTCCCCAGGAAATCCATACTTACATTGAATGTCAATAACTAATCTCATATGAACCTATGTAACAGTGTACTTGATGGCAGCAGCTTCACTGTTCCGCTATTCTGCCTCCCAAGATCTCTTTTAATGGTAATTCCCTGAACTTTCTTAAAACCTGACAAATGTAACTGGAATTGTACAGTTTAATTAAAATTTTTTTAAAAAGTGCTCTTGCCCTTCTTGAGCTTGACTGTAGCAACCACATGAAAAGCAAGCACTGTGGTTAAGAAGTTATTTGAGGAAGGAGAAAGTTATACATAGCTCATTAAGATGTTCAAAACACAGGTATGGTGAATTGCGAAGTTTTCATTGCTTTCATCTTCAATTTTATGGCTTAAGATTTGGCTGTCATCTCATTTTCCTCTTCATTGCAATCTGAAACATTTAATATTTAATGTTACAGTGCCACTTGAGACCTGTCCTGTCCTAAATCTGTATGCTCAAAAAACAGCTCTGAAAGTCTTAAGAGCAAAATTTAGTGGTGCAGAAAAAAAGGAAACACGGTGATGCAGTTTTATAAATAATAGAGCATATTTATATAATTAGACCAGAAAAGATGCACAATGTAATAGGTGTTTTTGTAATTCCTTCTAGGTTATTAGCTTCTGTTTCATGGTTATGCAACTGCATCTAAAAGAGAACAACATGAAATAAAGCTGTGATAAGACCTCAGAGATCTGTTACCCCTGCCAAGTTCTGCCTTACTATCATCTGGAAATCCCATGGGAAGAACACAGAGAAAACTGACGTCACTGCCATACATTCTCTCTGCAACTGACAGAATTGCTTTCCCCAAAAGTGGCATTCAGTGTACAACAGCTAAAACAAACCCTTGAGAGAACAGATCCAAGGTCCTCACCTCCTGAACTTCTAGTCTCCGTTCATAGTGGTAATTTCACATGCCACTTGTGGTTGCCACAGGAAAGCTGAAGAGCCATGTTCAGAAACACAACAGCCACTTTTTGTCCCACACTCTCCCAGTTTCAAAGTAACAAAAACTTCCAAATTACATTCCTTTCTCATCTAGTAATGTTGTCCAAGCTGCGATGGCCACTGTATATGCATAAGACTATTTTACTGACAAGTAAGTATCATCTTAGACAAAACAACACCAGCTATTTCCACTTTTTCTCATGTTACTTCCCTTCAGCATTATTTCATTTGCTTCAGAGTAGTTTTTAGCCCACTAAAGCAAATGCTGGACCCTTACTAGTGCAGATCTTCCAAGAAGTAGGTAAGGTGAAAGGGTTATTTCCCCACTTTTCTGAAGAAGCCATGCCAGCTGTGCAGCATAATTCCAACAGTACAGCACGTGTTATGTCTGTGCACAGCAGCCACACATCCTTAATATTACACCAGTCTAGATCAGACCGCTGGAGAGGGTTTGTTACTGCTTCACACTCAGTACTTCATCTCAGCTGATAAACCTTGCTGAGTAGCAGTGTTTCGTAGGTCAGACAGGAGGATTAACAAAGTCTGTAAACATGATATTCAAACCTCATACTGTCCTTCATTTTATTGTCCCATTTACATCCTGAAGTGCATTTAGTCTTATGTACTCCTATTTCACTATCTCCTTGTTGTGACTTGTTGCATCACTAAAACATTTTTAAAAAGCATCACAATACTCACTGTAATGAGCAAAGACTGTTTTTTGTTGCTGTATTTTTACTGTACAAGGCTGTTTTTTTTTTGGTTTTTGTTTAAGATTAGTACATTATCCTTCAGTATTCCAAGCCCATAATAAAGAAACAGCGACACGACACTTTAATATGTTTAATGCAAATGTGCTGTCATAAGAGTATAACTTAAGCAACCAAAATGCCAGTAAATTTAAGAAGTATTATTCAACCAAACTATACTTGGTAGTCTGAAACTTTTTAGATAACTAACCATACTGGATAGCATTTGATATCTCAGGGCATAGTTTCTACAGTACCTTGCACTGTTTCCTGTCTGATAGCCTCTACTTCAGCCGGTTTTGAGGCCTCATCCTAGAAGCTTTATGAGAAACCAGTTTCTCGTGTTCAACCTGTACCCTATGAGCCTTCTTACTGACACCAGTGCTAGCATACATTCACAGGCCACTGCTTAACTTTTTTTCAGGCTAACAGTACTCCTGTGTCACCTGCCTTACAGTTCTGGACATAATTGGGATGTGCTCTTCATATGTCACAAAAAAAAAACACCACAATCAATAGTCTACCAATTATTTTTTTATGGAAAAAAACCTTTTTTACGGATTTTTTCATTCCATTTTTTATGGAAAAAAAAACAGCAGTACAAATGCAGCATTAAGCAGGCACTGTCTTGACCTAAGTCAGTTGATAGCTTTAAGCCTTTAGTTAAAAAAAAAAATATCATAAGCTGCCACACTGGCTTACAAACTATTTACATTTTCAGCAAATAATCAGTTCAGCTTTCTCTAAAGAGCATGAAAGTGCATTATCAGACAACTTACCAACACAAAAAGCATTGTAATTAAATGCCTGTAAGGAAAAAAATATTAAACATTTGAAAGCTAATTCTCCTCTATAATTACATCTCTGTGAACAGATGCACATAGTACAAGTATCTACGAAATGAAAAGCAATCAAATGCGTCTTAAAACTGTGTGACAACTTAAATAAGAGGGAAAAGAGAGAAGTAAAGGCTAGAATGCCAATTCACTGACTGCTGCAAATAAAACAACAACTTACTGTCACTATTCTTCAGAATGCACATCATTTTTACGTGTTAATTTGACTAGTGATCAGTAGAGAAGTCGTCCTACTCAAATTTCTATCTTGTGAGGGAGACTGAAACGAAAACATACTAAGTATATTTGGACAGCTGAGTCTGCGCAGTTTGTAATCTCACATGGAAGACAACAGTTTGCTACAAAAGGCATCCCTGGGGAGTTCCAACTAGACCAAACTGGTGTGGATTCAATGTAAAGTTGGCAAATAATGTTTGCTGTATCTACACATGCAGAACAGCAAACAGCAGAAATGAAGTAAATAGTACCCTAAGTTGTCTGTCTACAAGATTAAAGACATGAAAAGAGGAGAATATTGTGAATGGGAGGAAGAGAAGCGTTCTCTTCTTCCACACAGCTGTTTTACTTCTAAAGGAAATATCACAGATTTAATAAAGAACATTACAGATCTGAGAAATGAACAATCTTCATTTAATAGATAAGAACCATTTTACAAGACTTTTAATTCTACTTTGGCAATAATGGTTGTGTTACTGAAAATTACTTTTCAGGGAAACAAAAAGCCCTTAGCAGTAATAAAATATTTTAACATCCCACCTATATTCCACTAAGAAAAATAAAACAAACAAACCAAAAAACCCAGGCCAAGAACTCAGAGCTGACAGTAATTTAGGAGCAGTAGAAATCAGTACTGAAAGCTACCACTCACAAGAGATAGGTATTTCAGACAAGCACACTGACATATGCTGAAGAAAGGTGCCTAAAGTTTCAAATGGGTCAAGAGAGAGAAACTGAAAGAAGTCCTGGTGCTGAATTCACGGATCCTTCACAATTCTTCAAGAGTCAGTTTTTAAACCCTGTGAATCCCATTTGCAGGTGGGAAAATAAAAAGTACCAGAATGAGTCTTGAAGCCTGCAGTATCCCAGACTGAGCACTTGCTCAACCTTGATCACTATTCAGAAAAATCCCAGGTCCACCCATTCTTTCACTTTTGTGCCACCATCTGAGACACTTGACAACTTCGTTTTAAAACTGAGACTAAATGAAGAGTCAGCTTCATCCACCATCAAGAGCTGCACAATTCAAGGCAGACGGAATGAGAAACAAGCAGCTACTACAGCCTGTGCAGTTTTCCTCTAGTTGGCTTTATCCGCTATATTTAAGCTGTGATTTTGAACAAGTACACACACTAACTAGAATTTAGGGGAGAGTTATTTAACTTCCATAACATAAAATAATGATGAGCGTACACAAACCACAAGAGAAAGAAAATCTATTTAATTCATTATAACCTTGCTTAATGTGCAGTGGTAATGTTAAGTGATGGCATCTTTTTTGCAGGTCTAGTATCTGAGTTAATTTAAAATTATTAATTACATTAAAAATGGTGTCACAGAAGGCAGTAAGAGCAGGGAATTCAAAGCTTTAAGTAATCCATTTTGAGGGAAGAGGGGAATTTCATAAGATGCAAAGCAAAAAGTGCTTACAGCAAAGTCTAAAAATACAGTGAGCATCATCTGACGCCACAGCATGGACATTTGCCTGCTTGCTCCAGCAGAACAGCAAAGGAAGAGGTCTAGTAATTCCTGACACCTAACAACTGTCTGCACAGAGATGTCCTGAGACTCATCCTACAAAAGTAGAATAAAGATCATAAATGAGATTCACATATAAGCATGGCAGATAGAGCAGGAAAGAAATCATCAGCAAAACTGCCAGTGTGGCCCAATTATATGGTCTGCTTTATGTGAGTCCTGAAGTAACTGAAACATCTGAAGCAGCAGACAAACAAGTAGGCTACCTCTACCTCACCTTTCATACAGCATTTCAGCTTTCTAATGTAGAGGATAGCAGGGCAGCAAAAGCAGAGGCAGACTTATAATTTTTGTATTGAAAAACTGAGAAATAAGGATAGGAAGGCTAGACAGAGGGGTTGAAACGTATTCATAGGAGCAGCTGTTCAACAGAAAAACATGAATTCTCTTAGCCATTGTTAATCTAAATACTTGGGAGATAGCAGCATTGGCAGCACCCATGGCATGCCTTGCCCTGCTCCACCACACTGTATCTTCCTATCTGACCTTAAGAGTTTCCATCTGATGCCTCCATATCTTTCTTTCTGTGCTCAGGTGCATATATAACCCCCCCTCTACCACAAGAAATGACTCTCCAGCATGTTTATATTAGTACCTCATGACCCACACGAGGGAAAATCTGACTGAGAAACATACTCTGTTTTTAATGCAGGGTGACATAGCTGTCAGCTACGAGAAAGCTGCACAGCCAGCTGCCAGCTACAGCACAGAGCAATGGCAGGGTGAGGACCAGGTCAGGAGAGCCCTTTACAGTTGATGGGAGCAGCAACAGCAGCCTGTGCTGCAAAATGGCAGTCTGAGCCAGCCTGGACAACTTCTCTATGAGCCACTGAGAGACAGCAACATCACAAAAGAACACAATAAGTTAATTAAAAAAATACATAATTAAGCTACTCCTGCCAGTCTGGCCAGCAAAGAGGCGTGAACAGTCCAAAGCCTGAGAATACAAATGCTCCCAGAGGCAAAGCTGGAGGCATAGACTCATTGCAAATCATATTGTAACTGCAGGGTGTGACACCCAGCCCACCCCAGGCATCCGGAAACACCAGTGCTGAGCAAGCTGTGCAGTGGAGAGAAGGCACAGATATAATATTCAGTCCTGATTCATCAGACATCAGAATTACGGCAGAATTAGAATTGTTCTCAGCAGCTGCACAGTGTGCTCATGATTTTAAAAATCAGGATCACTTGTTTTGCCAGCCATTAACTTATTCATGTATATGGGGCCCTATATTGGGTTTACGTGGCAAGAATGTGGTAGCAGGGGGCAGGAGTGGCCTCTGTGAGCAGCACTTTGCAGCTGCCCCATATCAGATCAGAGACAGGTCCAGCTGCTCCAGAGGGACCCACTGCTGCCAGAAGCGAGCTATGAGCAATTCTGGGAAAACAGATTTAAGAAAGGGAAAAAACAATGCACAGCAGCAACCAGGAGAGAGAAAAATATAAGAGAAGCAGCCCTGCAACCACCAACATCAGTTCAGAAGAAGGGCAGGAGGTACCCCAGGTACAATGTGCTCCTCCAGACCCCGTGCTCCATGCAGAGCAGATCCCATCATCCAGATGTAAATCTTACAGATAAAATAGCATTACTTTACAAACTCACAACAGACCCCAATTGCTTTACTTCTCTCTATACTGTAGGTGCCTTTTGCTATATGACTTCAATTTGACTCTCATTTTTGAGAATTGTGACTCATCTTAACATCCCTGCTACCTACAGCTATTGCAAACTTCCTGCACACTGAAGGTCACGTCTTCCTTGTTCCAGAACAATTTCCACAGACTCCAGCTCCCTCCACATTCCACTGAAGGCCTGCATCTTCCCTCACCTACCTGCCTCCCAAACCCAACTCCACCAACACTTCAACTCATACTCCCTGGTATGGTCTACAACTCTAACACTCTTTTCATTTCTTCTCTCCCTTACCTCCACACTCTGGTTTTATCAACTCTGATGCTCTGCAATTAAAAATAATGGTCATTGCAACTGTTTCCAATGCAAGCTATTTATTTATCAGCACAATACTGAATTGTCTTGTTGTTGAAGTAAACAAAACAATCTCTAATTACAAATTACTTGAATTATTGCCTTAGGAGAGCAATGAAAGAAAGAAATCCTGATTAATTACTCAGGGTGTGAAAAATTGTTTTCACTATTCAATTTTAAATATGCTTCTTTTCCATTACCCATCTCCTAGTTCTTTCCACTATGCAATAGGCTGTTGATGTTTTTTTCTTTATACAAATCATCATTTCCATATGCTTTTATCTTTTATTAGGGAAACACTTGCCCTTCTTCCACTGTCTCTGATCTTCAGCATAATCCTTTTAGTAGCTACACAGTTGTTGTCCTGCAATTTGTATCAGCAAGTACTGTACTTTCATGTTACATCTAATGAAAATTTTAATTTAAAAATGGCAATGGAACAATTTGTTCCACTCAAACCAGTCTAGCAGTACACTTGGGGAATGGTGACAAGCAACTTCTCTCAATGAACTTCACAAGCAACAATTATATTCCCTTCAAAGACAGCTTTTCTATAGAGCTAACCTTTGCTGCCAACTCCAATACTACATTCACATCACCCCACACAAATCCTTTCACAGACATTTCACAGAGTTGAAGGTTGTAGGAGACCAACTAGGTTGGACTGGCTTACATCCACAGTGCTCTGGACTGAACACTGGATAGCACATGCCCGAGATTTCTTTTATATTAATGTGAAATATAGCTCTAAAACTTTGGGATGATGTGTGGTTGGTTGTTTTTTTTCCCCCACTTCTCCCCCGTCATAGTTTCTCAAATACAGAAACTGATGTATACACCTTGGCAGAGTAGGGCTTTTATAGTCTCATACCAAGCATGTGCTGCATACCCTATGGCACAATGTGGACACACTAGTCCTGCCTGGACAACAAGACTATCACAGCTGGAAGAGTCAGACTGGGCATGTTTTATATACCTATCATCTGTCTAGAGTAAAGCCTGTAATAAATTGTCTTTTCAATAAATTATTCTTCAGTAGCACTTGCATTGCCTTTTGGCAAGGGATAGCAGCATCACTACAGAAGTGATTAGTAGCAGATCAGTATTTGTAAAGTGCAGATCATTAGAGATGGGATCACTGGGCAAGAGCATTGCAGTGAAAGCATACCCTGATTTTCTAGCTTTGTTTTCACTGAGGGTGGAAAAAAAAAAACAACAAACAAAAAACAATCACCACCAGAGCTGAGACTTTCCAGCTGCTATTTTTAGAAAGACAGTTAACATCACAAAAAAAAAAACAACAACCACAACACTAGTAATAGAACATTATGAGAACATAACACCAAGAATATTTGTTATTTAATTAATTCTCTTCCTCTAGCATTTCCACATCACAAATCACACAGCATGTTTCTTTACTTCCTTCTAACAGTTAAAGTTATGAGTTATCAGTTCCTGCTTTAAAGGCATTTTATGGCTGTTTAAGAGCCACAAATTCACCTTTACCAGCAGTTTAATGCCATACAGCTGTCAGAAGTCCCTGATATGAAGTTCCCCTATATTTTAACAGAAAGATATAAGTTATTAAGTTATAAGATACTCAGTAAAAGATGGATAGATAAATAGAGACATTTGGGAAACAACATTAAAGTAATCTTTATTTGTAAAAGCTGTCAAACTAAACCTTTTAATGGCTTGTCAGGGGAATGCTGCAAATAAGATAATGGCCCAATTCCTTCTTATTTTGGGTGTACGCTTTGTATTCACACTTAGAAGGCAGAACAGCAGCAACTTATCCCACAGGAGCAGCTCTGCTTTCCAGACTTCCCTTGCTCTCTTTTCAGCTGTGAAACAATGGTCAGTTCTCTGTTGCAAGCAGCAACAGAGCTGAAAATCTCTATTGACAACTCAGAAGTAAACAGTCATAATACCACTTACCAGATATTTCTGCTTACATCTCAAAGATCACTGAATTCAGCAGCTTTTTTTAGCTGACTTAAGTGGGCCTGAGGCTACTCAAAATACAGAGCTATAAGCTTTTTGATGCCTATTTGTTTTCTAGTGCTTTATTGCTGCACACAAAGCACAGACTGATGAACTCTTTTTATGTTCTTTGTTCAGATTTTTATCAGCACTGTTCAGAATTCCAACAGCTAAGCAGCTGTCTCAATTTCTTTTCTTTGCGCAGTTATTTTTCTTGTACAATTCTGTAGAAGTTACTCTGCTGCTGAAGAAAAAAAGAAAAGACCAAGAAGCTGCAAACTGCCCATAAAGTTTCCACAAAAACACGCACAAGTGGAAAAACTGTTCTATGCTTATGTGTATATATATATCTATGCACATGCACACATATAAGAATATATACAGCATTCTCCCCCAAAGCAGCATCCTTAAACACTGTCATTTCCTTAAGAAAAAAATGTTGTCTAGATTTCACTCCTCAGTATGCAAATCTCCATGTTCTCAACACAGACTGTTGCAAAAACTCCAAAAACACTCTTGTCCACACATCTGCCAGCTACTCCTTGGAAACCATAAAAATCTCTCTCATAACCAGCTTACTTCTACCTACGTAGCTGAAGGACAGACAAGTCACGTATCTGATGGTATCTCAAAATCCCAGTCTGATAACTTCGGGCATCACAGATATTTTTCCTCTTTGCTCTGGACATGGAAGTGGAACAAGATGCTTGTTTGTTCAATGCTGTTCACCCTTTGAGAATAGTAGAGGCGCCTGCTGCCTTGTGCGAAGCAGCAGCACAGTACACTGAAATGAGAAAGAACCTGGAAGCCATTTGCAATCACCACTGCATTGTCTTTCAGATATAGTAACAAAGATATTGTTGTGTCTTGCATTCTGTCTGGCAGTCAGTAAAACCATCATTCAAGGCCTTCCAGGCATTACATCCCCTCAAATAGTCCCCAGCACACCTTGAAGCTCCCTGTCCACTAGCTTAATTCACGCCCTGAATTCTCATCCTGCTATTTTCAGATATAACTATTCCCCTGAAGACATTACTGGGATTTTGTTTTCCATTAATGGCCAGACACTTTTAAAAATATATATATTTCTGCATCACAGCTATGCTCCAGTAGAGTCTTTTGAGCATCTGGTCCAATTTATATCATTGTCTATAAAGACTGACAGCCCTATGTAGAAACAATTGTTAGCCTTATAAAGTACCAGAGATATTCAATGTGAATAAAAAAGAAATCACACAAGCTTCAGAAAAGCTAACCCACTTTGTGTATTCTCATGTGCTGCACATTTAAAGAGCAGAACACAAGGACCTTCCCCTACTCTTCAGGAGAAAGCTTGTTTTTCCTTTATCTTTGGCTGCACCCTAGGCACAGAATGAAAGAAATAAAAAGTGGCAGACATTCACAGCAGTAGAGAAGTCCACTGTGCACAGAAATCACCAATTTTTCTTCTCCCTTATGTTCCTTGGATCTTTAATGTGAAGAATAAAGAAAACCTGCCTGTGTTCCCACAAGAAAAAAAGTAATGCACGACATACCCCTGCAGCTAGTACCCGAGCATTACAAACAGAAGTTGTATGACTTTCCAGCGACTACAAACATTGCATTACTAACTCCAAGTTTCATTTCAGAATCATCAAGTCCTTGAGCAACAACTCAACTTGCTAATAAAATAAACCTCTGCACTCCATTTACTACTGTCTTTGGAATAATACTCGATAATGAATCATCACCTGGTGATAACAATTCCATTTTTTATATGCATACTTAGAACCATAACATCTGAAATCTAGAACAAGTACCATCTGACACCATTTGAAGCCTCACCATCAGTGGATTCCACAGCTCCAATAATCGAATGGCACTTTCAGATGGAGACACAAAACTCTGAGGTGACTGCTGTTAAGGATCTCTCAAGTAATTTCTTTTCATTATAACACTGTTGCACAGGCAGTGCCTATAAACAGTAATAAAATTTCCTTTTTCATTTAATTTCCATCTATTTATTCCTAGGACACATAATGAAGACTAGCAAGAAAGTATCTATTCAATTTTTTTGGAGAAAAATAATGTAGATTTTGGAATTGCTCAGCACTCTGTTTAGAATCAGAATTTAAATACCTCTGAGGGTGTAGGAAAGAAGGGATATAGAAATCGAGAAATACGTGGTCAGAAAAACAGTAACTTATCCTATATATTTAGTACGCTGGGGACCTGGCCCTTGGGTGTCATTCATGACAATCCAAGTGTGTTTTCACTCTCAGTCTTCGTCCTCCTGAATCTCTTCTACCTTTCACGGTAACCAAGACATCCATTAAGAAAGAAAGATAAAGCGCTCAGAAATGGTCCCTCCTGAACAACTGTCTTATCCTCCACAACACGGAAAAGCAATTCTGGGCCCAAGAACACTTTCACTAGCTGTAAATTGAACTGACTCCATATAATAGAGTTGGAGTTGTTCTTAAGCAGCTCCACATTTACTGTGGGTTCTGTCACTTCCATCCTCAAGTTACAGCCAATGAAGTCTTTTGCCAGAAAAACTGCAATCTTCTCTAGAAGGACAACAGAAGCTCCACAGCTGAATGTGTGGGTGGGGATCACTGTTGCTTTGCTCACACTGTGCCCACAGATTACTCAAGGAGAGGTTTCCACCCTCTGGCAGGCTACTAACCACCCTTCAGCGCTGTTAATGGAGGATTGGAGTGCTACTGTTCCCACGGCTGCCACAGGAACACACACTTCTTACAGCTCATAGCTCCAAGATGTCACCCACACAAGGATTATTCAGACAAAAAAAAAAAAGAGGCATCCCTGACTTTCCAGTGCTGTGTGGACTGACTGCTGATGACTCTACCCAGTGTGACAAGGACAGTTGGTGGCACGTGGCACTACTGCAAATGCTCACATAGGAACACCCCTATGGCCAGGTAACGGCTTGCTCTCACAGCAGTACATACATATGAAGCTGCAGAGGCAGCTCCCGCTGTATCCTGTGCAAACCATGAGCTGAGAGAATCTGATCTGTTCATGTATGATTTACATCAACCTGCTTCTTTTTGGAAATGCGACTATTGTCATTATTGTTAAGTATGCACATGGAACTAACACCCAACATCTCACACAGAATCACACAGAATGACCCGGGTTGGAAGGGACCTCAAGGATCATGTAGTCCCAACCCCCCTGCCTAGCAGGGCCACCAAACATACACCTTTACTAGATCTCTCTCTAAATGAAGCTGGCTACATACGTTAAGGCGCTCAGAGCTTGATCTCACCTTTCAATTTGCATTCCCTGCTTTTATCCACATGCTTTTTCCATAACTTATGTCACAAAGGAGCAAGTTCAGCATCTGTAACTTTCCTAGGCATTACATGAGACTCAGCCAGTGATAAGCGCTTTTCATAATACAACTGATTTCTGCATGCAGTTTTCTCTATCAATCCCAAACAGAAAAGCTCTCCACTACTGCTCTCCTGCTCTCAAAAAGGTCAGGCTAGTTCAGCCCTCTAAGTCAGCCCAAACACACTGTCACTCAGGCAAGAGTGAAATCTTTGGCCTGAGTTACAGAAGCTGTCAAATAAACCCCCTAGATATACAAGACCTATCAGTGATACAGTGATTTTTTTCTATTCCAGACTTCACAACCTCTCCTGCAAGCTACACAAGACAAGCAAATACATTTACAGGCACCATTCTTGTAGGAAAAGGTTGTCCTTCAGTGATCTCAAAAGTTAGCTACTCTAAGACCATCAGCTGTTGAGTAACACATTCACTATTTACCCATAATCTCACTCTGCCTGGCTTTTCTTTGTCTAAGTAGGGTGGCTTTTAGCTGTAAATACCACATAAATGAATTAAGAGTTCTGACAGTTATGTTGATCTGTTCATTAAAGAACTATCATCTTTAGGCAATTTTTTTTTTCTAAAATACAAAAACGACATTCTCTCAGCTAGAGAGACAATGTGCTTCAACACACTTCTAATTTCTCTCCTAATCAGTCCTTACTTGAAAAACAATAACATTTGCTACTGAAATAATATTTCATCTGTTACTTGGCTTTAGAAAAAAATACCTTAATACACTATATATTCAGGATCATGTTATGAACTTTCCTGTACATCTCCACAGAAAAATAAAGTTTCAGTAAAACACTCAGGAAACCCACATGAGAGAGGAGTACAAAATTATATAACAGCATACTTCACAAGGAAAGAACATAATAAAATCACTGCAGACTACCATATACATGAATATATGCTGCACCAAATATTTTTTATGATTTCTTTACATGCAATTTTTTAATGAAATCATAGAATCGTAAAATCACTGTAGTCAGTACAGACACCTAAAGTCACCTAGTCCAACTCCCCTGAAACGAACAGGGACACCACAGCTAGATCAGGTTGCTCAGAGCCTGGTCCAGCCTGACTTTGAATGTTTCTAAGGATGGGGCATACGTAACCTCCGCTGAGCAAGCTGCTCATGTGCCTCACCACCTGAATTGTGAAAAAAAAGTCCTTCCTTATATTCAATATAAAATCTCCCATCTTTTGGTTTGAAAGTGTTTTCCCTAGTCCTATTACAACAGAACCTGCTAAAGAGTCTTTCCCCTTCTTTCCTACAGACTCCCGTTAGTAATTGAAAGGCTGAAATTATTTGGAATCAAAACAAGCTTGGGGAAAAAAAGATTAAAACTAACTAAGATTCACTTTCTAATTTATACAGGCTTCTTTTGTTGCTGCTGACATTTTTACCTAGAACTTCTTTCCCAACTGGAAAAAGCATAACTGGCTTTAAGCCAGCTGTAACTCATCTGCTTGACTAACAGGGTATGATAAAGCTGATGTTTGTTTACGGCAATATTTGCCAAGTGTCTTGATTTGGAGCATATAAAACTTGCCTTAGATGTGTGACTTTCCACACCGAAGGAGTGACATTACACCAGTCCTGGAGGGCTCAGCCTTATAATCAATTCTTTCAAAGAAACTGGTATTCTTTGGGTTTTCAGTGTCTATCAGTCCTCTTTTAAGAAAAACATGTAAGTGTATTAAGTAGATTTAGGATTTTGTGCTCTTTCCACCATGCAGATTAAGTATTACTATGCTAAATCCAGCTACCATGAAAATATGACTCAGATACTAGAAACAATAGAGTCTAACCAGAAAAAGAAACCTGAGTAGATAATCGGCCCGAAGAGCAATTGTATTCTGAGAAATAATCCTTAGAAGCAAACTTCTGAAGGTAAAAAATAACTTCCTCAAGAAACCATAGGAATCTTTAGCTTCCAATGATTAAGCATGCTCAAGAAAATGTGTTAGTAAAACAGACCACCCGAGAATGAGAAAGGCAAGGAATATGGCTTAAATACTCAATTGGCATCTATCTTTACCCCTCCATTTCTGATCTCTGTTAAGCTATATAGTTAAAGACTGCTACAAAGACAGTTTCCTTACATGCTCTCGCAGAACTTTGTAAGAGTACTGGGCTTCTCCTGGTTGCGTCTTTGTCGAAACCAACGCTGAATGCTGCGTACATCCCAGTCCAGCTGCTTGGAAAGGCCCTCCAACCTCTTCTCATCCGGATGCTGTACACCAGAGATGGATAAAAATTATTTTCACCAATTACAGTAATGTTAAGTTTAAAGCTGATTTAACTTCCTTCCAATGACTTAGAGGCTGTCTGTAAGATGTATGGATACATAGAAATAAAATGCCTGTGACAGAAATCCCTGCTGACACATCCACATCGAAATATGCTTACAGCGACTATTATTAATATAGAAGGCCGACATATGCTGTAATATTGCACATGGGTTCTTACTAAAGAATTTACAGAGGGTAGCAAATTGAAAACTTGCATGAAACTTGGAAAACAGTGATAAGTAGGGACAAAACGATATATACTTTTGGAGCAGTGGGGATTACAAACACTCCCTTGCCTTCCATATGCTTTGTCTGTTCCACCTTCTGTCCTGTTGACAGTTACAGGAACAAAGATTATTTGACTGACATGGAAAGAAAAGGATATAACCCATGTTTTTTGCATAATAATGTTTAAAAATGAGGTCATTAAAGAGACAAATACAGATGAAATATCACCTTGGAAACAGGGAGAGAGGTTTTTTTCCTGTAAAACTAGCTACACAGTTATTCTCCCAAGTAGCAAACATGAAACTTGACTTCTATTTGAATGCTAATGGCTTTGCAGCCCAGGGCAGTGGCAATACAAACAAAATAGGCCTGTCCTGGACTACTCTACAGAAAAGAGTAGTACAGGCCATGCTTCAGTTTTCTAGCTTTTCCCTCCAGGTTCAAAAGGCACAAATCACAGTGCAACCAGCTACAAGACCAGAAAACCACCAGTGCCCTGCACTCAAGCAGTTGTTCTGGAAGGATTAGCTTAAAAGTTTCATAGAAAACACAGTAAGGCATCTCATCTTCTGTTATTTATTCAAATTAAAACAACAAAAAACAAACAAACAAAAAAACCCAATAACTTCGTAGAAATTTCTAAAAGAAAAAAAGGGAGGAAGCAAAATAAAAAGGTAAGTGGCTATATGGCACCTGGAAGTACTTCTATAACGTTTTTTTAAATTAAAAGCTCACAAAGATGCACAACTGCTGAAGCTGGCATACCAACAATCACAATGTTTGCATGTTCTGATTTTAGCTGTAAAAATGCAGCACAGCAGTTAGTGTCATTTTGTTCAGATATATTTTACAGTGCTATGTCCTACTTTATTACATAAATACCATACCTTTGTAATGGCTGTGAAAACTTTTTCCAGGATAGCATTAGGTTGAGCTTTCTGTGGTCCATTGGCTTGGACATTAAGGCCTAAGGCACATGGTTTAGCAATGAACCTACAGGAAGCAGAAGAGTGAAAAAAGAAAGTAAGCAAAACCCTTCCGTTATCTATTTCATTACTGTTATCAATCAGCAATACATGATAAATGAGCAAATATTATAAACCTGCAAAAAAAAAAAACCAAAAAAAACACACACAAACCAACCTAAAATAACTGTTAGCCTAATAGCTTAAAAGCAAGTTCACACAAGTGATTGCATGACAAAGTCACAAGACTTTGAAGGATGAAGTGAACTCCACCATAGAGTGCATGACAGAGGATTTTCTTCACATTGGGGAAAACAGAAAAGCACACAAAAAAGCATGAGAGAAATGCCTCCCAGACAAGCACCACTACAAAAAGAGCAGGGCAGCTTGCAGAAGTGTTCCCCTCTTTCAAGCAGGGCCTTTTTCAGATTAGTTTCCAGAGCAGCTATTGCTTCACAACTTGTTTTGCACAGAGGAAATTCAAACAAATTTCTTAGAGGCAATAACCAGTCAATATAATTTTCTGAACCATAAAGTTCAAATGACATAGAGTCCATGCCTCAGAGATTTTGCTGATAAAACAGATCTCCCCAATTCTTCTGCTATAGCACAAAGCTGTTGCAGATCCAAACACCAATCCATAAAATATCCAGTTTCTAAGTGTCTATGTTGGAGACACCCAGTTTATAGAGACTTAATTACAAAATTTACAAAGCTCAACATTACATTTAAGAAGTAAAGCATTTGCTACTATGAGTCCCATTCTTGAATCCTCATAAGAACGACGAAGTCTTTGTATATAGAAATGGTAGAGGAATCAGAAACATCATTTCAGCAGCACAGAAAATGGCAGCCATGGCATCACAGCAAAGCATGCGCAGATATATTGAATCTAACAATTCTTTGGAAAAAAAAAAAAAGGGGAAGATACTCTCCAAGAAACATGTCAGTATTTATTCCTATCCTTTGCTCACAAGCAGAGACTACTGTAAGACTGGGAGACTATAAAAAAATCTCCCAGTTTCAAATATATACAGGAAAACTTGAATTGGAATAATTCAGGATGATACTTAAATCATATTGAAATATTAAATGTTTGCTTATGTATAAACTCCTCAGGCACATTGTTTCATTCTATATTTTTGTGGTGCCCCAATCTGTACAGCTGAAAGAACTCTAGGGTAAAATAAGGTTTGCTGACTTCTAACAAGTGGTGGTGGCTGCGGTGGCAACTGAAGTGAGAACTGGATCCCACTGTCTTCTGAAATCAGACTCCTAAATACCCAAAAGAATTCAGTAATTCTTGATTTCATTCTAAAGACTCCACTTTAAGACTCCATTTGCCACAGAGAAAAAAACCAAAAACATGTAGTTCAGAAGTAGGTCTACATTTATGCACCTGAATATGACCACAAGCTCTCTAAAATTATGATATTCTTACACATTCAAGCACAATTGCATGCGCTGTTATGAACTAAAATTGCTGCCACTGCACACTTAAGAGATCAGAGCTGATTAAAAAACTTCAGCTCTGAACTTGTACATAAACACAGAATTTGTATAATAGCTAAATAAGAAACATGAAGATTTTGTGTCCCTTGCACTTTAATATACTTTTATTGAACTCAGAGGACAGTTTTTGTCTAAAACAAAAAAGCCAGGAAGAATTGTACTCTCTAGTTTAATGTGACGTAATCAAATCAAATCAGTGCTGGCCATTGTTACCAGATAACCACAAAGGTACAGCTGAAGAAGCTAATGAAACGCACAGAGTTTGATATTAGAAATTTACTTTTTAATTTTAATTTATAATTTTTCCAGCCATGTAATAGTTACCAAGATTCCCAGTCTTTTTACGTCCATGTTTTGTACAAAAAATAAAAAAATAAATCTTATAAAACAAGAAACAAGCTTAAGACAGACTGCAAAGAGAACATGCCTCGGTGTTCAAGCTAATTTCACAAAGGTCTACAAGGAAATATGTATTAATAGAAACAAGGCAGAGAGGTGATGTAGGTGGAATAAAAGTAAGTAAAGACAACTTCATCAGCTTCACATATTCAAAAAGGAAGCCAATTTTGATTGTCAATATCAATGGCAATGTCAAAAAACAAATAAGGTTTAAAAGTTATTTCAAATGGATTTTGTGGGCACTTGAAAAGTCAGTCTTCTCTGAAATGAGATGGTGTAGATAAGTGTACGCATCTCTGTGTAAAAAAAAAATGCCTCTCAACTCTTCTAGTGAGAGAAGTAAGAGAAATGTGAGGTAACAGAACTCCAATAGAAATAGAATCCAATAGAAAGGCAGCTCCGTAAAGATGGTAATTTAAAAGGAAAAAAAGTTTTAAATTTGCTCCAGTCAAAAGCAGGTAAGAGTTCCCACTAGAAAAACTCACCTGGAAGCAATTTCAGCAAGCTTCACACTAAGCTGATCTTCATTTAAATCTAAACCCAGCTGCTTGATTTCCTTAAACACAATGCCTGGCTATTGACTGGTCTAAATAAATGTAGGACAAAGACAAAAAAATATGACTTTTTTTAGTTTTCCTGTGAAAACTTAATTTCAAACTCTGCAACATTAATAATTTAAATTTAACCTTGAAAAACAAGTTAAAATTCAACCAATAGAATCTCTAATTTCCTATTATCATAATTCTCACTAATCATTTTCTAAACTATTTAAGTTAGTTCATAACAAAACAAAAGCAGGGTTCGATACGTGCAGAAACTGAATGTTTTGTCAAATGTTGTCCTCCTTAAAAGCATTATTCATTTTTTCCATTTCTGCCTTATTGTGATCTTCAATTCCCTAAGCAGAAATCCACGGGACGTTTGTTGCATAAGGTATTGCAATTAAAAGGGAGGAAGTATTGTGGAAGAATAAGAAGAACAGAACGGAACAATGCCTGCTTTCCTCTTCACACATAAATCCAAGAACACACCTCAGCAATCTCTCTTTTTCAACTTACTGCAGTAAAGCTGAATTGAAAGCCAGTATTCAATTACACAAATTAAAAGGAAAAGCATTTTTTGCCAAATGCAGACCCATCTTTTCTGGATTTACAAGTGAAATAACACAAAGAGGGAATTAAACTCAGAATTCAAGAACCTTTTCAAGCAGCCTCCTCATCCATTGTTTAAACCCATATTTAAAAGCAAACCAAACCCCCAAAAGCCAAAAAGAACCATTCAGATACTGGAAGAACTACAGGAAAGAAGGGGACAGACTCTTTAGCAGGATCTGTGGTAACATAAAAAGGGGAAACAGTTTCAAGCTCAAAGAGATTTAGGTTAGACAGAAAAGAATCCTATACAGTGAGGGTGGTGAAGCGCTGGAACAGGTTGTCCAGTGACGTGGTTGAGGCACCATCCCTGGAGACTTTCAAGGTGAGGCTGGATAAAGACCCTGGGTAGCCTGATCTAGCTGTAGTGTCCCTGTTCACTTCAGGGGAGTTGGACTACATGGCCTTCAGTGCTCCCTTCCAACTCTATTCTATGATTCTAAAAAGCCAAACATTCAACAGATTTTGCTGTGGTGGAGGAAGTTACAGCTACTGCTTGCAGTAGTTATAGTGGGCATGATACTGTGTAAGAAAAGGTCAGAAATTCCACCCATCCTTCAGTCCCGGATAAAATGTAAGCCCAAGCATTCACACAAACTATTCTCAGCACTCTACACAAGAGTGCAATTTTTCACATTCAAAAAGTCACAGCTCAGTTCCACCCTCTGCATCCCTCACACCCTGTGAAAACTTCAGAAATATGAATGAGCCAGATTCTTAATAAACACAGATCTTCCGGAACACACAATCTGGAAAGAGTGTGAGCATCATAAATCAAATAACCTCAATAAACGAGTAAGGGAAATGCTTCCAATGATTCATAGTTGCTTCTATGCTCCTTTACTGCATATTTCAGTCTTACTAATTAATTACCACAACCCCTTTAGCTCACTGCTGTTCATCTTGACAAATTATGTCATTTTAAACTCCGAATTAACCAGACATTTTAGAGTTGGCTTTTATAACACAATGGAAAACACAGCAACAACAGCAGAGAAGCAAAGTCTTAGGGTGCAGCAAGTGAGAACTTGCTCAAATACAACATCCATGGGCACAGAAATAAAGAAAAGGAACTGCTTACCTTCACAAAGCCTCAGTTAGGCAGGGGTCTCCAAGAAGATACCCTTACCTCCACTGCTGACCCTTAAATGAGGTCTGGGAAAGGGTGGAGCTCAGGGGCATTACATGCACCTGAGCACCACTGATTTGGACCTGCCTTCCCACCAGGTGCTCAATCACTGGTTCAGGCTGTGACTTAGCATTTCTGCTATGGCCTTCATTATCCTTTGACGCTGATATTCATCAGCACAAACAAAGTTTGCATTACATAGTTTTTAAAAGCATCACAGGAAGCAGTATTTTTTTTTTTTTTTTAGTGACTCTCCATTTTACTACAAATCAGAGTCCTACTGTTATGTGCAATGCTTGCCCCAAATCCTGCCAAAACAGCATACAGTTAAGACTGTAGACACCTGGCACAAATGCTCCCACTCCACACAGCTGTGTATGGCAAGTTTCATACACAAACTTGATTCAAACTCTCTTCAACTTAAATAAAGCATGACAAAACATAGACAATTAACTCAACTATTACTAGATTTTGGAGGTAATTCAGTAACACCAATGGACACACTGAGATGGTGGAGCTGAGGGAGGGGAAGCAGGAGTATTCCTGGGTAAAAAATGAAGTATAGAGACACATCTTTGAGTTCTAGGAGTAGTCCGCATTTCTAGTTGGCAAACCTAAATTATAAACCAGCTCTTGTGAGGCCTCATCTGGAGGGTTGGGGCTCCCAGCACAAGATAAAGAAGGAGGTCTTGGTATGAGTCCAGAGGAGGGCCACTAAGATGATCAGAGGGCTGGAGCAAATCTTCTGTGGTGAAAGGTTGAGGGAACTGCGCTTGTTTAGCTTGGAGAAGAGAAGGCTCTGGAGAGACATCATTGTGGCCTTCCAATACTTGAAGGGAGAGTATAAACAGGAGGGGGAAGAGACTGTTTACGAGCATATGTTTCAAGCACAGAAAACACGCTTCTTCCCTCACTTGAACAGTTTTATTTGGTGGCCTGCTTCACTATGGAAGCCTGCAAGCAGATTTCAATCAGTACCAATCAGAAAAGCAAAGCTAGCATTGGCCAGGGTTGGAAGAGACCTTAAGGATCACGAATCTCCAACCCCCCGCCACATGCAGGGCCACCAACCTCCCCAGTTAATGTTAGACCAGGCTGCCCAGGGCCCCATCCAATCTGGCCTTGAATACTTCCAGGGATGGGGCATCCACAACATCTCTGAGCAGCCTGTTCCAGCACATCACCAATCTCATAGTAAAATATTTCCCCTTGACATCAAGTCTAAATCGTCCCTAACTTAAAACCATTTCCCCTTGTCCTGCTGTTATCTACCTTTTCAAATACCTTTAGGTATTGAAATGCTGCAATGAGGTCACCCCACAGCCTTCTTTTCTCCAGGCTGAACCAGCCAGCTCCCTCAGCCTGTCTTCATAGGGGAGGTGCTCCAGTCCCCTGATCATCCCTGTGGCTCTCCTCCGGGCCCTCTCCAACAGCTCCATATCTTTCTTGTACTGGGGGCTCCAGACCTGGACACAGTATTCCAGATGGGGCCTCACAAGAGCAAAGTAGAGGGGAACAATCACCTCCCTGTCCCTGCTGGCCACCCCTCTTTTGATGCAGCCCAGGATACCAGTTAAGTTTGAATCTCCCCTTCCTTTGCAGAGCTGCAGAACATCTCTCAGCTGTCTCTAAGGAAAATGAACTTTAGTTTGAGCTAAGTGGTAAACTCTGCCAACCTGCATATAGCATCTCTATGAATCTAGAAAAAACTCACTTGAGCACATGTACAGTTCAAGTGGTGCTTGCATAAAGTACTGCTGATGCTGCTAACACAAGCCAACCATGATCTCCATAATAAAAAAAAAGAAGCAAGCTATTCCTACAATTTAAAGACATACATCAAATCTTTTTTTTCCTATTAGTATATTTATAAATATCCAAGAATGCAGCTGTAACATGCAAAAACTCCTCTGTACTAAATATGAGCCCAACTTCACTTCACCTTCAAAAAAACGTCCTGGTAATTTTTCAGAAGCCTAGTGCCCTATAAATTCAACATTCCATCCTAGGAAAACAGCATTCAGCATTAAATATTTTTCATATTTTGGATGCTATATATTCATTTATACATACATACACATACAAATATATGTGTGTGAAAAATAGGTTTGTATAAATCAGTTTTAGAGAAGAAAATTTGGTCACAGTCATCTGGTTGGGGGGGACTCAAGGGATTCAAGGTCTGCAGTCCAAGTGCACTTCCACAGAAGAGAAAGTGGGACATTTTTTCAACAGTTTTGGGGGAAAATAGTTGTAATGAGAAATGATAAAAATAACAATAAAAAGGATTAGCTGTATTTCAGCTTGCAGGTCTACTGTTTTTTGTTTTGCAGTGCTAAGACATTATTTTAGTAAACGTACACTCAAAAACTTTTTTCTGGCTTTTTGTTTTTTTGGCTGAACATAAATGTCTAAAAATCATCTCTCTACACTGGACAACATAAAAAATAAATTACCTTTTTTTTTGCTGAGATTTTGCTCCAATCTCAAAAAGCCCTGACCACTAAAATCAAGTTGGCTTTGCACTCCTAGCTCCTATCTCAACCTCCTGGCCAGACCCTGCGGTCACAGTCCTCCTGCTACTCTCTGTTCACACACACTATTATTTTTCCATTCCACTGAGCCACCAAACTAATTTAATCACTCTTCTGATGTCTGAAAAGGCTCAGGAAAACTCTACCTCAGCATGTGGGTTAGCTCATCAACAAGCCTGACTAGAGCAGAGTTTTAAGTCACAGACATTGGTAAGTTCCAGTACCACCTCTACCAGCAGCACACCAGTTACTTGTCCAGTTAGTAACTAACAACAGAAACCAGACAAACTTCATCCAACAGCTCACAAACAGAATTAGCCTCAGCCCGTGTTTTCCAAACATGGAAGCGTTAAAAAAAAAAAAAGTGTTATTTGCATATACATGCATAAAGCTCAAAGCATTTTAGTTTCTTCTGCTGCTGTGAGACTGAAAGACTGAATTGTAGAGAAAGTGCATACTCCAAAATAATGGAAATCTCTCTAGAAAGCAAGAACCATACAAATGTAGAGAAAGGTCACAAATAAATATTTTTCCAGCCAGCTGTCTAATGCCTGCAATATCTAAAAATACTTTCGTCACTGTAACTTTCCAAGCACGGATTAGGCAGAGGGAGAAGAGAGGGAAAGGGGAGATGCGCTGCAGTCCCACACACTACTTAGAGACAGGGCCACCTCTCAGCAGACCTCAGCAGGCACTACCAAGGCTTTAAATGGTACAGATGATAAAATTACTGAATATATCATTCCTACCTTTCTTGCATATGTTGAAATAAGGACACAAAAGTCAAGGTCAGTGTTAAAATTCAAGTCTCTGGAATTCTAGCCCACTGCTAGGGGTCAATGGAGAAAAAAAAACATTCTCCATTTAAAGCAATGGACATACAAAATGGAAGGGAGAAATACAGTAGAAAGGGAACATGGCTATTTTATTTTTAATAGTCACAGTAGGTTACCCTAATCGAATTAGGTTATTAGGGTGACCTACTCTTCTAATTTGCAAGACCCTGCAACATCACCTTCACTTAGATCACATTGTCAACATGTGAATGAGAAAGACGAAACAAGATCTGTGATCAATACTGGCATCTACATTGAAGCTGCAGCCAAGGCATACAATCCACCAGCCTCCTGACACACGAATACTCAGTGCAGCTTCCCTTCGTCCTCCAAGGCAACTTCTAAGATGCATAAAGAAGGTGCAGTTACCTATAGCTTGGAAATGACCAGAAAGTTACTAAGTGTTTCAGAGCAACTGTCTGAAGAAGTAAAAGCCTCAGTACTCATTTTGATAAACAACAAAACTGCCCAGTTTTGAAATCCCAGAAATCCAGTGTTACTCTCCCAGATTCCTCCATGGTAGTACCTAGCCAGGACATTAAGTGATAGCTACTATACCACTGTCCCCTTATATTCTTGTACTCATTTGTTTTTCTTATTCCAATCTATTTTCTACCAGGAGAGAAAATAGTAAAAGGTATAGTTAAAAATCGCCAGTGACCACTCTAACAAAAATCAATTTATCTAATGTTGTTCCTAAAGCCTGCAGCAAGCCATGGAACAAAAATGAACTTATAGGCATGCTTTGTTCCTGAATACTGTTGTTGTGCTATCTAGGACAGGCACAAACTTTAAGTCTAGAGAGAAGCACACACCACAAAGCCTTTACGTATTTATGAAGTTCCTCTTTGTTGTCTCGGGAGTCTGACTGGCTCTTCTGTGGGTGGTCTGCCACAGAACATGGCAGAGAGGATTTCAATTTATGCCTCGCTCTTAGTGACAAACCAGTAACCGTGGTGCAAATCCTGTTTCTCCCTCCATCCGGAGGCATGATGTGTTTCAGGAACTTTCCTACTCTGAGATGAAAGCTCAGACTAAATCGTTTTTTTCTGGTGAGTGAAGACTGTTCCCTTTGAAGAGGGAATAGGTCGCGGATGCCTCACAGCAGGATGGCTGCATCTCTGTCAGCACCTGAAGTAGAGATGGTTGGTTTGACTTAGAAGTTAAACTTTCATTCTAAGAGCGGGGTCGCAAAATCATCAAACCTTCTGAAAGTACTCAGAGAAGAACCAATTCTTATCCTGGCTGGCAGGTATTAGCCACACAAGATGATCAAAGGTACTCATTTATATACGTTTTTTTGTGCACATGTGCATATACATGTATCCACACACACACACACACGCCAAGTGTAAAACAATCAAATCAAAGAGTCATCTTTAATACATCTACATATGAAAAAACACATGGCCCAAATGAGATTAAAAGAAAAGAAAAGAACAGGAAGAAAAGATATGACTACACCTTTATATTCAAACACTGGAACATCTAAATATAAAAAAATAATCACGACACACATATGAAATAGATGCACATATATTCATATATATTCAAATATAAACAAAATCTGTGTGTACACAAAATTGAACTTTTACATATTGCCTGACTACTCAGCAGCAAGAATTAGAGCTTCATTTCTGTCCAGATTTTTTATACAGCACTAGAACAAAATCTTGTTTCCAACTAAGATAAAAATTTCACTGTTCAACTTATTTCTAATTAACTTCTAACACACACACACACACATAATAATACAAATATGTTCAAGTATTCATAAAACATATTTCTGAAGAAGCATACAAACTATACAGTAAATCATTTTGCCTGTTTTATCCTTAAACCAAGATGAACTAAAAAGATAACACCATTTAAACTTCAGATAGATTGAACCAGGCCAGGAGAGGACAGGCTCAAATGAAGCCATCACAGAACCTTGCTCATATTCTCCTTTAGAAACCTGATTTTAATATTTTAAACAAAAGTGTCATCTTCTGAGAATAGATAGAAGTACAAAGTGTCTATAACTCAAAAGAATTATTACAGATTAGTCATTGTGGAGGAAGAAGTACTTCAACAAAGAAGTACATACAACAAAATGATACTTATACAAAACATTCACAGCTGAAAGAGCTGTTCTCTGAAACAGCTCAGACTGACACCTTCTGCAATCTGCTTGCAAAGTAGCTTCTATCTGCATCACGTCATCCTTAAATACAATGCAGACTGTTCATTCATACATTCAAACAAAACCAATTCACACCAGCTTCAAGCTGCCCTGTGCATTTTTCAGCACCATCTTTTCATTCTATTTCAAATTATTCATGAATTTTCTTAATGCCTTCCTAGTTTATTTGCCACCTCACTGAGGCACTCCCCAGGAGGAGCAGGGAAGCAGCAGTGGAGTGCAGGGCCCACAGCCCTCTGGATGAAGGTGCTGAGTTTCTATTAGCTTCACCACCTCCAAGGGGCAGATGAGTGCCAGAATGAAGGATGCACAGCTGTGTTTCAAGTTCTAAGCCTCCACTTTCTGCCTTCCATGCTGAGGCTTCCCAAAGCAAAATCCACCATCACAAATGCTCAGCAAATCTTTCACACAAAATGCTCATAACAAAGCTTACAGACATCTCATTGTACTCCTAATGCATGATAAACAATTAGTGATTGGACAAAACACTGCAAGATTAAATCCTATTAACAAATAATAGGATTTGCTTGTGGATCACCAAAACACCACTTTGGCAATTACTCCCTTGGCGGCTGCAGCTAGCAGCACCAAGCAGGAAGCCCTGTGACACACACATCCCATGAGCCCCACACAGAGCTCCCAGCCAGCTTTGGGGCTCCCAGAACAGAGCAGCTGCTTGTAGCTAAGAGGAAGTGAAATTGCTGCAGCATGGGGCAATCAAAAGTAATCTCCTATCTGAGGTGTTTTTCAAACCATTTACTCTTTGTATCCCTTTGCAAGCATATTTAGTACAGCAAAACAGGCCAGAAAAGAACAGTCACGTTTTTATTTATTTTCAGCTCAACCCATGAGTTTTCACAGGAATGTGCTGGTAAGACAACATTTATTTCAAACTTTAAAGTGGCAAGTATTTGTTACACATGTTCAGCAGTGCCATTCCTTCTCATCTCCTTGTGATCAATTGAATTGTCTTATTTGATTTAACAAGCCACAGGGATTAAAGCACCTTCTTCCACACCATTACAAAGGAACCTGACCTTCTGCTCCTCTTGTTAGAAAACAGAAATGGAAACTAATAACCAAAATTAGGAGCCCATAAGAGTTATGTAATAATAACATTTTAAAGCAGAATTAGGAAAAAAAAAAGTAAAACCAATAGTAGACTGTGAATTTTTTTTAAACTAAAAGTTCTGATTATAAATGCATTCTTACTTAGAAGTATTCCTAAAAGGTGAAAAGGAAGAACAACCTGTCTTTTAACTAAGCTTTGACCAGACAAGCCAAGGCTACAGTAAAACAGAAACTTGGGTAAAGGTTAACTTAGTCCCAGTATCAAAGCCCACTCAGCTAGACTGAGAAAAACACTCGCTGCCTCATTAGGTAGTATTAGCTCTTCCATAGGTGTTGAATATTTATCCCATTCCTCTAGGTAATGAAGTAAATTGAGTATTCTGATGAGAATGAATGAAACAGTCTGGAGGAACAAGAACTAAGGCTATTTGGATGATCTGTTAGTTTGCCAGCTGAAGCAAAACCCAATGTGTAGCCAAGCTGCATTAGAGATTAGCTGTGTGCACTATTGCCAAACTGGAACTGCTTTGTGCTATAAAGCCTGGCTACAAGAGAAAGAAGACAGATGGAACCAAGTGGGAGAATATCTAAGTAAAATTGCAAGGCCAATTGCAAAGACTTACCCATATAGACTGCTTGCTCAGGCAAAAAAAAAAAAAGAGCATTTACAGACCTCACAGACACCCAGTTTTGGCCATTGCACCTCAATGTTACTTATAACCAGAATATGTATTAATTCAGTGTCTGTATAGCGCTTGAACTAAACAAGTCTTTGGAAGTCAAGAGCACTTGATGGTTACCAACTTGATATAGGATTATATCATGCTTGGCCTTCCCTTGACAACAAATTAGATGTGACGTTTCCATTCAGGATACATGAAGAAGTACCACATCCCAAGACTGTACAGCACATATAGTGCTGGAAAAGAGGTATCAGATCATCAGCTACAATGCTTCAAAGGGTGCTTACAGCAACTTACAGTGAAATAAGAAGGCAAAATGATTAGAGACATTATGAAAAACTGATTTTAAAATCTCTCAGCCTTGTTTACTCTGCATGCAAAGAAGAGTCACACCAACTCTTTCTCAAAGGTAAGAATATGGATGGGCTTCACACACCTTGAAATACTGCAGATAGGATGAAAAATAAAGCGTTTCATGTCACACAGCTATCAAACACAGGCAGAATAGTGATGGGGGACTGGGAGAGAAGAGCAGAAAGCAGCAAAACCCACATCAAACCAGAAGTCCATGCCTTTCCTCCCTTCCTCCCCATATGCACGTACTTCCATTTCACAATACAGTAGCAACAAAATTTTACATTTTAATCCACCACACTTGAACATTCAAAATAAATGCAGATGTTTATGCAGGGGACAAAAATAAATAAATAAACGTTCTTCTACAGAGGCAGGTTTAGAGCTGAATCTGCCTGCAGAGCCATGCAGATTGGAAAAACTAGGTCAAATCTTTTGCTAGCCAATCTTGCTGCTATTCCTCCCCACACCCCCTTCTCTTTAGCTTTCAGTAGTTACTGAATAAATCAACTAACAAGAATGCAACAGATCTGTCATCTGGGTCTCAAATTACTTATGCCAAGTACACATCAGGCGAGCCATCCGTGCAATGAAGAAAAAAATCAGTGGTTACAATATTTTACAATACACAAATACTAATCCAATGTATGCAAATGCTACTAGTGCCAATCAGCAGCCGAACAGCAATGTATGCATAAGGTATGTGTGTGCACGGAGGAGGAAGGAAAGGAGCAGAGAAAGGCTAGAAAGAGACAGAGATGAGGGAATTGCTGCACTTTCACTTTTGCTGCACTTGTTGGGAAAACATTATAGCATCTGCTGGGTTTTTGTCCTTTTTTTTTTTTGAGCTTAGCATTCTTAAATGAAATCTTTCTAGTCTATCTCCTACACTTTGCAAGTGAACAGTTTTAGAAACCTAACAAACATCTCATTTTGACACTGAATTTTCAGAGTGTAACTATATTAGTTTTTATATTTACAGTTCATTTTGTACACATTTTATATACTTTTCTTTTAGGGAAAAAAAACCACCTCATATATTCACTTTCACAGAGCCATTAAGTGTTTTACTTAACCTTTACAACCTTCATAAAATGCAGGGAACAAATCAGTTCAGCATATTCACTTTTAATCATTTCTCTCCTTCTGCCACCCTAAATAGAAGCACTCAAGTTTCATTATTAAAAAACAAAAAACAAACAAACAAAAAAAAAACAACAAGAAAACAGAAATACAGTTCTGTATCAGCAGAATCGTAGAACAAATCACTGTCAAACTGCATCTCTCCACATGCAGTATGCTGCCTGACAAATTACTGCAAGAATGCAAAGATGGCCAACCTAACTGGTTTGACAGGCCACGTGCCCAAACCCTCACTTGGATAAGTGCCACAGAAGGTGACGTTGCCAGACAGAGGCAGGCAGAATACCAGTGAGCTGCACTGGCCGGGAAATGCGCAGAACTAGCTGGCAAAATGCATGACTATTTCCAAGCCATTTTAGCCTGAATTAATAGAAATAATCATAATTTCTCTCTCGGCAGAGGTGCTCAGTGAAGTTTCTACTGTGATAGCAAGGTCTTTTTCCCTCACCAGTAATCCCAGGTCTACCACATACCACCTGCAAGAGCTATTTGGAGCAGCAGGTATAACTGAGCAGCAGACAACAGCAGAATGCATCCTAAATGCAAGAATGCATACAGGGACCCTTTTGTCTCTGACATTTCTTCAAGATTAGCTTTCCTGCTTTTGACTAAATGCCGCTGAAACCGAGGCCATACTACGCACAACTCATCTAAGTCAGCCTATCTGGCCTTTGATACCAAGGTGGACCTTAGCTATAGCAGTCACTGTTAAGCTTTTATGGTCTTCGATAGTTTTTCACCCTCAACTCAGCAAGCCATAAAATAATTTATTCTTCAGTACCATAGACAAATTGCTATGGAAATCAAAAGTTGTGGGTTTTTTTTTTTTTTTTTTCATTGCTTTGTTAGATTTTGGGTTATTTTTTGTTGGTGGCTTGTTTTGACAGTGGTATATTAAGAGGAGTGGACTCTCAAACCTGAGCCCAGGAAGACCCTTGGAGTCTGGACTAACTTAGATGTTAAGTGCCATCTAACAAACACTGCTTAGTGTTCTGGTACAGAAACGGCAGTGCCAGAATTATACTCGAGGAGACAGATCAAGGAAGGTGTCAAAAATGAACATCTGTGAGAAAACTGCCAAACTAAAACCATTCTGGAACCACTGCATGGTCCAGTGGCAGCTTCCATCATACTGTGCTACACTCCAAGTAAATAATTCAGTTTTGAAGCCTGTATATTAATACACAGTGTTTCTCCTCAAGCAGTGCTCATGCACGATGGCCTAATAAAGACCATTTGCTTCTATAGAAGTTAGAAGATTCATTTTCTCTTATTCCTTTAAGTGAAGGTTGGACAGAACGCTTGGATTTATCTAAATGACATTTCCTTTATCTTCCATTTTTAAATACTCAACTAGGATAAGAAATGTGGTCTCCAATTTTTTTCTATCCCATTCAACAGATAAATAAAATGGTTATTTGATTGTTTTTGTTCACAGAAAGGTAATTTCATTAGCCACAATACAACTAAAAATGGTTCCCTAAAGATATCCACAGAACAGCAAACTTCATTTTTCCTTTTAAGATACTACCTAAAATACAGCATACACAAAAATGAAGCTGGAAGTTCCTTCACTGATTTAAAAAGAAATTCGAACCACTGTTCTATTTAATTCAGCAGAAACATGTAAGCACAATTTTTCAATTGTTTAAATTTCTTCTTTCGAATCACTAAAGCACCTTGCGACTAATCTCCTAACTACAAACTTAACAGAAGATCTCCCTAACTTGGTGTTTCTCTAAAACAGAATTTAAGTTGGTGGATTTCTTGTTCAAGCCTTTGTTATTTTGAAAATACACAACCAGGCTTTCAGAAAACAGCCATTTTCCTTCATTGGGTTCTTGCCACATCTGGAAAGTCTATAAATTACTGAAAACATCTTGTGTTTCTAGATGATCCCAACAATCAGAGCTTTTCTGGATTACTAGGAAACATCACCATATTTCTCTCACACAGACACACATGCATCCCTCCTAAAAATATAACATAAAGCAAGAACAATTATGTTATATTATATTTAATGCTACAAAATAACCTTTACTGTTAATCAAGTCATCAGAGAAGAACGCTAAGTTCCCAGGGTGACTTAAGCAGTAGTTTTTGTACTGTGATAGCTATGGATATGAATAAAAATTCATATGGTCAATTGAAAAAGCTTTCTTACAGCTAGGACTTTTTTTTAAAAAAATGAATAACAGGAATTTTCAGAGCTGATCCCTCAATAACTTGAGGAATTCACACACACAAAATCTATTCCCAGGATACAAATGTTCTCATGTTCCTTTGAGTTTAGAAGCATACCTCACATTGTTTATGGTGTGAATGAACAAACTGGTAAGACTAGTTACATTGCTTTGCTCCTACATGCAGACACACATGGTTCATGCTCTCCCCTTTCTCTTGCTCCCAGTCTACATCTTTACTCACTTTCAGCTTAACTCCCTACTCCTACACACTGGAAAACATGGCCCCGTTCTCCCTTCAGTTCCATATTCTTGCCCCGTTCCACTTCTGGTCTTTAGCCTCTGTTAACTATTCTTATCTAGATAGAAGAAATAGAATTTAGAGAGTAATGGACTCCCTAAACTTCAAATTTGAAGTGAGAAACAGAATTGTCAGAATGCTAAAGAGCAGCAGATTGTCACACCATAAGCCATGTGGTTGCTGCACTGTCTCTCAACAAGAATTTTTTGCATTACTCACACATGTGGGGGTTGACTTGTCATGATCAGTCACTCAAGATGGAAATATTTATTTATGGCCCAGAGATATTCCAACTTTTGTTTTTATCACTCATTATTTTAATGCCATTATTTAAGACACTTTGGAATATTAAAATTCCTCAGCCTGTACCACAGTAGGACTGAAAGAACTTACATATAATCACTATTTCATTTATATGAGAAATAACCCAGATGAAGAATCAAGATCTAAAACTAAAAATGTAAACTGAGAGCCAAAGCACACTGCACTATGTTTATCTCATCATATAAATAGTGCCTAAGAGCAAACTAAGTCCTTCATTAAATTTACAAGAACTTTAAGAGAGTAACTTGGTAACTCAATTAGCTGGTCAAAAGGAATAGTTTTTCAAGAATTCAGCAGAATGGGTCACCCTGCAGTAAAGTGCTGAAAGCTTTTCGTTATTTGTGATGATTCTCATTAAGCAACGTGAAAATATTTCAGAAGTGTTGAGCTTGAGCTGGGGAGGCTCTGGTGCATGCAGAGTTCACTCCTGTGTTTAATCTTTGATGTTAACTTCTGTTTACCTGTGAAGCTATCACAGTTGTGGGGTGGCATTTGTCAAGAGAAAAGAGAACCTGAGAAGAATCTGGGTAAAGTGAAACTTGAGAAAATTCAAGGTGGATCTAGACAAATTGCTCCATTTTTTCTCTTCATCATGCAAATATATTCATTCAGAGGATTTTTTGTGTCATTTAATATACGTGCAACAGTAGCAGACAAGACCTTGGTGTGAGGAGTGCAAGATTTATTGAGATGGTTTTGCAAGTCATAACTTATTTAATAATATTTAATTAAAATTAATATGGACACACAGTTTACTCTCTAAATAACAACATTGCCACACGTGAAACACACATCATCATTAAGGAGGGCACTTCTTATGTGTACCCAACAAAGCTCTTAACAGGTCCTTATATTATCACTTTGGCAGCATGACGCAGTTGCAACACAGTTTCCAGCACAGTTCAGAACAAGCTGCAAGCACCCTGCAGGACTGCCAGTCCCTGCCTGGAGAACACCGGGATATTCTTTCCAGGCAACTCTGAATGCACTGATGGGAATTACAACCACTGCTACCGCTACAGTTGTATCTGACACTATCTGTAAGACAGCATTGTGCAAGAGCAGACCTGGGGCAGGCTTGTGAAAAGCTGTTGACAAGGTACTGCCTCACAGCCAGTCATTAGATTGCAGACTTGAAGCCTAGTGTCAGTATTACTGAAGCTCTTCAAAGAGGCAAGATGAAGAAAAGCAAGCCTACCACATGATCCTGTTGACTGACCAGTCACTTAATGCTATTCAAGAGCACAGAAAAGAGAGAGGGGGGAGCGGATGAGAAATCATGACAGTGCCATGTTAATGCCTACTAAACAAATCTTCTGCAGGTGAGGTTTGCAGACAGAACAATGCTCTGGAGTGCACACGTATTACCAGTTCCGGAAAAATGGTGGGCAGAGGGAGTGAAGCGTAGCAACTGGTCAAAAAAGAGAGAAAAAAAAAGCCTTAAAAAAACCCGACGCACAACAACAAAAAGATCAAACATGATTGCTTTGATTTCCGTCTGGCTGTAGAGCTTAAGCAGCTTTCACTTCATAATTTCTAAAACAACAATCAAACAACTATGCAGATCTATATATAATGACTCAATTTCTGATCTTCCACGGAAGTTTTATACCAGCATAACATCTGAACACCATGGAAGCTAATTCCTAAATCATATTGGCAGAAGATTGTATTCAGGATCTTTGTGAGTAAATAAATCATATACAAGAGTAATACGCATCCCCAGCTGGCATAAATCAGTCTGGCCGTTCTTGAATGATCTGTAATTTCCACCACCAGCAGATCTACCCAGTATGTAAACAATCAAATAAGGCTGTGTGACAAAGCTCCTCTCGCACACAAAGTTCAGGTTTACAAAATTAATAAACTCTTTATATTAACAGTGATATAGGAAAGCAAATAATAATAATAATAATACAAGAGAGTTAGCTAATCTTATATGCGGATTCTGGGATGTTTCGTGAAGTTACAGTTCCTTACTATAGGAATCCATTGGGCAGGCAGCATGAAAAACTCTTATCTCAATTCTTTGTGCACAGTTTAGGATTTAGTGGCCCATATGCAGTGGGCAGGCCTGACGCTTTGGAAGAGATTCACAGAAGCTCCAGGTGAAATTAATACAAGTCTGTAAGGGAAGAGCAGGTAGAAGTGGTAACACCCGGATTCCAAAGGCTGTTTTTATAAATGAAGCTAATCTCATCTAGCTTTTTATTTGGAATCTCTACAAGGGACTATACCAGCAGCAATCAAAACAGTTAAGATGTTGGAAACTGCTGACTTGACTCCTCTTTCTAGTAGGGCTTCCAATTTTATATATAAAAAAGAAAAAAAGCATCAAGAATGGATCTTTCTGAGTTGCAAAGACCTAACACAGGGTGAACTGCAAAACCACTGCGAAGCAAAACAAACAAAGAAGAGATTTGGAGGCTGTTCAGCTGAGGCTTCTTTTGTGTTGGTTTATTTTGGAAATGCCAGGATTGTATTCTTTGCGATATTCTGGTTGAGGTCTAAAGTAACCCATGACTATTCAAGGGAAGCAGGAGTCCTTTGGAAATTACACACAAAGCACTTGAAATTAAGCACTGAAATCGATGTTACTTCTCCCTGCTCTGTGAATCACCTTATGGACCACATAGCAAGCATCCTTTTTGCTTTGAGAGTTACTTCCTTCTCTGTATTTGAGTTCTCATTGTACCATGCTCTGGTCTGAGATGCGGGAGATGAAAGCTGATTATTTTCCAGATAATTACTTCATCCAATACCATTTCCAAATCACCTTCCAAGGAATATTATCTGGTACTGATAGATGACATTAGAGAAAACATGAAAGAAGTTACAGTATATCCTAATAAACCCTTGGAGGATTTTGCAACAAAATTGATGAACATATGCTTACTCTAGCAAACTGGAGTAAGAAAGACCCTTGACAAAATTAACATCCGCTTGAAGTCCCCCCTCAATCCAAACCTGTCTTCCTACACACCACTGCACTCACTCTATTGAGGCTTTTATAATTAAAAGCCATTTTAGAACCTAACTTAGGAGTCTGCAATGCTCTTAATGCTGCTTTTCCATCAAGGCATTGTGGAAACAATGATAAGGTTGATATGCACTCTAACAGCACAAAAGGCACAGGTAGACGGCTTTTTTTCAAAGGAAGAGAAAAATCAACAAGAGGACAATGAATAAGAAGAAAGAATAAGAAGGGAACAGCTGCAGGATAGAGAACATTTAAGAGGCATGAAGTAGAGGAGAAAAAGATTAGAAAAATGCAAAACAAGAAATGCTGGGATAAACCTTAATTTTAAGATAAGAGGGAAAAGCAAGGGAAATTTTGTTCTGAGACTGGAGATACAGTTCAAGATGAAAAGTGCAAGAGATAGTTAAAAACTATAAGGAATCATATGTTTTGTCCTCAAATAATGCATTCCTACTGAACTCTTAACACTCAGCTTCCATAGAATATCTGAAAGCATCAAAATCCTAAATTCTATTGCTATTTTAATACAGCCCTAATGCTTCAAAGTTGCAATGGCTGTTTGGAGATATATGCCACTAAACACTAGTCTAGAAAATGGCAAAAGATTTAACTAGAATGCATTTAAAAACATAAAAAGCCAACATCACTGCAGTTTTCTATCAGCCACATTACTCTGAGAGATTTGCTATTAGTATTTAAAGCTTTATATCTCTCTCTCTGGTTATACCTAAACTAATCCAACCAGGAAAGAAAACAAAACACAAATTATTGTGATGGATACGAATGCTATTTTCTCTTCACACCTTAAAGCCATCTCTCATTGGAAGGGCATGCAATACAAAGAGATATTCCTCCATTTCTACTAGTGGACTTCTCATCTTGACAATGGAAGATGAAACATCAGGATAGAGTCCACTTTCAACAAAATCAATCTGTTAAGAGGTTTGCTTTTATCCCTATTATTTATTTTTATTTTCTAGGTAGCATTCGTACATGTGCAGGCTGAACAAGTCTAAAATTAGGAATTGGTCAAGAACATGTTTCCGGAGGCTAGCAATGCTATAAAGATCTCATTTTTTGTACTACACCATTGGCTTGTAAGCAGACCTATTAATCTGTGCTGGCTGAAAGTCAGGACATCTGTTCCTGAGGAAACTTTGACATTTCTAAATTTCCTTTTCATTCCAAACTGGAAGAAAATGAAATATTTGTCATATTTTCCATAAACGCTCTAAAAATTAACAATTCCAGGTTCATGCTCTCACACAAAAGTAATATCCCATTAATTAACTAGGATATAGAGCACGTTTCTTCTATTAAATGTCAAATTGTTTCATTATAACCCCAGAAAATCACATTCTGGAAAATCACATTCTGGAGTATGTAGTTTTCTAGACCAGTCAACATTCCTTATCTCCTCATGACTTTTTTTTTTTAATTTAATGATTTTTATATAAAGTAGGAAAAAAAATATTACATCAGCGTGACACAGTGCCAATGCAATTTATACATTCTTTTGTGTTGTACACAAATATATTTACAAATATACATATATTGCCTATATATACAACTAGCAGCGTGGAATTAAAGACTGATTTCTCCCAGTATTTGTTTAAAGCTGATTGAATACTATTTTCCAGAAAACAAAAGCAATAAGAGCTTTTACAGAAAGACATGACCACCTTAACAGGGGATATAAGAGTACTATAGAGTACTATAAGAGTAGTATAAGAGTAAAATATCCTTTTCTGTAAATTTTTTGAGAACAAAATTATCCTGAAGACATTGTGACGTGGAGAAGAATCAACTTAGGAGGAACAAAACTGAAATTATCCTCAAAATCGCCTGCTATAATCACATTTAGTGCTATAGGAAAGACAAAGTATCGATCCTAGAAGAGAACAGAATGTGTTTATAAGCAGCGACTCAGACTTCACTTAGGGTACCCACAAGTTAATTGCAGTCTTAGAGAACATCCAGATATATTTCTTGATTTACTTCCCATCTGCTCACATGCGAGACAACAATAGAAGCAATCAAAAAAGCCATTCTTTGGCAAACAGAAAATCCACACCTATCAAATGCTGTGTGCTCCACCTAAGTTAATTTTCTTTTGTAGAATTACAGTGAACTTCAACCTAATCCTCACCTATTTCAGACTTCAACTACAGTATATCAACTTTATACATACTTGGACTCCCATGTGACTCCTTGAGTCCTGCATTGTGAAAACATGCCATTTAGCACAGTAGTCATCTCACAGTATTCGCTACAGATGGAAGGGACTTCTGGAGATCACCAAGTTCACCGCCTCTGCTCACAGCAAGGTGAACTAGAGTGGGCTGCTCAGAGCTTTGTGCAGTTGTTTATCGTCAAAGATGGAAACTCCGCCACTTCTGTCCCAGTGTTTGACCACCACCCAAGGAACAAGATTGTTCCTATGTTTAAACAGAATTTCCTGCATCTCAGTTCCATGCTGCCCAGTAAATAGTCTGGCTCTGCTTTCCTTACACTCCCTATCAAGTATTTGTACAAACTGATACAATCCATCCAAAGCATCTCTTCTCCAAGCTAAACAGTTGTAGCTCTCCCAGCCTCTTCTGTTACATCAGATGCTCCAATGGACCTTTGTTGGTCTCACTGCATTACGTTCATGTCTTACATGGGGAAACCAAAACTGCACTCAGCACTGCAGACATGACCTCACCAGTGCTGAGTATCAAGGGGATCATCACTTCCCTCACCCTCCTGGATATGCTGTTCCCAACGCAACCCAGAGACCTGTTGGTATATTTCTAGTTCACATTCAATTTATCACTCCCAAGACTCCATTTGCAGATCAACTTGTCGTAATCATATCAATGCAATCACTGCAAAATTAATTTAGTACAATTGGTGTTGTAATCCCAGGGAGCATTTGGCTTTGGAAATTTTCATATTTTCAGGCTATTCTGTTATCATACCAGTTATCTTCCTTTTCTCATATTAGGTGTGTGGGAAAAGTTGACAGATAAGCATCAACCACACAATTACCACCCAATTCTTGCTTCAATACATACAAAACATCTTCCCACCTGCAGTCTAACCACTTGCCTTTCTTTTTCCCAAAGGCTTCATTCCAACAAACACTGTCCATAAGGGGAATAAATACACCCAATTGGACCTGATAATCTTCTTCAGCCGCACGCTTTGGACAATTACTGGTAAACAGCAGGAAGTCCAAGAAAATCTGGTGGACAACTACAGAAAAGCTGTCAACAGGCACATTTCTACTCATGACCTTTATATGAAGTTGTGAATCTTCTCATTACACACCTTTAGCTTAAACTGTGTTTTCAACAGAAGCAACTGGTCTCATCAGTTGCAACAACGACTCTGGTCTCGATGACTCACTGGTCTAAAATGCTACAGTAATGCCCGGAGTCAGCACTAGAGGCAGGAGCCCTTCAGCTCCCCAGCTGAGATCCTTTCTTCCTTATAGGACAGTGACCCAGGGGAGCCCACTGCCATCTGAGTTTATGCTGTTAGAGCTATCCTAATCATTTCTCAGTTCAATTTCATTTCATGTAGATTTGATTTTCTCTGCTTTAATTTACTATAACCCCCATAGATGTAGACTAACGTTCAGTGTTTATACAGCCCATCTACAAAGGTGCCATATAAAGGCTAAATTTTATCTATCTTAAGGAGCCTATCTGGTTCAGACTTTAATGACAGCACAACACAGTTTGCCTACAGCTTTGTGGACAGTGCAAATGCATCTTTCAAAAATAAGGCTCAGTGAGACTACATAATGCCAAACACCATAGCAAATGAGAAGTAGAGAACAGCCCCCACTTCCACCTTCTTCTCAGTGAAGATGAGAGTCCCAAGGACATGATAAGCAACAGATCCAGTGAAAGTTATGTATACAAGTCTCTCAGAATGAAAACAATCAGCATCAGAAGGAAAAAAGGAGTGCAAATTCCAAAGTAAGGATTTCAGCCTCATTTTTGTTGATTTTTTTGTGCATTTTATTTTCCCATCCTTCTGCTTGCACAAGTAAATATTATCTCAGAGGATAGGAAATGAGCAAGTGTGATCACACCAAATACAAAAAATAAAAAGCCACTTCTTTCTCCAGGTCACCTCACTGATGTTAAAAATATAGCAACTTGCTTGTTATGAAGGATACACAAATAATACTGCATGCACAAATGCAGAAACAGCCTCAGAAATCTAAAAATCTTATACTGGTGAATGCCTTCCTGGGGTCTATCCTATGGTTGTTTTGTTTTGGTTTTTATTTTTATTTATTTATTTTGCACTAGAGTAACTATGTCAGTGAGACTGATATATTTAATTTTACAGTACTGTGAATTACTCCCTTCTGCCCCCATTCTCTGCAAGAGAAACCAAGACAGAGTAGGTGCTGTTAAAAGGTAAGTTTTTACTAAGCTTACACTGAGGGAAAATGCAAGTGATTTAGATATATTTCTTTATCCATCCTAGTGTGACCTCTGAATGCAAAAATGGCTTTTTATCATTTCAGACCAAGTGTTAAAGCACATCATTTATTATATTAAAATGAAGTTTAGACTAAAGAACTTGAAAAGTATTTCATTAATACAGGGTAATTAGGAGAATTTCAGCTTTCTGTTCTTTCCTATTCAAAAGATAACTTGGATTAATAGCTGGTATATAAATATGTATGTATCTTGCATACTATATAACACGCAACAGATCTAATGGGATATTATGCTTCTTTACAGCTCTTAGGTTTTCTTAGTTACACAAACAACTAACTCAGGAATTAAAAGTCAATTATGTGATATCAGTAACAGCTGCAGGAGGCTTCACCACTGCTCAGCACTATGAAGTTTACAAAAGGAAAAACTTGGGACTGTGAAATATATTAACTATGCAGAAAAAAAAAAAAATCAAAAAATCATTACATTTCACTCTCTGCTTCCTAGTACAGAAGTCATAGCTTTGTGTTACAGGCCCACCAGCACTATGAAAATCACCTCTAAGATGACAGCTGGCTATGATCAGTATTTCAACTCTCCCACCTCTGTCACCATTTCACTACTCAGAATAACAGGAAAGGTATCATCCCTGTGAGAAATCAATGACTGCCAGAGGATCCTTACTGAAGACTGCAACTTGACATCATGTACTGAAGTGACATCCCTGCAGAGGAAACCTATGTATTCCTCTTCCTTTCCCTCATTTGGATGCCTATCCCTGCTGGCTTTCCCACACTAATTCTTTAAACAAGTGAATAGAGTCACTGGTACAAGAGATTACAGAGAGATCACAATGTTAGATGAACAATTCCAAAGAACTGCTGATACACATCACGTGCATTTGATTATTTCTAAGGTGCCAGTTACAGGCTTACACCTACTATTGAGTGTTATCTCTGGTTACTTTGCTCATGAAAGCTATGCGTTCTGTAAACTTAACATCCTTGCCAAAACTTCAAGGTAAACTTGAGGCAGGCACAGAAACCCCCAAAATGTCAAAACCACTGTAAACATGGAATAATTTTTGACTGTTATAAAAAAAAAAAAATAACACAAAAAAATGTAAGCATTGGTCAATTCTGGCACACCCATTTTCTTCATCTTGCTGACAAGTAGGATAGATAGTCAAGGGAACAGATTTCCCCAAATGTTAATATACTACATAATTTCTATGGACTAATAAGAAACTAGTACACAGACATAGAATCACGGAATATTTTGAGTTGGAGGAGACCCTTGTGCCCAGCCTGGTCCAGACTTTGAATGTCTCCATGGATGGGGCTTCCACCACATCTCTGGGCAAGCTGCCCCAATGCCTTACTGCACTACCTTCCAACCTAGATCTCCCATCTTCCAGTTTGAAACTGGTTCCCCTTGTCCTATCATAACAGACCCTGATAAAGAGTCAGCCCCCTTCTTTCTAATAGCCCCCCTTTAGATACTGAAAGGCTACTATCAGGTCTTTCTGGAGCCTTCTCTTCTCCAGGCTGAAAAAGAACAGAATATTAGAAGCTTTTCTTTTTGCAAGAAGAAATTCTTAGCAAATGCCTGTTAATCAGTGATAGAGGCAGAAATATAAGCAACAGAAAGAGCCACAGGTAATTTGGATCAAACAGCATTGTTACAAGAATCCAGGTGAGAAGCAAAAGGAAGATGCTAACAGTAGCAGGAACCTGCACTCTGACAGAACACCACTAATAGCAGCTCTGCACAAGTAATAAGCTCCCAGTATCCTCTAGTAACTTGTCATTGAAACCCTTCCCATAGATGAACTGTGGTTTGGCTGTCATACTTCTGTCACCTGGACATTTTAGAAATTGGTTTTAATGGTGTTCTCTCCAGGAGCTCAACACATATCTCCAATTTAATTCCTAATTTTGAGATAGGCAGAAATGTTCACCTACAAATGCCCTTTACAGAAGACTTTCAAATAGAATCTATTTTCTATACTCTGCTTTCTTTTAAAGGAATATCCCCAGCTTAAGTGTAAACACAAGCCTATGTTTTCTTCCAAGCAACACAGGAGCACATCAGCCAACAGTTACCCATGAGGAGGGTGAGTATACACCATGCTGGTCACAGCTGGCAATGCAGAGCTCCATCCTTGACAAGACAGACTGATACTTCCTCTCCAGTTAGAAGCAATCATTTCCTTTGAGATATCTACCTGTTTTAGTGACCAAAGCCCAAACACTAACTCTAAGGAAATAAAAACAAACAAAAATGGCAGAAGTTTAATAACTGAAACACAGAGAAATGGATGAACACTGTACAGTACACATTTATTTCAAACATGTTCATTATTAATGCTATAGTGTTACAATTTTAAAAGGGAATTCATTTAAAGTATGAAATAAATTGCTTTTTAGTTATTTTCTATGTCTTTTCATAAGGAAGTTATCAATGTCCAATTGAGTTTCAACTGAATTAACTATCCAAGCAAAAAAAAAAAAAAAGTCCCAGATTTTCTTATTAAAAAAGAAATCATAAAGATTAAAAAAAGAGAAAGAAAGAAAAAAACAGAGAAAGTTACTGCATCCACTGCACACTAGTGAATGATAACTGAACAATAAGATCATGTCTACTACACGGGGAACTATGCAAGAAATCTAATAATATTGCAACCTATAAACAGAATGGGCAGAAATAACAGTCACTGCCTCACCAAACCAGCCAAGAGGAGGTTTTGGGTTGCTGGAAATGCACAATGTCTGTACTCATCCTTCCAAATTCAGTATCCTCTCTAACATCCCTGTAATCATAATAAAGCACAAATACTAGACATTTTGGGGATTATGAAGATCAAACGTACACACACACACACCATATGCCAGAGACACTGACAATGCTTTAATGTATTGCCACTTGAATTAATTTTGACAGTTTGCAATATATATATATAGACACATACATATATATATATAAACGTACACACACTCACACACCTGCTCATTGTATCACCTCACCATGACTCACTAGAAATTATACAGCACTGAACTAAAAAGAAGTCATTAAGGTTAGCTATGAGGCTGAACTATCATTATAAAAGCAAAATGTCAAACAAAAGTCATGAATTTCCATATGCTTAATGTCTAGAGTATATTGATCCGACTGATCATAAACCACGAGGCTGGATCAGCTTAAATCAGTGCTGCTAGAGGGCTGCTGTTCCTTACAGTCAAGCTGTACCTGACCACATCAAGCTATTCCATCAGCTGAGGAAGATCAGCTTCACCTTTAAGAAACAATCATAGACATAGACACCAGAGGACAAGAAAGAAACTGTCAGCTCAGGTTGGTGAATTAGGGAGCTACCCCATCTGATCTGAGCTCAAGCTGTTGCTTGTAAGGCACCAGAAAGCATATTACAACTACTGTGCAAACTAGACACAAGTATCTTGAGAACATGAGCCAGGTATACAGAAAGCACTGAGAAACATAACTTGACTCAGACATAAGATTGTTGGACCACATCAGAAACATGTTTAGTTAGCACATCTTCTGGAGAATTCAGCCAACCTCAATCCACTGAGATGGCTCTAAAAGAGAGGAGCGTTGCCCTCTCATTTTGTGCCAGATGAGCACATTGACTGCTAAACAAACGTTATTTTCATATGTTCGTCTCACAGAGGAGAGGCTTGGAGGGATAGGCAGAGCTGCTGCTGCTTAGAGGAAGATGTATGGAATCGCATAAAATAAAGAAAAAAATATATATATTTTGCTCAGAACAACAGATGGCACTTTATCTTTTTAGGCCAACCAAAACTACAACACTATGCTATTAGTAAGATCAGCTTCAATTCAGCTTTAACCTGTCTTGCCTGTTTTAGAACTAGAGAGAATTGAGAGAATAGTATCAATAAGCACTTACATTATGTCCTTAGAGCTGAAGGTGTTAGATAGATCAGGAGGGGATCTTTAATTGCTAACATGTCTTAGCAAAAACAAACAACAACAACAAAAAACAGCAAGCAAGCAAACAAAAAAAAAAACCCACAACAAAACAACACAAAGTTGACGGATGCTATGAAGAAATACTTTTTTCCGCTGCAATGCCAAACTAAAGTCACCTTCCAAATTACTCGGTAACACTATCACTGTGCTTAGTTACAGTTTCTAAAATCAACTTGGTGTTTAAAGAAAGAGATAAATGAGAAGAAGGGGAAAAAAAAAGCTGTTAAGGTATTTTAGCACCTCATCTGTAACTATGATGGCCTCATCAGGTAGAGCCACTAAATCTTACAGTTAGGAGATTACCTCTGAGAGCAAAGCTTATTTCTAAAGCACTCATCATCATCAGATCCAACTGTTGGAGGATATACTTAAAGTTCTAATCTATTTTTTTTCCTTTCATACATGAGTGTAGGTCAAGGATAGGGAAATCAGGAAAAGTGGTTTCTTTGAAAGCGAAACGTATATAACTTCAGAAGGATCTAGATTCTTTTCCTGACTTTGCTAGTTCATTCATCAAACTAACCAAAAACCACACCAAATAAGCAGTAGATTAATTCTGTTAACAATAGGTATATTTATAGACAATAGGAATATATATAACAATAGGAATATATAGAGAACAAAATTTTCAAGTTCTGTGCTCTCAGTTGCGCACAAAAATATGTAACTAAAATGTGTATGTATAATGTATGTATGCCTCAAATCAAGTCAACTTTTAACCTTTAGCATGACAGGTATTATCGCCCAGACATAAAGAGCTTTTGTAAGTAAAGACATGTGAAGTCCAAATCACAGCTCCCCCTGAAGTGTGTTTCTTATTGCTTTAAGACCTGGCAAGTTGATCATCATTCACAGCATGGGAAGTAAAACCCCACTGCTCAAGAAGTCAGCTACTGTGAAGCAGTTTGAAGTAATAGGAATAAAATCTTACTGAGATTCTTAGCACCACATGGTTGCTTACCTATCAGTACCAAGAATTACCAGAGCACCTATATTAAGTATATTAAGGAAGAAAGAAGATGCACTCATGTTAGAAATATTTCAGTGCAGCCATGGATTGAAAGTATGCACGGAACTTGTTAAGGTGTATTACAGCATGTATTTTTATTTGTTTGTTAAGTGGTTCTGTTGCAAAATCAAGGAACAGACCTGCAGAAACCTGTTCCAGGATTGAGTGTATGAAACATCAGTTAACAACTGGTGAATTTCGGGAGAATAAATAAACAAATAGATAGATAAAGCAGACGTTATATTACACAGAAAAATGAAAAATTATCAGTTCAATTCAGATATCCCTCTCTCGTCCTTTCCAGTTCTCAGAAAGCTTTATCAATCAAAATAACTGCAAGCCTATCCCTAATGACGAGCACAAAGCATTGTGGCTGCTCTCCGCAAGCAAAACACGGAGGTCTGGCGAAATAGACGGCCGAGCTAGCGACCGTAAGCAAAAATCCGTCATTCAGAGACAGCCCTTCTGCTCCGAGCAGCGGGAGCAGCTCCTGCCGCTTCTGCTCAGCCTGCTTCCCTGCAGCGCTCTGCGTTAGAAGCCGCAGTTGCTCCGTGCCCGTGGACGGCCCGAGCCCGCTCTCACACCGAAGCTTTAAAGATGACGTGATGTTAAAAAGGCGCAAATTCTTTCTCAAATAATCGCTAGGAAATCCCCTCTGGATGAGAAGTACGCAGTGCACAGACGGCAAAAGAAAAAAAGCAGATGATTTGGCATTATCTAAATGATACCCGGCGCTCAAAGGGCAATTCTACCTCAGCGTTAGGACAAACGTGAAATCGGCTCAGCCGGGCTACAAGTTTTGCCGTCTTTCCGATCTGCAGAAGCCGCAGGGAAGTTACGGACAGCATCTTGCTGCTCCTACTGTCCTCTCACGTGAGCGATGGAAGCAGCTGCGTTTGTCACCGACCAGAAAACGGCACCGGAGTCTGGCAGGAGCAGAGGAACGCTCGGCAGACAGCGCTCTCTCACGGACCGGCTCTTCCACAGCGGCTAACGCGCCGCGACAGCCTTCCGTGGGACGCAGCCACCGCCGCCACGCGGAGCTGGGCGCGCGGCCGCTCCCGCTCCACACCTCAGGCGCGCGCTGACCGTTACACCGCGGACGCACCTGGCGCCCGGGTTTAAACCGCCGCGCGCGCAAAGCCTGCGGCAGCGGAGGGCCGGCCCGGCTCCGCGGTGACACCGCGACGCCCGCAGGGCTGCGAGCGGCTCGTTCCCACAGCCCAGCCCTTCCGCGGCAGCCCTCCGGCGAAGCCGCGGGCGAGCTCTGCTTTCGGGACGGCCTCCCGCTCGGCCCAGGACACGAAGCCGGGGAACGCGGCCGGTGGGCGGCAGCCCGCATGCCCGGCCCCCGCAGGTACCCGCGGGCCCTTCTCCCGCCGCCGGCGCGGGGCCGCAGGTGGAGGGCCGGGCCCGTTCCCGGGGCGACCTCGCCTCCTAGCGCCGGGCCGCCGTCTGGACACCCCCGCCGGTCGGCCCCCAGACCTGCCCGCGCCGGGCCGCTACGCGACCGAGAGACGCGACCGAAGAGGACCCGAAGCGGCCCCGCAGCCGCCCAGCCCCGCTCCGCCCAGGACGCCGCGTTACCTTTCGAAGAGCAGCCGGATCATGAAGATGCAGAAGGCCAGCGGGAAGGCGAGGTAGAGGTCCTCCGCCTGCGGGAAAGAGGCTTCTTCCGTGCTCTGCAGGTCGGCCCAGGTGACGTTGTGCGGCAGCCAGAACCGCTCGTTCCAGAACCAGGCGAGGATCCCTGCCATCTTTGCTTTGTCTGTCGCGGCGCCCCCCGCTTCGTTCCGCTCCGCCCGCCGGCCTCTCCCGCCGCGGCTGCCGGGGGAGAGAGGAGGATGCGGGCGCGTGTCAGCCCCGCGGATGCTGCCACCGAGCGACGATGCCGGCTCCCCGCCCCGACCGCCCGGCGCGGGTAGCGGCCGCCCCGCCTGTCACTCGGCCGCGCCGGCCCCCATTGGCTCCCGCCCGCTCCCCGCCGGCTGCCGTTGCGCGGTGTGCGGCTGCCAGAGGCTGCTCGGGGCCGGTTCCGCTGGCTGCCCGCTGCCGACTTTCCCCCGCCCTTCCCCTCCCCCGTAGCGGAGAGCCTGGGGGGCAGCGCAGAAAGCCCTTCCGAAGCCGGAGCGCCCGTGTCGACTGAGGGAGACCCCGCCCTTAGCGGTACCCACGACTGTTACCCTCTGGTACTGGGTCAGACTGAAGGCGGGAGCCCTAGCCGAAAGGAGCTGCTGAAACGCCTCCCTACTTAACCCCGTGCGCCAAACAGCAGTAAATGAGGCACGGACAGGTGTTTGAAGCACACCCCTCGGCAGAAGTAAATCTGAGGTGAGGGCTACAGCTTTCTATTCCTAGATAAAGTCTCTTGGAATTTATGTAGCTTTTGACTTCGTTATCTCACAGCCTGGTCCTAGTAGGTGCAACCTACAAGAGGAAAACTACAGCTGTATCTGCTGTATTTCACAGAAAAAACGTAAAGCAAATTTCAGTGCTGTCATGGCCTCTGGCCTATAGACTATGTGGTGTAGGCATAGACAAATGTACTTCAAGTCTTAGGATCACTTCTCCCACATCATCCCCTTTCCTGCCCCACTTTATTTTGGTTGGCTTCAATTTTCTCCTCTGCATCATCACGCCCTCCAGCTAGCTACTAAACTCCAAGAGAAGCTGACTGCTTTGTAAGGCACACTCCAGAATTTTTGTCATCCTGCTTGGAGGTTTGCTGCCAACTTGCTCTTTATTTTTTGTTTTCCCACTGGCTCTACTTGTCTTTCCTGAAAAACTAATTACATAGATTTTCATCTGTGTGCTGACAGTTCAGCGCTGAAGAAAATCCTAAGGTAAACACACAACACAATGATACAGTGAAAAGTACTCTAGTTTTAACAAAATATGTCATCTTTGTATATGGTGAACATTGCCATTCAGGACATCATGGGGATGTTTCAGGGAATGCTTTAGCAAGATAGCTGAGGTGCAGGTGAATCTGCTCTTGGATGCTTTTGGCTTATTGCTGAGCCAACAGACGATGTATCTGTGAAGTTTCTGATTCAGTAGTCCCTTCCAGGACAAAGAGAAAAGAGCTGGTAGCTGGAGGCTGCTCCATGGACACCCAGTTGTTCAAACCATCCAAAAAAAAAAGTGTGGACTGTAGCACTGCTCAGACCTATCTGGTTCTTCACTTCCTTAGCTGTGGTGCTCACCATTAGTGCCCACCTGAGCCCTTCACAAAGTTACAAGCTCTGCTGGCTCCAGCCCCATGCATAATTGTCTCAGGATCTTGCTCAGAGTTCTAGCATGAGCAATCTGCTAAAAGCTGGGGCTTTGCTGATTTCAGCTTAGAGTGAAACAGGCAGTGGGAATTGCATGCCTCTAACACAGCCTTCTTTACCTACAAATGATGATTTTTCTGAGCATAACTTTTTTTTTATTTATTTCCTCAAATCTGCAAGACCTTTGACCAGTGCTCAAGCCATAACTGGCTGCTGTCTACATTCCTTCTTCCTGCCTCTCTCCTTTGCCCTCAAAGATCTCACACCATGGCTGACTGACATAGAGCTTCTCCTAGGAACTCATTTTCTAGCTCTCACACCACCATCCAAGCTGGCACCTGCACATACACATATGTATCTCTTCAATTACAATACCCAGATCTCTATTTTAGCATTGACCTGTCTTCAACAGAGATGTGTACATGTATTCTCAGAAGTATAAACTTTGAAATCTATTGATAAAAAGCTCTTCAGGTACAATTTCAATAGCTGACAATATGCAGAAAACCATTTGCTTAATTAATGATAATTGCATTTGGGAAAAAGTTAATTTTATCTGGAAAATTCGTATCATTCTGCACCTAAAGGTGATCTGTTTCTGCAGCATACTTGATATTCCAGTGTGTACAAATATATTCAATATTTATGTCTGTTTCTGATACAAAAAAATAGTTCTTTCCCAGACAATGCAGAGGCTCATCAGCACTGGAGCTTTGTATTACTTACGTGCAGATGGAGGCAAGGAACTGGTCTATTCAAAGTGATCCTAGCCACAGCAACAATAAGAGGTTAATTCACACTGAACAATTAATACTACTCTGGCTTTTCTGTGAGAGTAGAATTATTCTGGGGCAACAGCTCTCTAAGCATATCTGAAAAGACATTTCTGAAACATTTGGGTGGGTGACCATTAAAATCTTTTGACTTCATATTGCCACAGCAATCATGTGGAAGTAGCCAAGGGAAGACTACGGAATGAGAATGCCCAAATCTTGTGCTTTGGAGGGGTGATAGTACAGTGGAGCTCAAAAGCAGTTTCACTAATTTACAGTGGTTAATAACCCCCACTTTTTTTTTTTTTTAAGCTTGACCTTTTTTTTTGCTGTTGTTCATCTGCAGTCAACAGCAGCTTGTATTGCACCTCTAAACTGCTTTGAGCCTGTTAGCAACTGGATCATGCTGCTAGCCGTGACTCCAGGCTGTCCTTCTGATTACCTGCTGATTCCAACGGTTGTGGAGCTTCCATTTTTTTTGTGCTGTTACTTTCATCAGTTTTTCTAACTTGTTTCACCCAAAAAGTAAAACAACGCAGTAGCAGTCTGAAATGAGATTTATCCTAGGCTTTCAAATCAGTCCTGACTTCCACATGGGTTTATTGTTGAACTGAATATGCTAGTCCAACTTCACCCAGTTACCAAGTGACATACACAGAATTTACTGTCAGAGCTCTGCATAACAGAGCTTAAAATACACCAGTGCAGTAGGTGTCCCCAGGTTATATCACTTCACAGTCTTCCAAATGTTTTTATCTTGGCAGACAAGCAGGTTTTGATACTTGGGAAGACGTGCAATTGTAATTAGTTCCTGTGAAAAGATGTGTGGACAAGTAGCTTTAGTTGAAAGAATGATTTATGTGCCTCAGGAGAGTTTGTGCATTGTCTTGGGCTCCAATTCAAATTGACCCAAAGCAGAATTGCTCTGTGAGGACTGGTGACTGATCAGAAGGAAAAGAGGAAGCAAGGATTGAATCACTATATATCCATGCTTCGTTTCTCTATTGTTCACTTTGGTTTGGCTTCCTGCTCTAGCTTTAAAGAAAGTGTGCCAAAATGTACATTGTAATTATGATATACTCATAGTTCACAATTTCAGTATTGCTTAACAACATAAGCTTGTGGTAAGCTAATTAGACTCTATGCACGCTATGATAAAGTTAGTCAATCTTTTACATTCATTTTGACTAATTTGTCCTGAAAGAAAGTTTCTAATTTTATGTGCCCAGCTCTTAGTGTAGACAGACTGGAAAAAGGGCTGATTTTATCTCATTTGAACTAGTTACAGCGTTACACTACAATTGGCACTTCAGATTTATCTACTTCATGCTTATTTGTGTGGCCAGGTTTTGCTAGAATCTCATCACAATCTACTTAGTAAAGGCACTTTTCAAACCTTCTGGCAGTTCAGGTTATTGGTGCATAGATACCAGGTGCACAGAGCCATATGGATCTTGTCTCAGCAACTAGTGATACTCTAGGGACTGCAGACTTCAAGTAGTCCAGCCTTATTTACATGTACTGCAAAATCTGGGCACTAACTAACCATAAAGCTGTGCCAGGCTCTACAATGAGCACATAGCCTGGAGTTTGTGCCAGCTTCACATCAGCTGAAAGGGGATAGACAGTACCTGACCAGAGAGCTAATCTGGCATAAAAAGGCACCTACTTCAGTGCTAACCCATCAGAATATTTACACTGGTTTTACATTGACAATGCAAGTTTGAGAGATGAGTACTTCCTTCCTCATAGCTGGAAGTTTTGCATCAGTTGCAGCAGCCTGAATTACCCACTGCGTTATCTAACTACAGTCCTAAGAACTCTAAAACTCACCCTCAGAGCTAAATTCACTTACTGGTCATCAGCCAGCTTCCAGGGTGGTTATAGTCTGCCCAGAGGAACACTCACCCAGTTATCCCATTTATTTATTTTTTCCTCACACGCTCTTTTAAATGTAGTTGCACATTAATCATTAGTCATCTGGTGTTCACACATGAATGAGGCCATTGCTATTTAGCATTTAAGGACCCCAGATATAAATTGTTAGCTGCCTCAGAACTAAATGACAGGCAACTTGCCAGAAATAGATTTTTATTTTCTTATTATCTAGCTTTATATGTCTTACAAATTTGCTGTACTTGCATCACAAGTGTACAGGGAGACCTGTGCATATGTTTGGTTTGACTGAAACTATCACTTAAAGCCAACTCATCAGATTAGCATGTTCATCTCCTCTAATCAAAAAATATATTCTGATATTTTTAAGCCAGAGTGTCCATTTTCCTTTGTAATGACACTGCAAGAATAAGGTTGTTTCAATTAAGTGAATTGGAAGCAAAATATTAATCAAAGGATTAGTTAATATTGGGCACATCATGACTGTGTGATACAAGTATATCTTTAAAGCAGATATTAAAGACAGTAATCAAAGAGTTCCCTAGTTTCACTGGCAGGATCAGCACTCTCAGGATGGCAAGTCACGCAGGTAAGACAGCTAACTGGCAAAGGTACTAGACAGCTAGACTGGTGACCCAGTGGCCACGCTTCCTGCTGGGAGTAGTCTAATGCTGTCTATTCTCTATCCTGAACATAACTTACTGCATCCTGTAAATAGACTCATAAGCCTGTAAAAGAAAGCTGACACTTTTGTCTCCTGCCTCTGTTACCAGAGCACAGCTACTGTGAACACTGAGCAAATTAGTTAGGTATGGCTTTAAGCATTTTCTCACTGGGACCTGCAGTATCTAATTTCTCCTTTCTGCCCAGAGTTGCACAAAGAAGAACAGGCTTCTCAAGCTTTGTTCTGTTCTACTGTGTATTTTCTTTTTAGCTAGCTCATGCTGGGTAACTAATCAATGGAAAATTGCCGTTGATTATGAAAAAGGGATGGGTTCTATTTCTTCAATGAAAACAAAAAGCACCAGCATATTTTGTCAGATGTTATACATAGGTATTACAATTTAATTACATATAACAGTTACATACTTTGATGTATTATTAAATCACTGACAAGTGTCATCATTTTACCCTCCCTAGCAGACTCTTGCCTCCACTTAGACTGGTGGCTGTAGCCAGTCTGTGTTCTCTTGGGTCCTTACTCTCACTGAAGCCCCAGAGCTGCCACACACTGTGCTTGACTACACCTTGGGAGTAGACAAGGAACTCTTTTTATCAGTAACAGACACACCAACAAAATCTCTCTAGTGATTTATTATTCTTCAATTCATTCTCATCCACAATGCCTTCTAGATTAATTAGTGGCTTATCTAACATTTTTAAATTAAGAAATGTAGTTATTTACATGTCAAACTAAGCATCCAGCAGAAGAGGTAAGAGAACTTGTTCATCCACATGAAGCATTCACACAAATTTAATATTGGCATAGCCTCACCTTGTATATATATATATATACATACCTGTGTATAGTTATGCACTCCTCAATTTAAAAAGGATATTGAGGTCCTTGAAGGCATCCATGAGGGAATAATATAGCTGGCCATAGAGTAGGAGGCAAGTCCTTTGAGGAGAGTCCAAGGACATTAGGTTGCCCAGCCTACAGAAGAAAAGATCATTAGGTGGCTTCACTGCTCCCTGCAGATCCCTGAAGATGGAAAGCAGAAAGGGGCTAGGCTCTACTTCTAAGAGCCATTAACAAGACACACAAGAGTAGCACAGAGCTGTGTTAGGGAACATTCAGAATGGACACAAAGAAAAGTTTATTTAGTGTGAGGATGATGAAACACCAGGGTAGGTTTCCTAAAGAAGTGGCTGATACCCCATACCTGTAAGGATTCATTACGCATTCAGATAATGTTTGCAGTAGGTAGGCTTTAACTTCTGGTTAGCTGAACAGTAGTCAGGGAGTTGAACTAGTTGATCCTTTGATGTCTCTTCTAATCAAGAGATTTCATTCTGTTCTATTTTATCTCCTCTAAACAGGAATCTTCCCTTAAACAAATAACATAGTCTAGGCTAAGAAGTATGTCAGTTTCAATATTAGGCCAATGAACATCCTTATTTTAAATCAGAGGAATATAAACAAGCTTTACTGAAGTCTTGGTAGTTGAAGAAGAAGGTACTTCAACTCTCTCTCCTATACTCACTATAACGTGGAAACTGTAAATACCTGCACTGATCACACAAGGAGAATGCAACAATCAGAAAGAACAACACAGAAGACATAATAACAAAGGGCTAGCACAAATAAAAAGGCGTTACAAAGGAAAAATGGTCACTTGTTGCTAAAGATCTAGGTTTACAGGAAAAACTCCATAAGGAAGGAATCCCCACCCAGAGATCCCATGGTGGCAGTGAGCCCCTAAATGGGGTCTAAGAGAGGTGCAGCCAGGCTCCACTCCTTCCGGTCACACAGCTGAACTGCCTTCACCTGTGCTCCCAGGGCTGACTGGGTCCTTTCCCGGGTGTTCAATCAGTGCTTCAGGCTGTGACTCAACAATTACTATGCAGAGAGAATTCTTAGGGACTTTAGTATGATCTGCAAAATTAATATTAGATGCTCATTAAAAAGTTTATTTAGGAGATGCTATGACACCTCTTAATGTATCAGCAGCGTACTAAGAGCCTTGGCCTGAAGAACTGATTTGTTAGTTTGTTGCTACACTGTAAAAATTCACAGCAAATAAATTGCTACATTTGTATGGATGCTACACAGTGTTTCTATGTAAATCACACGTCTCTAAAAGCTCAAGACAAAATCCATAGTGTTGTCTTGAGGATATTTACCAGAAGAACAAGGCAAACTTAGAAAAATTTCTCAAGGTTTTTCTGAATGACCCACTAAAACTGTTTTACAGTAACTTCATGCAGAAAGAATTCATCCGTGAAAGTATACTTGCATTCTTAGCTTTTCAAATGCTTTAAAGGTTAATTTAAGGAGAAGTTTAAGAAGTGCTAACCAACAGTAATGGCTTTGAACCTTGCAGTGGAAGTGCTGAGTCACAGCCTGACCCAGTGATTGAGCACCTGGTGTGAAGGCAGGGCCAACCCAGGGCAGCTCAGGTGCATGCAGTGCCCCTGAGTGACTGGAAAGGGTGGAGCCAGGATTCACCCCTTCCCAGTCCTCATTTAAGGGTTGGCAGTGGAGGTAGGGGTATCTTGCTCCAGGTCCTTATTTACTTGATGCCTTGTGAAGGTAAGTAGTTTATTTCTTTTATTTCTATGCTGATAGCTATTGTATTTGAGCAAGTTCTTTCTTGCTGCAGCTCGGGACCTTGCTGTTCTGCTGTGTTATATATCTCTATAATTAAAAGTTGTCTGATTTGTGTGTAGCACTTTACTTGCTGAAGTTATGCTTGCTCCTGAAAAGGAGTATTGGCTCCATTGCTGGATGATTGTTTTTTTCTAGAGTGGTAGTGGTAACTCTGTATTGAATCTTTCTTGTTGTTTTGTACAGGGGAGAATACTGGTGTGATTATTGTTTCTCTTGCTCTGTAAAGTGAGGCAGATTGTAAAGCAGATACCTTGAAGGTGGCTGTCTCTAGACTGCCAGAGAAAAATGTGAAGTGGATTAGTTATCTTAAAGAATTCTTCAACGTATAGTTGCGAAGATGTCTAGGTTTAAGCTTACCATCTATGTACTGTGATTTAACTTTGTAAGTATTCTACCAACTAGACTAAAAGTTATTAGGAACTTTGTCTATTTATTATTGTTAATATAACTTTTCATTAAGATTCTTTTCCTTCTTAAATAAAATATATTTTAGTCTGAGGTGTTTGTATTATGGCATAGAATCCATAAAGAAACTAGGATTAAGGTATGGAAAGACACCTGATATTAGCGATTTTGACTTCTAAATTACTGTGTACAATTTATCTCTGAAGTAAATTGTATCTCTAACTTCAAAGGAATGCTATCAAACTGATAGAAAAGACAATTAGATGAAGAAAAGACAATTAGATGAGTTTACTTTCTATTTTACTTTATCTACAGTATTTATAGGCTTCATACAGATTAGAAATAATGCAGTGAATGAGGCTATTTTCTGTTAATACTTACAGTCAGTCGAAGAGATTTCTAAGAACTGACTTCAACAAATCTAACATGACAAGATTCTACTTGCCAAAAACAAAACTTATGCAGGGGACTTTAATGCATTAGACACGAGATATTGTAGTTCATTCATTTCCTAGCCAACAGCTGATACTGTTGAGGTTAGTGATTTTCTTCTGCACGATGAAAAGGGCTAGGCTGTAATTTAGGGAATTTCACAAACAGAAATTGTACACTGGAAAACAGTTTTTGTTAGCTAACCAAGTTCATAAAAGACAAGGATAAATACAGCTGTAAAAGCTCAGGAGCTTCCCTGGTGAGTGAGCTCTGTATCAAGACAACTAAATTAAATAGGACAACTCCAAACCAAGCAAGTGAGGGTAGCCAAATAGTATCAATTAACACTGGCAGGCCATTTTTTAATAAAGAATTTTTTCTTAAGCATATTTTCTATCAAAATAATGTTTTTTTTTCTTGGAATGGATACTTTGTGGAAAGAAAACAAAATGATGTAACTTGATGTTAAACACAGTATTCTAAATAACAAATTTATCAGCATCATAGTTTGCTATTGTTTATCAATGAAAGAGGTTTTAATTTACTAAACCCCAAGTAATTAAAACAGGAAGGCAATGCTGATAGAAACAAATGAATGAAATAATGCAAACCACAATGCACTCAATTTCTAGCTATGCATCTAGTGTAGCAACAGAAGATGAAAATCAAGCTGGCTGGGGCCCAAGTGCTGACAGTAGAAGGAGGAAAGGGAGGTAGAGAGAGACAGTTTAAAGTAAGGAAAAGATTATCCTGTTGCACCTTCCAGTGGATTTGATAACCAAGTACAACATATTCTTGTTTCTGCTCTCTGCGGCAGGTGGAAAATGGAGAGAGATGTTCTGATGTGACTCTGACTGAATCTGAATGATCCAGATGAAGCCAGTTCTCTCCCATCTCATTACAGTAAGTTGAGGTTCTTTGACCCTTTTCTTCAGAGCAGTTTCTGCCACATGTGGGACTGTACCACTGTGGTCTAGAGTGGATGGAAAATTGCAGCCATTATGAGTGGAAGCTGAGCTAGGATGGCTCAGCTGCTGCCTGGGTCACAAAAGAAAGTTTTCTTGTACTGAAGTGGGATTGTGACAAACTATTTCAGGAAACAATGGAGGCAGGCAGTCCACTATAGCAACACACTTTCAAACAGGCAGAAGCTCTTTAGATGGACTGTCATTGAATTGAGACAAACACACATAGCAGTACTGTATTGCAAAATGTATCCCTCATAATTTGTCCATCTTTAAATTAATGCTACCCTTTTAAGTCACATGGAGTCCCCTATGCTACCTTTCTCAAGTCCTCTAGAGTACAGTTCTTGAGATGGGGGGGATTCTGCCATTTTTATCAAAATGTTTAGTTTCTAGATTGATTGACTTTAAGCTGCGTAGCAAAATCAGTGCTCCCCGGCAGCTTTCTAGATATCACTTGAAATCAGTCAGGTGGTACAGTCACAATACAGCAGCTATAATCTTCTATTTCTTGCAATACATGTAACACTTTCCTATTATAATATTGTAGTAGAACAAGTATATCAACTATAATATTTTATAAGTTAGAAAGCATAGGATTTGAACAAAGTCTTGGGATTAAATCTGTAACCCATTTTATAAGGCATTACATTCTATTGTACCTTGACTCAGCATCTGGTGTATTAGAAAAAGAAGATTCGTTTCATAAATACTAATTTGTTGTCCTCAATAGATGTGGTCAGCATTTACGTATTTAATTGATGACTTTTAAATATAAAGTTTTGAAAAATACTTTGCTGTCCTTCTGGTAAATTCTGCCTATTTTGCAGAATCCCCTATGCAATATAGAGCAAACCCTGGAATTAAAAACTGACACTGGACATTAAACAAAGTACAAGTGTCTGCAAGGATGGGCTGCGTTACTAACAGCATGAGTAGTCATCATGTGAGGGAGCAGTTAGTGTCAATTTGTCAACTCCTTTTAGCTGAAGTTGGCAGTAGTGATTTTCATTTTTCTTTTCCATCAGTCAATAACTGAAAAGACCTAGCAGTCAATGCTTTGCAGGTGTACATCTGTAAAATGAGAATACTAATTAGGTATTTGAGTGAAATTGTTGTTTTTACTTTCTGTATCAATGATTTTTTTCTAATGCTTGCCTTTTCCAGATTTCTCAGAGCTTTCTAGGCTGTTTTTCTTTCTCACCTGACTGCTTACCTTCTACCCTTCCTTGTAGATGTGGTTATTTTTCCACTAGCTCTTCAAACACAACATTCACTAACTTTAAGTTGTGAGAATGCATATTTTTACTGAAGTATTGAGGTAATTAACAGGCTTATTTATGAGTGCACTCTATATTTGGTTTCATGCTGATTTGATTACAGAAAACCAAGAGGAAAAAGCATCAACTATACAGGCAGAGGATGTTTCAAACAGGACTTAGTAGGCTACTAAAACATGCTTAAAAATGCACTCACCCACGAATATTGAAGACTGGTGTGTTTGTCACAACATTCTCATCATGTTTTGTCATTCAGTAAAACATAGCATGGAATGAAGTGAATGCAAGCATGAACAAGGATTTTGCCATTGACAGTTGGTTTTAGAATAACACTCAAAGATTTTTTCAATGTTAGGGATAAAAAGATACCAGCTATTAGTAATGTATATTGCTGAGGAAGTAGTTGGATTTGTGTTCTAAAAAGAATCAATTTTTCATTCCTTGATATCAGTGCTGTTTTGTGCAAAAGGCTCAGGTACGGGGGGTCAGGGGAAATAACTGAAAGGAGCATCAAGAAGCCTATCATGAGCAGTATTTTGTTTTTTTTCCTGTCTCAGAGGAGCACAAAGCAGCAATAACAGAAAAAATTCAAGCTCTGGCACCATTGACTGGTTCATGGATCATGTGAAGCTGCTACAAAGGGAATTGCACCTGACAGTGGCTGATTTAATGATATTTGTCATCTGTCTGGCAGGAGCAGATATCAGCTGATTAGATATCTTGTCCACAGCATTACATCACATTCTTTAGAAAGGGCTATTACCTATTCTAGTAGCTAAAAGCATCAGAAAAAATAACAGTTGAGATTTGTCAACCCAGTGTGACCAATATAGCCATGCTATAATGTTAGATTAGAGAGTATCAAGGCAGTAGTAGCTTGTATGTTCTCAGAAGCTGAGACCCAAACATTGTTGGGGAGGCCACAGTTAATGTATTCCCACCTCCACCTCTCTCCTTATGCCAGGACTACACAGAGAAGCAGACACCATGGCCATGTTAGCTCTATGGAAAACATCTTGATTATCACTGAGTTCTGTTACTACTTAAATGATAACCCATTTCAGGGGTTATAACCATGGCATTATCTAGCAATTCTAATGCTATCTGTTAACAGTGAATTCTTGTCTCTCATCTCATTTGCCTTTAATAACACATCGTGATTGGTGTTGAGAAAAATATCAACAGTCTTGGCTAGTTATTAAGGTCCTTTAAAAATTCTTTCCAATGCAAAGATTTAAGTGGCTTTACAAATAGAACAAATGTCTCTGTGCATAACTCGTACTATTTATTTGCCAATCACATCCCACTGTTATTTCCCTGGCTAAGTAACTGATATTGTGGCAAAAGAGACCTAGAAGTTTGTCTTGTTTACTATTTTTTTTAAACTTGAATATTCTTAATCCTTAGATCCTATGACCTCCTACTTTTAATGTGATTTTGTTCTTAAGCAGATGATGCTAATCAATTGCACCCTTTTAATCCTATCAGTGTTACCTATTAAGTCACTAGATGTATTTGCCTCTGTAGACCTGCTATAATACTGTTAGCTGGGGACTCCTAGAGATCCTTACATTACCTGCCTTATGCCCTTATTTTCCCAGCACGTCAATTCTTGCCTTGTCTACCACTTCATTTAGCTGAAGGTATCTAATTCTCCTTGATATCAGGACTACTTAAGGAAGCATTAAGGAGGGTTTAAGAACCTTCCTGCTTAAAAAAGGAGCAATGTTCAAAGAGATACACAAAAGACTATAATGTTCTAAGTATTTCAGCTAGTAGGGAAAGATTTCTAAGCTGAAACACAGCTTAGTCTTCCTGCAACTCCGAGCAGCTTTATTAGCATCCTACTCCTGAAACTTTCTTGTTGCCTTAGTAAAACCCTACTGCTTCCTTTAAAGTTAATTTTTACACAAAATAGTAATAGTATACTGTATTTTTTCTTTCTGTTGCTGTCTTAAGTACAGATTGGAACTTACAGTTGTCTTTATTTCAAAACAAAGTAATTGCACACAAAGAAAGAATATTATAATGTCCTTCTGCATTATTTACAGTATTCTCCACAGGACTCTAACAGTAGCTCTGAAGTGACTCAAAGTCTGTTAGCATTCCTTTCTTTCTGATGCTCTCAAGTTGTATGGTGATGTGGGTAGCCACATCAGGATTTGAGCAATTTCAGTTTTCCTCACAGTCAGTTACCCATGTGTATCCCCAGCTCTCCTCATTTTCCTGGCTTCAGGGATAGTTGTGTTATCTCTGAAATGCAAACCAGAAACAAAAGATGTATGAAAATTTGACTGTTGGCAGCAACTCAAATCAGGACAGTGAACTATACTTTCACTTTTTGTCTTTTGAAACATAGAGAGCATACCTGCAGCAACTTTGTTTCCTACAAAAGTATTTTTGCTATTCTATCCTGATCTTCCTCTGTTGCAGACAAGGCCAGAGCCCTGACCTTCCTTCCTAGCCTTTGCCCAATGTACAAACAGATATTCTCTATAGTCTTGCAGGGCAGCTGGTAATTCTGGGTCAGCAGGCAGGAAAGAACAAAAACATGGAAGCACTGATTCTGTGTGTGAGGGGGAGGAAACAAAATGCATATTCAGAAGTGTGTAATGAAAACAAACGTACAAGGAGTATGAGCTACAGAGCTGGCTGGTTACCTATTTTTTTTTTTTCAGATTCAGAAGAATCAAGGAAGCATAAGCTGTTCTAATTGCTAGAGCCCCAGAGATCTAAGACTGTGGATAAGGGACTAATAAAAAGAGGAAAGGCACTCCAACCATGAACTTATGTTAATTAAAGGCAAAAGAGATGTGGATACAATTTTCAGGTCACTGCATATCTACTATTCCCAGGGCTCACTGTAGGGACTTAATCCTCATCTATCTTGACTGCACACTACTAGGGTTACTTGGCATTTCTTTATAAGTTGTAAGATATGAAATGGGCTAATAAATTATGAGAGTCCTTAAAAAGTATTAGCTGCTTAGAAAATAAGTAATGTATGAATAACTTAGTTCTGAAAATCATGTTACATTTAATTATTTATTTTAAATCACTACAAATTTCAGCAGTAAACACCTAAATTCCCACTTTCCAGGGATCAGCAAAAAGGCAGGCTAGAAACTAAGAAAGATTAGCAGTTAGAGGAAAATCTAATTGTATGACTACTCCCTTATGCTTGAGGTTTTACTCAGAAAGAGATCTTTTTTAATGCTGCTTTTGAATTATTTCTCTTTTGATGCCCTAACTTGAACAGAGCTGGCTGCCACTTACCCAGCAGCTGGAATGGGCAAAAAGCATCTCCTTATTGGCTTGTCTGATGTTTTTGTGATAGCCCTTAATGAAGCAAAACACCAATAGTCTTGGGGCTGGTCCTCAGTGGGGAGTTGGGCACTGGGAGTATGGAGGGGACCTGGAGCACAGGTGGACCTCCTGCCTGCTACCCAATGAGTGGGAGCAGTACCTGCTGCAGAAGTGTACCAAAAGGTGAAGGGGGCCTGCTCATTTTTGTGATTTATGATGTAAGAGGAATAAGGTAATTAGGAGTAAACAATTACAGTTGCCCTCCTAGGGAAAAATAAAGGCTGTAATGCTACCTGTGTGAGCTTGTCAGGAGGGAGGCATGCTACAGGGATGAGCAAAGGCTGAAGACCATGTGCTACAACCCTTTCATGTGGTTTTGAAAGGCACCAGCAGAGCAGCTCACAAGCGTTAACCTGGATGAACTCTTTGAAGTATCACTACATGCATAAGCTTAAGACAGAATCCCGAGGGGAAATGCTGGTTTACTGCAACTAATTGAAATACATTCACATAGCTGCAAAATATTCTCTTGGGGCATTCCTACTAGTTGTAAAATAGCAGTCAACATACTAAGGCATGTGCAACATCTACCACATGTTACAGCTAACCCAAGGGCTATATTTCTTGGAGTTCATTATACAAAATTAAGGCTACAGTTAACAACAATAAAAAAGGCAGAACTGTTGTGCCTGGGAAGACTGGCAACCAGATTCTTGGAGGAAAATGGCAGGCTGTAAATGAATCCGTAATATTGGGTAATTCCCAGAAAGCCTGAAGGATTTGGCTTTATGACACACTCTTCCCTTTGGAAATGTGGCTTCCCTGCACATGCTGTATGGAGGCTGGAGCTAGAAGCTGTCTGGCATGCGAGGTGTCAGGCTGTGGCATGCACTGGCAGCCAGCTCCCATCCATCCTGCCAGGCAGAGAACTGAGAGGAAGGGGTTCTCAACCATGGAGACTCTTTCAGCCCACTTGACAGCTGGTATCCTTGTACATCCTGTGGCTGTGCTTACTCCACCGAGGTTCTGCTGGAGAAAGCTTTATATTAACACATGCTGTTTACTAACACCTTTTCAGATTCTAGTATAACCAAGCTGCTAGAAATGTGCAGTCATTAGCTGGTTAAAATGAAGCCTAGCACAAAGCACAAGGTCTAGCTTGACAAGCCTAACCTGATAAAGTGCAGGCTGTCATCACAGAAATACAAGCAATTACTGGGTGATTGCTCACCATTTAAGTGCCCCATTAGGAGTAATTATACCTGTATTAAGTTTGTTTTTAAATAACCAATATGTTATGAAACACTATTATTTACTAAGCTATTTGTATTCTGGCATGTTTAAATGTGAGACTTTGAAAACATAACTAATTTCAAACTACTTCCTTTTACCCTCATCTAGTCTGCCCTTCTCTAAGAAGGGCTGTTGTAACCTTCTGCCTTTGTTACTCACTCTGTGCAATGGAAAGCAGCCTGAAAAAGAACTGGCCTCCCCATGGATAAAGTGGAAACATACCTTAGAAACTGAAGTTTCTGCAATTTCAATTTGGCAAGATTTTACACATGCTTCTCCTGACACTTTGAGGCTTCAAGAAATTTGCTGTGTAGTACCTAAATCCTGGCAGAGATGACTTTGACCTTTATACCTATTGTATTACAGTACTGTAGGAGAAAACAGTAGTAGCTTTAGATCAGAGCTGCAGAAAGCTGAAGCAACATCTGTTGAGTCAGACCTGCTGAGAATCTAGCCCAGACAGAGGTTTCAGGCAGGTATAGTCACCTTGTGTGGCTTGTGAGAAGCTTTTCTCCTGATACATAGTGCAGGTCATAGGAAGCAGGACTTGAAGGAAAGTCTCAGCTTTGAAAATTCATGCATGAAATTCATCCTCAGACACCTGCTACTTCATATTTCGCATATCACTGAAATTGACTGATTGCCAGTTCTTTTGAGGCAGCTCATACTTGCAAAAGATAAAGCCAAGAACTTAATATTTGTTTACATCCCAAAACAAGCCAAGAACTTGCAATCTGAATTGCACCCAGGATGCAATTAATCTGTCAGCGGTCAGTACAAAGTATTTCAGAAGAGCATGTAAGATCTCTGCAGCTGTCAGATGACAGAAATATTTTGTCTTCCACTCTCCATTTACACATACTTCAGATTTCTTCCTAATCTAATGGAGATTTTATGAATCTCTGAAAAGCTTAACACCCTTCAGACAGTTTTGTCCATAGTTACAACTCCATATATTTGTTATCTAGTGACATCCTGACTATCATTTGTCAGTCTTCATCATTCTCCTCATGTCAGTGAATGCTAAGGTTGTATTAGGCATCATTACTTTTGTGCTCTCATCCTTTAATGCTGCCTTGCTCTTATTTATTGAATTAGTACAGACAGGAAGCTTCAACGAAGTTCATAATATATTTTTGTCTACCATGCTCTTAGTTATCTTTGCAAGCAATTCTTGGCATTTTAATTTGCTTATGTGGGAGAGTTTTTTCTGTTCCCCTGATTGATCGTCTTTCTCTGATTTACCACCTCTTCTTGAAATAAATCTAATGAGCTCTGTTATGTTCTTTCTGACATAGAGTTTCCAAGACTAAACAGCTGATGCTGCATTGTCAATACAAGCAATGACAGATTTTTTTTTTAAATCACAATGTATCTGCCATTCTTTTCTTTGCCTCTAATGACTTATTTGCTCTTTTAGCCAAAGTGATTCTTCATTTCCAGTTTTAAATTAGTGTGGACTCCTATGATACATGATTAGTTTAATTTTTTTTCCAAAAAAAAAAAATTGCATTTTTAAGACTGAAAATGTATTGGGTCGTGTTGTTTGTTTTGTTCAGTCTAGAGAACTTAAACTGGGACACATAAAGCATAATTTAAAAAAAAATTCCCTCTCTCACTATGCTTTATTCTCCTGGACAATTTCCTAAAAGAAAGTTTTCTAGATAATTTTAGGTTATATTTTATTGCTGAAGCAAATTGGGATGATAAAAAATAAACATTAGTCTCTTTAATTTTTTTATTTTCATTTTTTTTAACCCTACACACTTATTCTAGTTTCATGGTATACAAATTAAAATAAAATTATAAGTTTGGGAGGATTACTGGATAAGTTTTTAAAGCAGATTTAATATATTATTTTCTGGCAACTGCAGGATAAGCCTGTTTTCTGTGATTTTTAAAAACCTGATTTAAAATTTATTTATGGGCCCAGCAAGCGAAGTGAATATTTAACTGAGAATGCTTCAACCTTTCTTTAAACAGAGATGGCAAATATCTCCTTAATAGTTACCTATATCAAACATAATGAAGCTGCTTTATATAATGTATTAATGGCAATATTTTGATGAATTCAGTCCCACCAGATTATCTGCACATACTCTCCTTGTTTTATACTTTCTGGATATAACAGGTTTGGCCAGTCTTCAGTGATGCTTGTGTGAACAATCTGATGCAAGAGTTTCTTGTAGTGAAGAATTAAGTGCTTTACACAAAATTTAAAATTCAGAAGCACATAAGAGCATGAATGTACTATGAAATACCGTTGTAAAATTGCATTAGCAGGGCTGCTTATCAACTAACCATGTAAATACTTGTGCCAGAGAATGGAATTTCTTCTTTATGTTCATTTTGGTTTACAAGAAATTATGTTGTTTTTATTTCAAGCACGGTCAACTGACCCTCCTGAACTTAAACATAAGTGAATTACATAAATGCTTTGTAAAAAAAATCTATAAAAGCTTAGAGAAAATGATTACTTAAGATGCGAGGATAAGAATGGGTACTAGAACTAGTCTGAGAGCCAAAAAATAAGAATTCACATCTGCAGCAGAAATGCAAGTCACAGCCTGAATCAGTGATTGAGCACCTGGTGGGTAGGCAGGGCCAACCCAGAGGAGGTCAGCTGCACGCAGTGCACCTGACTGGCTGGAAGGGGCGGAGCCAGGATTCACCCCTTCCCAGATGTCATTTAAGGGTTGGCAGTGGAGGTGCAGGCATCTCTTGCAGGAAATCCCTGCCTACTGGAGGTCTTCTAAAGGTGAGCAGCTCTTTTCTTTCATTTTTGTGTCTGCGGCTTCTGCATTTGGGCTTGTTCACATTTGCTGTAGCCAAAGACTTTGCCACCCTGCTATTATTATCCCATTATAGCATTACAGAATCGTTATTTCTGCTAAAGAAACACAGCACGGCCTTAGGGAAGTCATTTAATGTTGTTATAATTCTACTTCCTTTCTAGCTATAAAACAGGGATATTTTTTTTGCCTGCAGGACAGGAAAGAATCATGAAAATACAGCCATTAACATTTCTACTGCAAGTAAATATTGTGTTAGTATATGCAAAGCTGGAGATCATCACTGGGATACTTTCTAATTAGGCTTAAACCTCTAATCATCCAAGCCATCTTGGCCTGGATAGGGTTGAGGAGCTGGCTCTAGCTCAATTTCTGATACTTTCAGGTGACCTGGCAGCTCAGCTCTTCTGCATTCTTAATTTACACCTGGGTCCCCCCAGGACAGCCCTTAGATGTCCTTATCTAACTGACAGTATGCACCATAAGTTTGACTTTTTGCAATATTTGCCCCATATGGTCACTATACGGAAGATTCAATAGCAATAGTAACCACCTAGGATATTTGTTAGAAGCAATGTTATGTTGAGTGAAATTGCTGTGAGTAAGGTCCTTCATTCTTCCAGAAGCACGTGCTCTGGTAAGTCAGTGCTTACCTTTCTTGTAAATCTAATCATTGTCCTAAAGGAGCAAACTTCTGAGTCTGCTAGCAGCAATTAGCTAGTGAGAAGAATGGTTCCTTGTCATCACCTGCTTTTAATTAGCTTAGAAGGGGAGTTCTAGCTTCCTTCAGCCTAACTGAAGATGGTTCTATGTGCTTAAGTGCTCAGACCAAGTATGATGTTGTAGCAACTGTGATTCTGAATGCTTCAGTTAACTTAATAGTCACTAGTAGAAACTGGAACAGTTTCTCTTACAATCTCACGCTGCAAAGTCAAGAACTCCTGACACATGATATTGGCCCTGATGCATTATTTGATTGTCATTAATTTGAAAGGAAGTTGCTATTAAAAGTAGAACTTAAGTACAAATTGATGAGATGGTATATCAGCCAATATCCTTGTGTTTCTGTGTAGTGCTTTATGATGACCTGGACAGTTCTTCATACTTAATAGTACAGAAGACATCTGGGCACTAATAATTTAGGATTCTACTAGAATTTTTCACCCAGACACAATGTGCTTCAAATACGATTAGGTCTCACTGTACTTCCTTTGGATAACTCCATACTGTGGAAACAATTCCAAGGTAACATAAAGAGCTGTTTATAAGGAAGTATCTTGATTCACTGTTGTATTAATGTTTTGTTCTGCCAGTTAGCACTTACTCATTGAAATATTCATGCATTGGCATACATCTGTTAAGACTCATACATATAGATGAAAACAGTCTAAGATTAAAACTGAAAAGCTAACTTTGGATTCTTGAGTCAGACACCTACCGTATCTTCAGAAGTGTTAATTTCTCCTATTTAGTGACAAGTTCTTATAAACATATTATTGATTATGGCATCATGAATGTGCAGAGGCTTTTTGAAAATGCACATTACTAATGATCTAATAAGGTAGTTCACGTGCTTTATTACTCGCATCTTCTGCAAGAGCAAAGGAGTATGTCTGCACTCTCATGGTTGAACATAAATGTTCTTGCAGAACTAACAGAGGTTCATTTATTTGCAATCAATTATGCGTGCTAGATTGCCATTTTGGCCATACAGTCCATATGTAAATATATACCAAGGGCACTGATGGCAATTCATGGCTACTTTAAGCTCTATTTTTCTGATAACAGAAACATCTCGTCATCTTCAATAGATACCTTATTATCAGTGTGTTAAAAATGTAATGAATATGTATCTGAATAAGATCTTGAACCTAAAGCCACTTGGATCAAAGAAAAAAATTCACTGACTTGAATATTCAAGGTTATTCTGTCTTATAATGGCAAACTGCTATTTGAGGAAGATGACAGTATTTTCCTGTATGAGCTCATTGATCTCGATCTAGATATATAATTTCAGAATTGCTGAACATAATGTAGGGAAATTCTTTGCATCTTCTGTGGAATTGCAATAGTTAATCTATATTCCATGTCTGATATTTTTCATTAGTATCTAATTTCATCAAGATATTAATCCTGTGGGCTGGCATTAGGAACAGAGGGTATCAATTACTTATAATATATAGTATATAATATAAGTAATAATATTATATATATCTGGTATCAATTATTTTCTTCCAGTCTGTAGTGTTTTCTACAGACTGTGTTAGGCACTAAGGCATCTTGTCCTCCTACTTCATTTTGTAGGAGTCAAGACACAATAAACCACTCTTTACTTTCTGTAATGATACACATTTTTAATATAGAAATATTTTCTTGCCAAGATGCATGATTTGACCTTTTTAGAAACATTGTTCTAAGGTTATTGATTCAGACACCTATATAACATCAACTTTACAGGATTGGATCTACAGGACAAGGACTGATAGAAAGCTGATTTTGTTTTTGTTGCAGATAGTGTTGCCATTACCACTCATCCAGAATTAGCTATCTTTTCATTTCTTGGTACCACTTCGTAGTTTGAAAGGTCATGACTGAGATGCTCACATATAAAGAAATAGGAATGCCTGAAGAAGTAGGTCAAGAAATCATCAGACATAAATTCCTTTGCTCAGAAAAGATTTTGAAAAGATAGGTGGGGGACAGATGATCACAGGCTGGGCTGCTCTGGAGAACTAGACAGAGGCTGATAAACCATCTGTATTAGAGGACAGTTATACAGCTCACTAGAAAGCCTCCTGAAAAAATGTACCTCAGTAAGTTATTGTTATACAACAGATAAATAACAGCTCAAATGCTGTATTAGGTAGATTACCTGATGGTAATTGGTCTCAATGAGGACTTCTTCCAAATACAAGAATTAAGTACAATTTGGAAATCTAACAAAAAACCACAAAATTGCTTTTACCTGACTGTGAACTCAGTTTTCAGCTATAATTTGGGAACAAGTTGGAGCCTCCAATTTCTTCAAAAAATCATTTAAAAATCATCAAGAAGTTTGCATTCAACTGCACAGTCCCTTGTTCTTTCAGCCAAATCTGTTCACTTATAAGGACAAAGCATTCGTCCAAAGTATTGTGTCAGACCTGGAGGACAGGATTTTCTGCAGTTTTTCTCTATACATGTTTTTTTTGTCAACGTTTTGGCAACTGAGTTGACCTTTTCTGTTGGTTTGAGGCACGTAGAGAGGACAATAATGGCACAGGGAGACAAATGTATTTAATGAGCAAATCCATTTTCCTTTAAGGACAGACTGCAGTCCTAGTGATGGATGTATCGCATTACATTGTCACTACAATTTGATTTTGCCAGGCATCTGCAAAAGTGATTTATTTAGGTAAGGGTAAGTGTGAAAAAGGGAGTAGTAGTTTTCTTCCCCCCCCCCCCCAACAAACAAACAAACAAAAAACCTCTGAAAATTATCTTTACTCATGGATGTTTTCATTCTTCACTGAAACAATTAAAATATTTTAATTATAAGTGGAACTGCAGAGGCTCAGTGTCGTATATCCACCACAAGTACCCAATCATGAGCAGAAGGACAAAAAGGAGATGAAAAATAACAGTTAATCAGTGCGTAGACAGTTAGGATCAAGTAGCACCACATAAATCTTGTAAGTTGATTTACCATTTCTTACTATGATGGAAGAAGAAAAGGCTACCTTTTAAATTTGAATGATGTTATTCAGGAAAAGCAAAAACTCGCTTAATCCATGAACTCATTACCAGAGACCTATGGGTTGATCAAACCATAGAAAAGAAAGACATTCGAGGCAGTGGAAAACTATTGCTGTCTCCTTGGCATGTTACCATGGATCAGATAGGACCAAATCAGTCAAAACAACAGGAGCACACAGCCTAGAACTTGCTCAAGTAATTACAGGGGTAATGATGTTAACTGCCAGAAAATAAGTGATTTGCATTTTGTAATGGCTCATCAGTTGGTAATCTAACTGCTATTACAGAAGGCAAGACAAATATTTATTGAAATTTCCCTCTGTGATGTCAAAGATTAGGCATTAAAAAAAATCTGTATGATTTGCACATAGGTACTTCTGTGATAAAGTATTTTGTCCACTACATTGTAAGAACTGATATTTTGATGGTATCCAAATAACAAATCTTATTGATTATAGATTTGCTTCACGCAGTCATGTGTGGCTATTCCTTTGAGATCACTTGCTTTTAATTGCATAGAGCCTTTACCTGAACATAGAGCTGGCAATCAATCTTCATCTCCTACATCACTGTTAAATCTGTGAATTTTAGTGCTCTTATTTTCCATGGAAGTCTGAAGTACCCACTGAAGGAAAAAGTATTTCCACCAAGGCTGTAATATAAGTATAATATGACTTTTAAGCTGCTGGAAGAGTTAGTAGAACACAAGAAGTTCTAGAGGTTTTTGTTTTTTTTTCCTACAAAGCCAACAGGATCAATGATTAAAAAAAAATAGATGAAATGAAGGATTCTGAAATGGAAAACAAAGGACTCTGATAATTTAGAGATTGGGTCGATCCTTCTTTATGTGTATCTGTACAGTTTTGTTAAAGTTGTAGTGCCTTTGGAAAGCACTGTGGTATATTTGGCCACTAATATGATTTTTTTTTTTCATTTATGGGAAGGCAAGAGGAGCACTCACTGCCCTACTGCTTCTTTTTGTGTCTTGATCACTGTGTCATTCTGCCTCCCTAAACTCCTTCTGCAATTTTAACATCAAAATGTAAAATTTTTATGTAAATTTGCTTTACTGGGAACTTCTATAAAAAAAAAGTAAATTATTATTTCAAAATTTAATACATCAAGCTCATGTGTGCAGTTACATCCAAGTAACAGGAAAAAGGTCTGGAAAAATGACAGTGATCAACCGTCAAGCATATTAATTGCTCAAAGGAGTACAGAAGAAGGCAGGAGACAGATTTTGTATAGCCTTGGTGAAAGTTGCAACAACTCTGATTAAAACGCACCTTCACAACTATGGTCCTGGAAAATAAGATGGTTTCCACCTTCTCTTCTTTCCCTCTATTTCTCCAAGATTTGAATCACAGTGATGATTAGAACAGGTGAAGAACACTTATTTTTCATTAACTTTATCAGATTTGCTGAAGTTGCCATAATGACATTGGAGATGTTACCTGGATGATTCTTGTGGTGTACTGGAATTATGCCAAGGTGCTTCTTACAGTAAGAGCCATAAATAGACTTGAAACTTCCACCATAGACTGGGAGTTTCATTAGAAGATGCAACTTCATTCTCAGCTCTTATTTCATTACCTTATCATTTCAAGCATTATGTGGTCCACAATTTCTATTTTCATGAAAGGGATTTTCATTAAGTATCTTCACAATGAAAACAAATACAAATGTCAGCTCCATCATCCTAGTTTAAATAGTTGTTTAGCCCAGGGACTGTTAGTATGATGTGAAAAAATCACAGCCCTGTTGTGCTGGGAGATTTTTGCACTCTGGGAATGCCTGGAGTAGTGCTGACACCTCTGTCCAAAAGAGACTGAAGAAAATGCCTCTTGGCAAGGTCAAGCTTACTGAGGGCAAAATTCAGCCTAGCCATGCCCTGATCCATAGATCCCCCAACTATTGGCATGTCCAAGAATGGCACAGCACACTATGAGACAATGGCTACTTTGTTTGGCTCACCTGCCTGTACCTTGGCTTTTCCTGTCCCAAAAGATGAGGGAACTGGGCTCTTCTAGGAGGGCATAGACATCTTTTCCCCAGCCCTCTGGGCACATCTTTTTGAAGAGGAACTGAAGGTATTAGAAATAGTTTAAACTATCTTCTCTTCTTGCTAAATATTGTCATTAAAATAGAAAGGCTAGGGTAGGATTTATTTTTTGTTATGCTAACGTGGCTTTTTAAATTTTTTTTTATTTTTTTACAATTCCAAAGAGCTGCACAAAACTCTTTAAGCTTCCAAAGTGGAGGAATGAAAGGTGATAATGCGATTTCAGTAACACACAGCTACTTCAAGTGCTGTAATGTTAGCAATCAGTCAGGTCTTGCAGTTCTCTTTCAAAAGGCTTTGTTTACTGCATTGTACACCAACTGCATTACACTGCACATTCATTATTTATGCACATATACATAAGGGAATTAAAGTTGTGTGGATGAGTAGCAGATAAGTTGGAGAAGGTCCCTTCAAGGAAACTCAATCTACAATACTTAAACACAAGTAAATAAACAATAATTCTCTCTCCATCTGTTCTCTTTTGCCATGTATTTGAATCTCCAAAACTTGTTTGAAAGGCACTTAGATATCCTTTCTAATTAAAGGAAAATATTTTAGATAGTAATTCTCAGCACTCACATTCTGCTGTTAAACCTTAACTTATTCTGAAAGATAAATGCTTAGAAAGACATGGAATTATAACTTAAAGAAGTAATGTGCTCAGAATGGGGTAAAGATTATGATAAAAATAGTGGTGGAACAAATACATGGGGGGAGAAACATTGTATTGACATGCCTGCCCTTCCCATCTCACCACACTATGTTCCAGAAATAGGAAGAGACAGATACAGCTATCAACCATCTGGCTTCCAGCGTGTGGCAAGAATTTTAAAAAAGTCACTGTAATTACACAAACAACCACTGAATTTTTCAGTTTGATCACTGTGAAGAACTACAGGCTATGTAGTATAAAATATTAACCTGCATTATTTTTTCTTCAAATACTACAGCATCTGTGAAGTCCTGGTCCTAAACTTTGCATCTCTGCTAGATATCACAAACCCATGTCAAGGAGTACCACTCCTTTGACTTCAGGTCCTGCCAACAGCCCATATCCTTTTACAAATCTGAACACCTAAACAATAAAGCAGAGTTCAAATGACATTACAGGGTTTTCAGGACCTTGAGTGCAATGCCAGGCCAGGTCTGTTTTTAGGAGGTTTTGCTGCCTGTACACAAGGCCAGCTCCGGTACAGCCTGGAGCAGACTGCTGTGAGAGCTGTGAGGAGCATCACCTGGAGTGTCTGGTCCTGCATCTAGCTTCACAAGCTCTTCTTTGTAGATTTAACTGGGCCAGGCTTGTTCTCCCATCTATTGCCTTGCTTTCCAGATTTGGGGAGAATAAATAGGCTTTTGAACACATTGATTTGCTTTTGTTCTGGAGTAGAATCACTCAAACTCTGGCAAAATACACCTAGGGAGGAACTGAACCAAGTTTAAATCCATTAAACAATTGAGAGGAAAGGATAATTGGCAAGGAAAGAAGCAGAGAAGTTGTTGGGGCTGTAGGATGTAACAGTTGCATCTCTGGAACAAAAGCAGGCGCTGTGCAGCAAAAGTTAATTGTCTGAATTTATAATTTTTCATATGCAGCAAAAGTATGTATTGCTCTTCCTAGACTCTTTGGAAAATAGCCCAGGATGAGAGCTGAGAGATCAGAGCTGAAGCAGCTGTTCCATGAAAGATGTAAGGGAGTATTTCTGTCCCTGAGTGTTCCTGCTTCTGATCTGTGTCTATCTCCAAGTTTGCTGCTTCTGCTGTAGAACTGAAGAAACTGTGACCTAAGGCCTAAGTCCTTCTCATCTCCTCAATGCTATCAGTTAAAATAAAAACTATTACTGCCTCACTCAACCCTGTTTCTGTCTGTAAAGCTATATATATAAGCTATATTCTAACAAAACCTCACTGACTGTACTTATAGAACAATCTATAAGTAGCAAGAAGATACAGACATCACCTGCTAAAAATAATAAAAGCTTCTGCAAATTACTTAGCTGAACTTCTAAGGAAATAGTAGGCGAGAGAGGGAATTGAAAATTAATGTATGAATCTAGAAACTGGCAATCTGCAAGTGAGACAGCCCCATCACCTCTGTGATTATAGGTTGTATCTAGCACTGTCATCTGGCTGACAGTGCTGCTTTGAAAACATTCATTGTCTCCTTGCGGTTTTGTGATACTCTGTGGCAGTTTCTGCAGTGGAAGTGAAGACTAATAAAGTGGTGATGGTGGAGTCTGAGACTGTGTTGATTCTACAGCATGGGGAAGCCTTCTGTTTGCCTGTGCTATTTCTCTTGTTCCATTAAGCAAGTGGTTCTAGCATCCAGGCTAGTCTGCTTGGCAGCTTACAGTGGCACAAAGTTAAAAGTGCTCCAAAACTTGAGAAAACATAGACTCTTTCTGTTGCGAAATCTCTCTGAAGTAATGGCACTTTGGATTTGTCTGGCTTGCTTCTACAAAAGATAAAAGCTTATAATCTATCAAGAGAGTGAAAACGTCACCTGAATATTGCTGAGGAATATGAGATCAGCACTAATACAAATCAATACTGGTTACTTTCCTGATTCATAACAGACGTGCCAGGTTGCAATTCCCCTGGCAGCCTGCTGGATATATTTATCTAGAAGTTCAGACAGTCAGAGCTCTTAGAATATAAGATTTTCATTTAAAAGTAATAATGAATTTTGAACCCTGAAACTCATTCAGAGCTCTCACACAGTTACTGGTGTGTACAAGTATTTATACATGTTTGGATATGGTTCCTGAGAAAACAGATCTAACGGTGATGGTGAATGAACAATACTATTTCCAGCTCAGGCCTGTGACTGTGAGCAGGAGCATTTTCCTGAAGGGTCTTCTCATTCATATGCTTCATTTGCTGCACTGATACTAGGGAGCATTAAAACACTTAAGTTGAGTCCTGGACCTCTCATGAGATACCTTTATGTTCTCTGTGAATATACCTGGCAAGTTCTTTTTTTTCTTCTTCTTTTTTTTTTTTTTTGAGTGAAAACCTTTTAATATGATTTTAATTTTTCCCCCAGTTTTTTGACTAATTGATATATAAGTTCTTCATGGAAGTTATATAGTTACATAAATGCTTTGTTAGAATTTCTAAGCAGCTTTGAAGATGAAAATTACTATCTGAACTGCAAACGTGGCTTTAAATAAAATCAGAACTATTTTGTTTGTACTTTAAAAAATTTTTCTGTGTGATTAGAATAATATAATTCACTTTACAGCCTAGAATGTAAGATCCTAATCAAAAGATGTCTTACTGTTTGATTTGAAATATTTGTCAGATAACATCTGTATCTAAAAAAACGTTTTGCTAATTTATACATAATATATGTACACTGTTGTTTGATTGTTCAGTACAGCATTCAGGCAGTAAACAGTGTCAGGGAATATAAAAAAAAAGACATTGGAAGTGTTAAAAAAAAGTCCTTTTTTATCACTTGTTCCATTAAAACAGAAACATTTTGCTGTACTGAAGAAATATATCTTGCAAATGTAACTCCTGCAAATTTGAGTTTACATTTTACTCTATTTCAAGCAGCAAAGCAGCAAAAATTGCTTTTATATAACTTGAGGAGTACATTTACAGGAGAGGCAACAAAACCCTCTCTATCTATTGTCACTTGTTCAGAGGCTTGGGAGAATTAATGAGAAAGAACTGGTACTTAATTCCTTGTCTGACAAAGCAGCAGGAGAAATAGCCCTTTCTTTTCCTGTTAGTAAAGGCCACTGTATTTCTTCCTATTAGAGAAAAACTATCAGATGTAAAAGCAAATATAAAATGTATCTGGTCTTCCTTCACTGTGCTATTTAGAGATTCTTGGAATACAGTCAGGTATCTTCTTGCTGAATAGCTTATAGTAGATAAAAGAGTCCCTGCCCTTCAGCTGGTTTGGCATAAGTGACCATATGGAAGTCCTTAGACTATTCTAGTGCATCAGCTTTCTTTCTGGACAACATTTAAAAATGCACAAGGTTTTTAAAAATTGCAGGTAATGCCTGGAACCTACCTAAATGGCTTAGAGATTAAAAATGACATTTAGTGAATCCCGGATGAAATATCACTGCCACTATTTATATGGAAAAATCATTTGTTCTGCTTCTTTTATATATCAAGGAATTTCATGACATTGCCTCAGCAATGTCAACAAACCATTGGTTTTATCTCATTCTATAGGGAGCTGCTCTCCTTCCTTTCTGGGAGCTGAGTTTGGTGCCATATGTTCCTTCCACTGTCTCTGGCTGGAGTGGTAACCATAGCTGTCATCTGTGATATCTATGATGATTTATTTCCATGTTTGTTTGATTCAAAGAGGCATTTATGCCTAGGGACTCACCACCTTGTTATTTGAGGTTTTTTACTTCTTCATAGTTTTCCACAACCCATTTTTAATTCTGCCTCCAGCTTCCTTCATTATTAATATTCCAATTTTCTATTAAAAATGTCTGTACAATGATTCATTGTTAGAACGGATAAATCCTGCTTTGCACTATTAAATAACTGGAGATGAGACTAATGAAACAGAACACACCAATATCACTACAGTCCCTTTAAGTATGGATGGCGCTACTCTAAAAGAACTTTCAGCTAACTTCTTGGATTGGAAGAAAAGCACAACCAACTTTTTTGTGACCTGCTGAGACTTGTGCCATGTAAACAGCAACCTCAAATATTTGTCCAGCTAAACAAGTCTGACTTTGTCAATCAGCTGCTTAGCTGAGATACTCCTCTAGCATGTCTGTTCCAGGAAATTGAGAATATTAAATCATAGATTTTTGCTGACAACATGAACAAGGAAAAGAAAAATTTTACCACTGCCTTTTTTTCTTGTCAGCAGAATACTCTTGTTTTCACTGAAATTGTGTCTGTGGTATATCAGAAACCGCTATAGTTAATCAGATAACATGGAAGATACAAGGTCAATATAAAATCTTACTGGCTCTTTTGTTTGCTTTTTAAAGCCACGCATAGCCTATAACTTTTAATACATTTTCATATCTTTAAAAACAAAATTGAAATAGAGCTGAGATCTTGCTCCAGAATCGGTAGGTGCAGCTGGGCACCACCTGTCCCAAACTGTGCTAACAGCCTTAACCTTAAAGGCTCTTCAGGTATGTTTTTATCAATCACAACCCACATTTTGCTCAGAACTGTAATTTAGTTTTTGAACTAGTCTTTATTTAAGCACTTGTCTCTTGCTTTTGTTCATTCACAGAAGCAAAGGATTACACAGCATTTCTTTGTTTTCTGTATGTTAGGCATTGCTCTCATCTGTGCTACCACTGTCAGGGCTACCTGCAGGCTGTCTATTGACTCTGAGCTCTGTAACCCTTCTCTCCACAGGGTCGTGCTGTTTCTCAGCCTTGTGTGGACCACTGGCTGTTTCCAACCCTCTGCACATTTCTTCCTGAAATGGGCAACTTCAGCTGCTTCAGCATGCCTCTAGACAAACCATGATTTTGGGCTCCTGAAATTTCTGGAATGAAATTTTTATTCATAACCCAACCCAGTACAGATGATTAGACAGACTTCTTCAATTTGCACAGCTCAAACGGGCTCCTTTAAAGTTTCACTTTACTTTTGTGTTGTAAGGTTGAAAGACTCTTACATTTAAAATATACACATGGTGCTTTGCTTGCCTGCATAATACAAGTTTGTAGTAAACTTATTCTAAGTAAATAGTTTCTGATATACATGATATGCTACAGATATTTTTTTTACTATAGGAAATCAGGCTCTACTCCAAGAAGTTCAATGTTTTTATTTCTCTGACCCTGCAGATTCACATAAAATCTCTATGTAAGTATCTTCCTGTTGTTTTTGTAAGGTTAGATTTCCAGCTGCCTGGGAGCTTCTAGCTGCCCTAATCTCACTTTCTGTTATTTAGTACTATTCAGCCCAGGCCTCCCCAGTGCCACTCTCTCTGCTGCCACAATAAGATCAAATTCCAGAACTGCATCATTTCAGCTGATGCTCTGTGTAACTGGAATGACCTTCATCAGTGAGTGCTTTTATATCAGAACAATTCCACATGTTGGTGTAATCACTTGCAATAGAAAGCTGCGTTCGTGATAGCAGAGGAAAAACTGCATTTGACTGGCACCGTTTCCATATATGTTTTTGTGTACTGTGGCAAAATTCAGCTTTTGTTGGTACAATAACAGCCCATAAGCAAAGCAATCAGAAGGGTCAAAATGGAGTTTTTGCTTCTCTAGCTAGTTTTGTAAGTGCAGTCGTACTGGGCAAAGTACTAGGTCATAGCTCTCTTTTTCACAGCTGTATTTGCAAAGGACACATTACAAGCTATAATGGTAAAACTTGCTTCTACCAGGGTGTCTGATTTTCATGTACTGTGCTGATTGCTTCTAATGTATTGATAATGATTGGAAAAAAAAAAAGTAGGAGTGCTTTCTTGGCATACTATATGTAGCAGTATGTAGCAAATGTAGGGTGTTTATGGGACAAAATCTGTGAAAAAATATATCTGTTGGGGGTATTTTTCCAATTCAGCAACATGCCAGAAAATCATAAAATCAGGTTGCGCCTAAATTCCTAATTTCTCTTTCTTGTGTAGCAAAATCAGCATGGAAACATTTAGGCTTCTGTTATTCATGGCTGTAGCAGAAATATCAAGTCACAGCCTGAAGCAGTGATTGAGCACCTGGTGTGAAGGCAGGGCCAACCCAGGGCAGCTCAGGTGCATGCAGTGCCCCTGAGTGACTGGAAGGGGTGGAGCCAGGATTCACCCCTTCCCAGTCCTCATTTAAGGGTTGGCAGTGGAGGCAAGGCTTCCTTGTTGGAGGTCCCTTCCTAACAGATTTCCTAAAGGTAAGCAGTTTTGCTTCCTTTTATTCTGTGTTGATGGCTTCTGTGTTTAGGTTTGTTCTCATTTGCTGTAGCCTAGGATTGCTACCATTCTGCTATTACTACCACACTTTTCATTGCATTATAGTATTACAGTGGATAAATTAGAACTAAGAAAATCACAAAAACAATAATACGTAGACTAGAAAAGTGTTCTTTATACTATTACATTTGAAGTCTCCTTTTTCTCAATTAAAAGATTGTGGAAGGTCCAAAGCAGTTGCTAAAGAAGAATAAAATCTAAAGTTAACAACTGATATTTTTTTTAACTCTGTGAACATTTAAGGATGTATTTCTGTATGTCTTAGCTTTTCTTAAAGATGGGAGGAAAAGCAATTACAGTATTTGGAATCTTATAGCACCCTCACTGTTCTAAGAGAGATTATTTCTTTAGATTTGGGTTCTATCTTTAACATCTTAACTGTCATTTTCATCTTCCTGGTGTGAAGACTACTTGTTTCTTATAGGATTTTTGTTTTATAGCTTGTCTTGGTTCTGGGGGGAGTTGTTAACTTTGACTGATATGTAGGAAAGGGTAGCAATTTCTGACTTCTCCCCTTTGGATAGATTGGCATGTTTCAGTGCTTTCTCAGGCTAGAAGGAATTAAAGCAATAAGCGTCTTCCTGAATCTGGATCTGTAGCTCTGCTGCCAGTAGTTCTGCTCTGCCCTGTCACTCTGGATGTTAGCAGTTGGTCTACACCCAACCTGTGAAACAGAAGAGGCTTCTTGGTGCTAAGCCCTAGTGGCTGGTGTTCTGCAGTTTGCAGCTTCTTTCTCTCCTACTAGACTGCTGAGTTGTGTAAAAGAGTTCCAAGTAGCCTCATCTGGGGCCTGTCCTGTAAGCTCAGGCTCTTACCCAGGGTCCTTGTCTGGGTCTACTATGCTGGAACCCAGTTGTGTACCCTGCTCACCCTGACCATGCCTTGCAGCTCTGGTTTCACCATGGACCTCCCTGTTCCTGCAGACTTCACCACTGGCCATTAGACCACTGGCTAACCCTGGTGTTCTTCCTTGGTCTGCCACTGTCCTCTGGGTGTAGCTGGTGCATCTGCTGCTGCTCGGCATCTGTGGCACCTGGCTCACCTGGAGCCCAGCCTGTATTGCTGCTTAAGGTGGCTTGCTTGAGCAGGAGCACCTCATGGAGCAGCTTGCTGTCTCCAGGGTGTCTGAGGAGCTCTGCTAGTCTGAAAGCTCTGAAAGCAGAGCAAGCTGCTTTGAGAGATAGGAGACTAAACCTTTTTTGAAGCTCAAGTTAGGCAGGGATTTTTAGCCAGTGGCTCTGGATAGTTTTGTCGTTTGTAAATCATAATGCTGGAAAGGAAGCATAAAATCAGTAAGTCTTATTTTAACTGCTATTTCAGTTTCCCAGAAGGCACTGAATTACCCATTGCTACTGAACTCTCAATTTCCAGTAGGAAGAGAAAGATGGAAATTTAAGTCATCAAAAATTTGTTTAACAGTTGGTTTAACAGTTTCACACATAGGCCCGCTTAGAGCATTTAGATTACAAAATTATTTCAGATTGCATTCTCAAAATTAAAACATTTTATTTTTGGAGTACTTCAATTCCGAGTGCTCAAGCACATTACAAACATTGCTGAAATGAAGTTTGTAGCTTTCCAGTAAAGTTCAAACTGTTTGTTTCCTGTTACTGTAAATGGAAAGTGAGGAAAGGTGACAGTCACTTACTTTGAATAGCCATTTATAATGAAGTTATTTGTTTGGGACTTAATGCCATTTCATGACCATCTAATAAATCTAAAACAGTTCCTGTTGAATTGGTGGCATGTCCCATTCCTGCTTTAAGCCACAGTTTCTCATGCCAGTACTGTTTATCCTCTCTATTGCCTCTTCAGATGTGTGGTGAGGTAGCTATTATTTTTTCAGCTAAACCAAATTGGGAATTAACTGTCAGCCTGTTCTTGCAGTGAGGCTGTATGAAATCTCATCCTTTAAAAATGTGTTACAGCCCAGTTTTACTACAGGTATCTTGTACGACCTTTGGCAAATCTCTTAAGCTTTCTCTGTTTCTGGTTGTAAAATTGAGATAACTGTACTCCCCAGCCTTTAGTATGTAAATATTAATATATTATTATGCTTGAGATGGTCATAGCCTACAGTGTTGAAAACCATGGAAGTTCTTTGATCAACACTCGTATGTTTGACTACCTGCCCACCAGCTCTGCTGAGAAGCTTGCATAGACTTTATTACTTTTTATCCAAGATCTTCAATGTGCCTACTGTGGTCTCAAATTCAGAGTTGTTGAGACGAAGACGGGCATTTCTTGTGTCTATGCCACCTCCAAAACAGGTTGAGCAAATAAGAAAATACTCAAGGAAAAGGTTTGGTGTTTATATGAAAGGGAATGGTATTTCATCCTGTTTCTAACAGCAAATGCCACTCATCACAGTGGCAGGTACTGTGCTGATAGTACTTGCCAAATGAGCAATGGGAACTTCTATCGCATGGGCTGATATCAGCTTGGGATATAGCATATAAGGAAATGATTAGAAGGTCAATGTAAGTGTATAACAATGAACTATGACTTAACGGTTACTGGTTCAACAACCATTAATATCCAGAACACAAAGTCTTACATCCTGAATTTAAGGAGGAAATGAGCTGAGTAGAACAGGTTACAAAGCTTTATAAAGAAGGGAGGTGCAGGAAGAAAACAGAAGAAAGCATTAAGGCCTTCAACTCAGAGGGGAAAAAAGGTGACTTTTTCTGGAAGTATGCCCTGAAATACGTTAATTCCAGTGAGACTTAGCAAAAGCACAGCTGACACAGTGACTACAGAATCAGAAGTTTTCCAGGGTATCAAGATCCTTTTTAATGCATATTGCCAAAAAGATTTTAACATCTTTTCTAATGTCTTTTGTGTAAGCAGAAACTAACCTACACTGCAAAATTTTATGAAAGCAAGCATCCTAGCAACAATAATAGGCATGTTACCTTCTAAACTATATGTTTGCTAGAAGTAAAAGGATGACTGAAAGCATTTTATTGTCTCCCATCAGTACCAGCCATTGTTGTGTCAGCCTTCGTATCTCATGATGTTGTTTAAAAGCACAGCCATCCCTCACTGTGCTCAAATTAGAGGCTTACAAACCCAGGGCACAAAATTGCAGGCAGCTGTGCTAAAGTATGTGATAGTCATAACTGCATTGTTAGGCCATTTCTAGGTGAGAGAGATGGCTTTATTTCACTTGCTTCTCTGGGGGAGAGAGGTGGTAGCAGAGACACTGGTTCTTTCTTTTTGCTGTTATAGCTTGTGCTAGTTCATATGGTTACTTATACTGTGCCAGTTGCCTTTATTATTTGGTAGGGGCCATTGAAGGGTCTGAGCATCTGCTTAACTCTTGCCTATGTTGACCTGTAAGCTTCAGATAGTTGCTAATTTTCCTTGTAGCCTGGCTACATAAAGTGTTTTTTCACTTTATTTGGAGACAGGGTTCAGTGCTGTGTTTTTTTTTTTTTAAGCACTTCACAAGACCAAACCATGTTCAGGCAGGATAGGACTGTTCTGAAATGTCTTCAATTTGTAGTACAGTGATTTTAATATATTATTTAATTTTATTATTTTTCAGTTTATTTTCTTTTGAATCTCTGAAATCTGCAGATAGTTCTGTAATCGGAATTTTCGGGCAACAGGGGGAGGGAAAAAACACTATTGGCTGTACTGCTTTAAGCTTCTAACGCTGCAAGGCTCTTCCCAGCAGCCTCCAGCAGGGGCCCTGCTTTCCAAAGGCAGCTGACCGGCTGCTGCACACCGGCCGTTTCGAGGTCCGGTTGGCTGTCACTTTTCTTTGTGTTACCTTATGCGGATATGAAACTTGAGTTGCATGCTGTGCTGGCTGTGCGGAGCATTTCGCACCAGTTCCACTCTATAGCAAATCGCCGTCCTGGGAAATTCTGCTTATAAGAGCTGCTCGTCTCAAATTTTAAAATGTGTGTGCTCTAGAAATTTCCAAAGTTGTATTGCTAGTTCTGGGACAAAAAAATTCTACAATGTTCTGTAATTCTGATGCTAAATTCTAGCAATTTCGCTAGTGATATGGCAGCAGCATCACTGGAATTCATGGATTAGGAACTAAAAGCATCCCCTGCCACCACCCGCAACAGCTGAGCGCAGATGGAGAAGCTGGCTGCTTGCCACCATTAGTGAGGAACCCATTTCTCAGTGCTGATTGATTTGCCCTGTGTTGTTTCTGTCTTACTACTTTTTTTCCATGTTATTGCTGGCAGAAAGGTCTCCTCTATGAACAAATTTGCCTAGTTTTGGCATCGAGCTTAATATTGAATGACAATTTAATACATCCTCTTCCAAGTCTTGTTGCCCTATAGTTTTGTGGAAGATAATTTCTAATGTTTGTACATGAAAATGTTTTAATGACTCTGCTTTTAAAAATTAAATTGTAATGAATCATTAGTTCACATAAAAACATGCAGTATTTAACCACTGCTAGTGGCTTCTATACTAAGCTTAACAATTGCTTGTAAGAAAATGGAAGCTCAGAATAAAAAAAAAGCCCCTATTTGCAAGTCATTGACGGACCTGATGAAATGCTAAGCAGTTACTAAAGAATTCATTCTTCATTCTGCTTTCTTAGCAACACAGCAAAACATAAATAACTTGGTTTTGTTTTTTAGGAATAGCCTCCTTTTGAAACAAGATAGTAAATTCATAGGTAAGAGAGAGGTTTTGGCTTGTTACTGTCAGGTCAGATTCCACCCATTCTGCTGAGAAGTCAATAATACAATCAAGAGGCACATATCACACTGTGGTTTTGATCCTATTGTTGCTCCCTGGAGATTTTTCTTTGTCAGGATCAGGGTCTCAAATCTGAATGGAATATAAAATATTCCATTCAAACATCTATGGGTTGAGGAGACTGGGAGGATAGAGTACACATGTGCTTGGTTTCACGTGTGGATCCACAGCTACCTGGGGAAAATTCTCTTCCAAAGAGGTAGAGGTTGAGATTCAACCAAACAGAAGCATATATATATTCATACAGGTGTGTTGCCACAAAATGACAGCTCCCAAAGGACTTAACTGTGTGCGTGTGATGTCCTGTACAAACTGAGACCTGATATGAAGCTATTCTTCCTCTTGAGGTTGGATATTAGGAAATTATTTCTCTTGGAAAGAGTTGGTGAAGTGTTGGCATAGGCTGCCCGGGGTGGTGGTGTAGTCATCATACCTGGAGGTGCATGCTAAATGTGGAGATGTGGCACATGGGGATGTGGTTAATAGGCAAGGTGTGGATGGGGTGGACTTGGTGATCTTAGAGGTCTTTTCCAACCTTAGTGACTCTGATTTGTGCTTCCCAACAGTTTGGTGATCCAGTTCTCACATCAGTGTTGGCTGAGAGATTTCCAGCTCACATTGTCATCATCAGTTCCAATGACCTTAAATCCCTATGGTAGGATCACTAAGGTTGGAAAGAACCTCCAAGATCATCTAGCCCAACCACCCACCTACCATCAATATTTCCCCTACTGCAGTAGGAAGAGAAACTTTAAAATATCTACAATGAAGCTTTTTTTCTTACCACTTCCTGAATCTCGTGGATTTTAGAATATGAAGCTTTCAAGGTAGGAGTGAGACTATAGTAGGTAACACCCTGCTGGTACTGCATGAGTGACACTACTGCTAAGATGGCAGAAAGGAAAGAAAACAACCACAAACAATTATATGCTACATTAACATCAGTTTAAGTCCTTGAGTTTCATCTGCTCAGGGATTGTTTTTTTTCTAAATCTCGTCTCATATCGCATGAAGAGGTAGAAGAGTTTAACAATGACTCTTGTCCATTTAGACCCCTCAGTTGTTGGCCATGGGAACAGCTCCCAGCTGTGTGCTAACCCTGCCTGGTGGGTGTGAGGCCGTGTCTGTGCCGAGGTGTAGCGGTGTGGCACGGATTCCTTGCTTGAGTAAGGCCACTTGAGGTGAGCGGCCACTCCGCTGCTTTGCGGGACCGGAAAGCACACAGCTTCAAACTTAAATACGAGTGCGCGGCAGCGATGCTGTTGGCAGTAATGCGTATACGCTTGAAGTAAGCGCTCCAGAAGCGTTTGTGCGCTGGCGCGGTTGGCCTAACAGGTGCTTTCCAGCATCCCCGCCGGGTCCCCGCGTCCTCGGAGCGGCCCCGGGCTCTTCCCGCAGGCCGCGGCCTGCACGCGCTCAACCGGGCGCCCGCAGCGCTTCCAGCCGCGCGCCGCCGGGAGCCTCACGGATGCGCGGGGCGGAGGACGGCGGCGAGCGAGGGAGACGCCGCGTCAGCCGGCGCCCCGGGGAGTCCTCGTGCCGCTCCTCCCGAGCCGGGGACGCGCGAGAGCGATCTCCAGCGCCGAGGGCCCGCCGGCGGTCCGCCGGGCTCCCCTCGGCGGCGCGGGGCGAGCGGAGCGGCCGGGGCCGGCGGCGGCGCCCGCCTCTGCCTCCTCCCCCTCGGTGCTCTGCCTCCTCCCTCCGCCGGGCGGCCGGCTGCGCGGGGCGGGAGGGAGGGAGGGAGCGCGGCCGAAAGGTGTTGCTGGAAGGGAAGTTTGAAGAAGGTCGCCGGGTGCCCGGGCGCTCCGGCAGCATCATGGCGGAGCAGGGCGAGTCGCCGGTCCACGTCCAGCAGCCCCAGCCGGCGCCCGCCGCCCCGCCCGTCGGCTGGCCCATCTGCAGGGACGCCTACGAGCTGCAGGAGGTTATCGGTCAGTGGAGCGGGCGGGGCGGGGCGGCGATGCGGCCGGGGCGGCGGCTGGGGATGCGGCGGCTGTGGCCGGCTCCGGGCCTAGCGGCGTCCCTCCGGCCGGGGCCGGCGCCGGTCACTGCGGCGGACGCGCCCGGCGCTGCAGTGGCGCCGCCGCCCGCTGCCGCAAACTTTATCCGCCCGGCGGCGGGCGGCGCGGCCCCGGGGGGGCGGCGGCTCCTTCTAGAAAGCGCCGCGCCCCGCCCGGTGCGGCCCGGTGGCTGCCCCGTGCCGCAACGTCGCTTCGGGGCGGCGCGGAGCCCCCCGCTCTCCGCCGGGAACTGCGGATGCGCTCCGTGCGCTGCGTGGCTTGCGGCGCGCGCGGATGTACGCGCATCCGCTTCGATTAGTCTGCATTTTTCTGATGGCTTCCCGGGGGAGGTGTATCTCGCCCGTAGACCCGCTCCTGTCGTGCACGTTTCCTTTTTCCTTGTGCCCCCCGTGTATGCCGGCTCGCGCACGAGCTTGGCGCGGCATCGCCGCTCAGGTCCATCCCAGAGACCTCTGTCCCGGAGGGCGGTGGGATGCAGCCCTACAGGTAGGGGCTTCCAGCTGCGTGCTTCGTTTCTGCCCAACCAGCGCGCATCAGATGGGCTGCATCTCCGGCTTTGTACTTGGGTCGTGTTATCCTGAGGTGTGCTCTGTGATGATGTGACTGCTGTCAGCAGTCTCTGCAGCGGGAAGTTTCTCATCTCCTGACCTGGCCACTGCTTGTTGCTAACGGAAGCTAGTGTGAGAAAACTTGCTTTTATTTGTACGTGTCTCTTTGAACTTTGAACAAATGCTGCAGGTGATACAGGCCAAACCTAAGGCTGGGATTGCTATTCTTTCAAACCGTTTAAATGAAAAAAAAAAAAGAAAGAACCCACGGGAACCTTGCCTGGTGGTGCTGTTGGCTGTCTTCAGCATTGCACAGCAATTGCTTGTGGCTTTCAGGCCGATGGCAGTGAGAACTATGCGTTATTGATTGGGGCTGCAGGTTGTGTACACTCAGCTTTGTCGTCAGGCAGGCTGTTTTCCATAAGCAGAAACAAAACAGTTGAGGTCTTCTACCTTAGAGAAGGGTGCTGGCATGACTCAGTGAATGTCCTAGTGCAGGGTTATTGGCTGTTCTTACTCAGCGTGGGAATGGATAGGACTTCACCAAGCAGAACTGATTCTACCTGTATAAGCTGTATCTTTGCTGAGGATCAAACTCTCATCTAAGGTGCGGGTTAGTTTTTGTTTAAGAAAAGCATCCGAAAGTGCTGGATTAAGCCTTGCCTAGGGCGAGTCATGAGAGTTATCTTTCATAAAATGGCTGGGTGAGAGCTTTCTGGGTGAATGTCTTTCTGCTTAAATTCTTTCTTCTCTACGCATGTATTTTAGCACCTACCCTTACAATGGATGAATGCTTATTTGTGTAGCAAATCTGTATCTGAAGAGAAATGGTATTGCTGGGTACCTATGGGTGCTGTTGGATATCAACATTTCCTTAATTAAAGCGAAGCCCAGTGAGGAAATGGAAGTCGTATTGGATATACGATCATATAATCCATAAACCATATATTCAATTCATGCACATGATGAACTTCTCTGACTTGTATTGAGTTTCTATCAAGTTGTTGAGACTTATTTTGTACTGTGACTTAAATCTTGTGCTTTTTTTGCCTTGATAGGAAACTACTGTGATTGTTTTGTCTTGATACTGTTAAAAAACAGTAAACAAAGAACTTGTAAATTCAGTGCAGTTGACCAAATGTGAGCATAACATGCATCCAGCATCTTCAGAGTTGTTAATTTTAATAGATATAATGAGGGGTTCCTAAAGCGTTGCTTTTATCGGAGAAAGGGAGGAATAATACAGCTCTAGCTTGGATCGTATTCCCCTGCAGCAGCCACAGCAGGGTTAGCTGCAGTGAGAAACTGGGCAGCTGCCAGTGGCTGGAGAGAGACCTTCACCTGTGGCAGGCACCTCCCACATCTCCCCCAGGAACTGGGTCGAGTCCTTAGGGATGGCTTCAGTTACAGCAGCCCTTTGCCAGTTAAATGAGAAAAATAAGGTATCGGGGCATCTCTGTGGGCTCTGCAGGGGGAAAGGTGCACTAGGATGTTTGATCATAGCACTTCACAAAATAGGCTTTGTAGCATATGGCAATTAGTACACAGACAAAATGATTTTGGTTGACTGCTTTAGAAGGTGTTTAATTTTTGATGGTTTTTGATTTAATTCTGTGGAATTTTCCACAGAATGGAAAGTGAAAATCATTATTAGTCACGTAGATTGTTTCTGTCCTGCCTGTGGATTTGGCAGGTTGGAGAAGTTCTTCCTCCTTTCTCTGTGCAAATGTGAGCTTTTCACATTGCTCACTGTGTTTGGCCAAATGCAGCTGTGAAGGATGAGGCCACGTGGTATGGATATCAAGTGATACAACTCTTTTTACTGCCCTTCTCTACTGATTGTTTTCTGTGACTCTTAGGAGATTCAAGTGCCTGTTAGGGAGGAAATGCTGGCCTTAAGTAGTGCTTCTTCTGAGATGTTTTTTCATGTGTGTTTTATTTCAGCAGTGGTTAGCCAGTTCTCTGCAAACTCTCGGTGCGCAGTTTCATGATACATTTAATCTGCTCCAGCAGGCAGCTGCTGAAAGGAGCTCATTGATCTGACAGAAAACTAGTTCTGCTGCTGGGTTGGTTTTCAGTCAGATCAGGTTCCCTGTTCTACTTGCCACGTGTTAGTCTGCTGGAAAGAAGAGGGTCCTCCTGTTATTCCTATATACAGATCTTTACTGCAACAGGAAGAAATCATTGTGATTGCTGTCTGTAAATGTGGAGGGTAGAGTTAAGAGTTGAGGAAATTCTCATTAACTCAGATTTGTCCAGGCCATCTGTAAACCTGTCCATTTAGATGCTAAAAGGAGACGCCTAGCTGTTAGGACAGTGAGAATCCAAAGCAGCTCTCCAGTAGGAGTTAGAGATGAGAATGATAGTTGCTAATAAGGGAGAGCTAGATTTAGTGTTGTGAAGATTTGGGAGACATTTGCTTGGTTTTGATGCCACTGAGTGAAAGTGCATAGTGAGTTTAGTGTTGTTTTTTTTTTTTTTTTTTTTTTGTAAGCTGGATGTAACAAGTGGGGTTTATTTCTCCTCAGAAGCAGTAGGAATCTGTACGGAGCAAGTGTTGGAATGGTAATCAACATAAAAATGTGAAAATTGTCTAGTCTTAAAATTAATGGTAATGGGTCACATCAAGAGGACGAGACAGCAGCACAAAATTATTTTTTAGATCTCTGAAGTTGTCATGAACAATTGACTGGGTTTGCTTTTCTAAAACTGTTGCAGACAGTGCTCTCCTGCTGCGTGTAACTTAATGTCTGCAAGACTGGTGATGACTTGAGGGAAGTTTCTGTTACAGAGTGATGCAGATTATATCATGGCTGCTACCTCCTGCTGTGAAGTTACGTTTTTGGCATCTTCTGTAACCGATTTGGAAACACAATTTGCCTAGAAAACAGGTAGAATTAATTGGAAAATGAAGGGTTACTTACACATGATGGATTATTTTTATATTGTCAACTCATTTAGAAATTACCTTAGTTGTGCTGTGGCTTCAGTCTCGTATTGTCTTTCTGACTTTGATCAAGATTTTCAGTTAGTAACCATTTGAAGAAACTAAAAAATGTTAAATCTCCAGTTTGTAATGTAAAAAGAGTGACTTTAATTCTATTGTCAGAGCGAAGATGGTCGTTGTACAATTTAAAAATACCTTTCAGAGCATCCCCAGTACTGTGCTGCAAATGAGGCTCTGCAGAGCTCTGTTAATTGTTTAGCTTGTCTACACATGATAGTAATTGGGGAAGAGAGCTTTGTGTTGGTCTTTTTTGAGAGAAAATGAACTTTCTCCATGAGAAGCACCAGGACTGCAGACAAAGCTATAGTTTTTGTTGCTTCCAAGTCATTAGGCTTTGTAAGTGATTGAGTGCTTTAACTTTGTTATATAATATAGTAACACTCTTAATAACGCATGCAATTAGAACTCAAACTTGTCTGTAAGGAGATTTGATTACATTTTATTAGAATTAGGATCAAGAAAAAAAATATATAATTTGCTTTGGTTTTATTGCTATTGCAGGTAACCAGCAAATCTTGTTTATAATTTGTCAAACAAAAAGGAACACATAATCAATATGCTCAAGATGTCAGGACAGTTGACAGTAATACATAATTGTAATTTACAGAATGTATGCTACGGTTTCTTGCTCTTGGAAGCTGTCTGTCACTATTTTGCTTGTATCTTGTGCCTCTCTGCTTTCTCTCTTACTTACCAGCTTCTTCTTACAGAGAATGTCCAAAACCTTGGAGACCTGGAAATCCCTGGCTCCACAGGAGCTACTTGAGTTGAGTGCCACAAGAGGAGCAGTTCTACTGCAGAGTGTATGGAAACTTGAAGGGATTGCATGATTTAGATTCTCTTTAAGCCTTACAGCAAGGCTGTGCATCACTGGAGTGGAACTACTACTTGTGACCAGCATTGTAAGGATACTTTGATAGTTGAGGCCAAGTTGAGACCTGGAAGAGCAATTCTACATTCCTTCATGTGTTGTTCTGAAACATCAGAATTGTTGTACTGTGAATTTTTTTTTATGAAGAATTTACTTACCCTTAGGTCAGAGAGCAGTTGTTTTTTTCCAGAATCTGCTTGTCAAATGGAGCTTCTCTTTGTTAAGTGGAAACAAAACCACGTCTGTTCTATTCACTTGAGGGGAAAAAAACTGAGTTCTCCATGAGAAGGAGATGTGGATGACTTGTATAGTGGCCATATATGTAGGCTGTATTTCTGTGACTCCTTGCACCAAAATGAACCAGACTCTTCTGGTTCTTTCTTCTCACTCCCCACTTCTTTCCAAAGTAATTCAAAACTACAAAGCAGCGGTAGATGGAAGATGGTTTTCTTTCCAGTAATAATAATAGCAATTCTTCACTCTTTAAGAATGGAGCTTAAAAGTAAAGTTAACTTAGTTACTCTTGATGATTTCTGAAATCACTTGTATGCTGAAAAAAAATTTCTGAAATCACTTGTATGCTCCTGAACAGTAGCAAAGCAATCTGCTTGTTGAACTTGGAAAATAAATACCACGCTAGAAAACTTACTGGTGCCCCAAAATTACAAGATTACAGGATATGTTTTTCCGGCAAAAAGTCACACTTGATGAAATTTGATGAAATAGATCTTCTGAATTGGTGGTTGTTTTTTTTTTTAATGTAGTTTTGCTAGTAGGATGAAATCCTGACAACTCTGCTAGATTTCAGTTTCTTGGGAAGTTTAAAGGTCTTTGTGCCTAAGGATAGCTTAGCTGAAGCTTGTTGGATGTTAAAAAGTATCATCTAGCAGTGGCAGAAAAAAGAAATGCTGGTTGGTGTGAAATACTTGAGAGAAGAATGTGCTTCAAACTCTCATTTCTTTTGTCTGTCTCTATCTGCATCATATGATGTTTTGCGTGTTGGCACTAACAAGGCCATGATAAGAGCAACCAGCACTTGTTGAATGCTTTTCTCTTTTTTGTATTCATCTGCAGTGTTTGGCTGCTGTCTTCCTTCTTCACCAACTCTAGGATCACGTGGCAGCAGTGTGATCCTTCTCTCTGCTACCTGCTTCTTCCTGCACAGTACTTGTTGCTGGAGACCATGCTGTCGTATCTGATCTGTACCCAAAATGTACAGTGCTAGACTGTAAAGTAGTCATGGGGGAAAAAAGACTGTTCAATGGGACAGAAAACGTATTGCTGAGGAAAAAACAGGGACAGTATATAGGGGGAAGCAGGTGATTGTGAGGTTACCTGACACCAAGGGAGGAATTTGGTATTTCCTGAAGCAGCTGCCATGTCAGTGTCATTTACTGAGTCTCTTTCAGAAGACAGTGTCAATAAAGGGGAAGATAATTCTTAATGGAGTACTGTGCATGCTTTTGGTGTTTAATTTGATTTCGGTTTCTTGAGAGTTTCTGTTATGCTGTTGAGATGTTGGCAATGCTGAGAATAATAGGTTTTTAAAAGCTTCTCTAAAGAATTGTGGGGTGCAATTTTTCAAGTCAGCATTGTTTGTTTGTTAATGGATGTATTAAGCTTGTTGCATTGATAGTTAATATTTGTTAATATTAATTTGTTAATTGTTAATGTTAATATTTCCAGACCTTTGGCCCTAATTATTTGACTAAGCACGTGACTTTACTCAATGACTTGGTGAAACTTCAGTATGATAAATTAGCTGTCTCCATTAATCCTTTGTCTTTACAATTAACGACTTCTGAGTTGTTTCATTAGTCTAATTATTCCTGTGAATATGTACGTGCCTTGTAGGTATTCTGTTCAGAAGTAAATTGTATGTGAAATTTCAGGATGTCCTAGAAGGCTGATATAATAAAAACTTCACAATATAATCATTAAGCTGAGCTATGGTAATGTACCACTGGGATTGTAATGTCTTCAGTGTTCCTGGTCTTTCAGATGTCGTGTGGACTTGAGATGTTAAAGATCATGGATCTTAATGTGGAATGTCTGAGGGCTTACTTAACAGGAATAAATGATATGTAATTGATTATAGCTGTAAGCAAACTGTGCACCAAGTATACCTGTTTAATTATAGACATACAAAAATAATTAACTTAGTAGACCAGAAAAATACTGTGTTTACTTGCTGATTATAGTTTCTGTCCTAAAGAAATGTAATTTAACAAGCTCATCAGCTTGGGCTGTATCTTTAGACTTCTGAGAAGGATCACAACTGATTCATAAACTTTTCCCTCCTCACTTCTTTGATTTGTTGACATTTTATTATGTAGACAGAACTTATACTTATTTATTCCTTTCGCATTGTATTCTTCCGTTTTTTTGAGCTACTTCCGTCTAATATAAGATGAATAATGTCAGTAATAACATGACAGCATTTACATTGCTTTGCCATTTCTATTTTTTCATGAGAAGTGGTATCAGAAATAGTTTTTTGCTTACAGCATGCATCCAGGACAAACTCCAGATCTAGCAAAGATGTTCTGTTGTGAACTTGCTGAAGATGCTTTGTAATTCAGCAGTGCAGTATTAACTGGAGATCATCTTCGTGACTGCAGTAGCAATACTGCCTTTGCGTTGGTAGATTGCTCCATTCTCAGAAGGGAGTGATGTACTGTGTGGTAACATCCGGAAGACTAGGAAAATACTGCGTTCATGTCCAATCTATTAGAATTGTTCCAAGCTTTTATTTCCAAACTGAATGAGAAACAATAAAATGTGTAACCAACTAAATCAACACCAGCATTTGTTTATAGTGCTACTTCAGAAATGAGTAATAATTCTCTTTTAGCAGCTATTTTTTTCTGGGCAGAAGATATGATTTGCAATAGCAGATCTTCATTTTATTCTGCTGCATAAAGTAGAGTTCAAATGATAACCTGATAAGGGGATTGTGGTCCTACAATGAGTCAGTTTTCTTATGCAGCTTTTCAGAAGCATTTCCAGTGTGTGTTTTTTCTTTCTTTTGAAATGTCTGGATTTGTATGGATATTGAATAGTGTTTTCAGTATTCCTGAAAGAACAGGAAGGATGAAGTCATTGCTACATGTTTCTCTTATGAAAGAGTTAGGACAGGCTGTTGCCTTTATGGTGCTGACGGGTAAAAAATAAATAAATAAATAAATCATATTGTGAGCAGATAAGATTGGGATGCAGAAAGGGCTCATCCTTCAAAGGAAAACATTCTATTTATCATCCTGGTGTAAATGGAGTTGTTGCTTTTTAAGGAAAGAGCTTTTTGGATGGTAGTGGGAAATGGCAAAAATTTTCTCACGTTTTTGGCTTTTAAGGTGTGGGTTTGAGTTATGACACAGCTGCTCAGTATGGAGAATTTAATAATTTTTAATGTTTTGACTGCACGTGAGAGATGCACAGCATAGGATGGTGGCACAGGAGGTCAGTACTGAGTCCCTGGATGGTGGTACTTCTCTTGGCTATAGGGGCTGAAACAACACAAAACAAAAATAAGCTAAGATAGATACAGTAACAATGGCTTGCACCTGGACTCTTACTGGCTATGGCTCTGAATATGCTGAGGTCATACTCTACAGCTTTATGAATTGCTGTAAACACCACTTCTCTCTATTCATCTGCCTTCCTCTGAAATGACTGGGGAAGCCACCTGTGGGTGGTTCCTTCTGACCAGCCAATAGGTGCAGGCAGGACTTGATGAAATTCTAGGGGCACTGTAAACACCAAGAGTGTTGCTGTCCCCACTGGAAGTGTTTTTTGCTTTTCTCATGCATGCTGTGATTCAGGAAGTGCTGAACAGCCCTGCTTGAGGGTAGTTCCTCCAACAGACGTTCTGCTTTCTATTTCCCTGGTCCTTTGATCCAACTGATCGCTCCTCCATAGTGTAACGTGGCATTCCTTACCTGCCATCATTCTGCTGGTCATCTACTACTTAGCCAGCAAATAGAAAGGGATAAATCTTCAGAAAGAAACAAATCAGATTAGTTTTATGTTCTCTGTGAATTTCAGTTCATTTTCTTAAAACAACAGCAACAAACACAAGAACAAATATCACTATTTTTCTGCATGTAAGTTAACTATTTGCAGCCTGAAGAAGCTGGCAATATGAGAGGATCTGATGATTGGATCATCATTATTAGAACACAAGGCCCATCTTTTGTTTTTTGCAGCCTATGCTTTTTTTATTAACATTGTCATCACGACTGGCTGGTTAGTGATTGTGGAGGTAAATGTACGATTCCGTGGCTTTTGCCAGAACCAGGAAAGGGAGAAACAGCATGGGTAGGGACAGCAACCTTAACTGCCTTATCAATATCGGGAACTTTTTTTTTTAAGTTTATGTTTTCTCTCAGAAGCAGACTGAGAGATTGATGTTGGTCTTACAGCTCCCTGAACCATGCTCTGGCTGCCAGTGGGTGCCAGGTAGTGCTGCTTCTGGTGCCACCTCTTGCGTGGTGGAGGTGAGTCCAGGGGCTGCTGTTGGCCCTCCTCTTTTGGGGGTGCTGCCCTGGACAGAGGGGTCTGCTGCTGTCATCTGCCCTGGCTCCTCTGGTGGTTCTTCCTGAGGACACAGTGGCTGTTGCAAAGTGCCTGGGTCCCCCAGTAGTAGTCTGAGAAGCTCCTCAGTGCTGAGCCATACAGGACTGGCAGAGTGGCCTGGGCCACAGGCAGGAGGCCCTTGATGGGAGGCAGCAAGGGCTGGTGGGGGCTGTGGAACTGCCCTCTTGCAGCATGAGCATCCTGGTGGTCCTGCTGCTGGTGGAGCACTGGGCTGTACAGGGCTGCAGAAATGGTGAGACCCCCCTCACAAAGGGCACTGTGAGGCCTCTGAGACATAGCTGCAGCTTCTTCAGCAAGGCTGCCTTACTGAGCCCATGTGTGCACAAGAGGATCAGAAACAAGGCTCTGTGCCATATGCGCATCCCACCAATTGTTGATGGACATCCTCCTCATTTCTTGTTGGAGACACTGGAGGAGCCAGGGCTATTTTATTGTATTTTATTACTTGTATTTTAACTTGAGGAAGCAGGCAGGATTTCATTCTGATGTGGATCAACAACTTTTCTTTGTACTTTTTCTGCTTGTCTTTTATGTGATAACAGTATATGAACCATTTTGAAAGTGATCTTCTGCTTGTAGCAAATGATACTTGGCTAAAAGAGAAAAGATGCATCAAGGAAAGTCCTGCAAAAGAATGGCTAGCAAGTCCTGTGGAGACTTTGAAATGGGATGAGCACTTTGTAATAAAGCTTGTGTGCTGAATTAAAGCTTTGCTTAGATTGAGGGAGTGGAAGGAACCAAAACACCAAACATGCAAATAAACAATATATGGAAATATCTGAAAAAAGAGTAAAACATGGACAGTAACTTTCAGTCATGAAGTATTGCTGGTGCTATTTTCAGATGTGCAGAGGGAAAAGCTTCCAATTGCTTTTAAGTTAACTGGTAACTCTGTCCACATTGGTAGATCTTGACAACAAAAGGCTTTTTGTTAGCGATTTGTAGTCCTCTAGGACATGCCAGTTAGAGAGGATAAATAGAACATAATGTCTGAGCAGGCTAATATAGTTCAATTCAGTAAGGTACCAGGAATCCATAATTGATAATAAAATAGATTTACAGGTAGAAACTCATCGGAGGATTTTAGATTTCTGCATGGTTGAGCATGATGTAATTACTTTGAGGAAGCACACACTGCTCTACTTGATGTGGCAGTCAGGTGTGTGAACAGGGTGCAACTCTTTTGAAATACTAGTTGCAATCATCTGATTAATTTAGTGAGGTGGTACTGACCAGGGCTAAGTTAATAGGTGCTTAATGAAAGAAGCAACAAGACTTCTTACCATTGCTGTTCATGAATGCTTTTTAAAAATAATTATTATTTAATGTTTTCCTAGTATTTTTGTTCAACTCTGTCAAGCATTATCTGTGTATTGTATGACCGTGTGATAGAGATGTAGCGTATATCTTCTTATTGTTAGTGTGACTAACTGCTTTTTGTAGGATTTAATCTTATCATGATGAATGAGCAGGAGCACATAAAGCTACGGAAGGTTTGGCATGTTGAACTACGATGATATTTTTTCTTTCCATTGCATAGTGGGAACAAATACCTGCTAATCAAGGCTGACTTAAAACAACAAAGATCACAGCATTTGATGAAGTTCAGAACCTCTGTTTAACACTAAAAACATGTTAACTCTGAAGTTATGTTCTTGATTGACACAGATGTGTCTAAAGGTCTGATGGCTCCCAAACTATATGAAAGGCATATAGGAAGTGGGTGTGACTTGTAAGTAATCAGCATTTTAAGTTGTCATCTTGGGATTTGTTTGTGGAGTATGGAACAGAAGCTTTGAGGTAGATAATTTTTCTTCTGTATTTGAGAAGTGTTTAAACTGACTTCCCAGAAGGAAGATGTGTGTGAGAAAGTACTGTAAAAGGTTGACCAGAGATTTTAACTTCTTTTAGTGCTAGATTCTTATGATGGGCACTGGTTTAAACTACTATTTTGTAAAGCCTCTTTTCTTTTCTGTCCTTTTTCAGGTAGTGGTGCTACAGCAGTTGTACAGGCAGCACTATGCAAACCCCGGCAAGAGCGTGTAGCAATAAAGAGGATCAACTTGGAAAAATGCCAAACCAGTATGGATGAGTTACTTGTAAGTAAATTGAAGGAAAATGTATTCCCAGGGAGGTGGTGTTCTTTTTTTTTTTTTTCTCCATTTCAGTATTTGCTTGGTCTTAAAGTAAGGGCAAAAATTTTACGCAGGGTAACAGAAAAGGACTGGAAAATAACCTAACATATGCTTGTCTTTCCCCTAAAAATGGATTGTATTAATGTGTATTTTTCCTAATGCTGCAGAAACAAGAGCAAATTAGAATCTCTTTGGGATAACCAACTGTTGAGAAATGCAGGAAGAATCTTTTCCTTTGCTTTCTGGATGTTTATTTTTCAGGAGATCACTGTCTGGTTGTCCCTCACTTCTCAACAGTGAGAAAAGAATATATATTTTCCATTGGTTAAACACGGATTAAAAATCAAGGCAAAATTTAGTAGGTCTCATTAATGTTTAAATGGGGTGAAAAAAAAGAGTATTTTATAGTATGTTTTGTGGGGGAAACTAAGAATGGCTACATTGCCATCTACACAAGGAAACTCTTGTTGCAGCTAATAACACACATTGCAAACCATTTAAGAAATGTTGTTTGTTTGGGTTACTGATCAGAGGAGGAAGGCACCTGTAAAGGACTGCAAGATTGTTTCCTCTGCACTGCATGGCAATCCAAGCAAAATCACAAAACTCTCTTTAAAGCACAACAAAAAGTCCAAAACAAACAAAAAATCCCAAACCACTGTTACTTTTATTGCTCCTAGCCAGGTGCTTACAGGACTGTTGCTTATTTATATATAGGCAGCATAGCAAGAATCAAAGAGCCAAAAGCCATTCTAAAAGTGGGAATACTCTCTTCTGTTCCACAGGTTATACTTCTGCCTAGAGACTGTGGGCTTTTTCTAATGCAGAAATTCCTGCCTCTGAAGGAAATGATCTCCTCAGCAGGGAGTTGCCAGTGCAAAAGATATCTTGAATTTGATAAAGAGGGTATGGTCCATCCAGTTTCTTCAGAAAAAATGGCTTGTTTACAGTAGAGGACCCAAAATGCTCTTTCCCCGGGTGATTGATGGCATTTGCCTTCAGTTTATGTAACAGCTTGTATGGGGCTTTTCTTTTTTTTTTTTTTTTAAGAAGATTGTGGTAGTGGAAGCTACCTCTGAGGTAGTGAGATTTCTCTCAGATAAAAACTCAAAGATAAATTCTGCCCAAGGTGAAGTGCTGTGCCATGATCTATAAACTACTGCAGCCCATAAGGAACATTCTGTAAAAGCGAAAGTATTAATTAATGTAGTGTGGTCAAACACTGGATCTATTTGGTCAGAATTTGAATAATGGAAACTAAAAAGTTGCAACGTGTTTAAAAACAAAACAAAAAAACACTGAAACACCAAAACTGCTGAAACTCTGAAAGAGATGTCTGGATTGTGTAGAGAAGTGATGGCAGTTAGTTACCAGATTGTAAATGGTTACCTTAACAAGTACTTGGGTATTCTAACTGCTGAGTTATCTCCACTGTCTGGTGAATATCTGGCCCCATACTGCTTTCTTCTGGTATGAAGACAACTGTCTGTGGTTGCTTTTTTTTTTTTAATTAAAAAAAAAAAGAAAACAAAAAACAAAAGCTGGTCTCTGCTTTTCTGTGTTTTCTTATTTTTATTTGTTAATTTTTTTGAGCTGAATATAAATTCTGACTTTCTCAGTTCCTGTTTAGCAGAATGGAAAAAAAGGCCATATATGATTTCTTTTGTAATTTTTATATATTCTTACACACATATGAATGCATAAGTATAGAAAACTATTTTTTTCAATGATTGTTCTTATTCAGATTCATTTCTAACAGAGGCTTACATTTTCCTTAAGAATGATGTTATTCTGGAAAAGAGAATCATTTGCTTTCAAAGCTGTTATAGCCCTGCTAACATTTTTGTTCCAGCTGGTTAAATATTTAGATTGCTCTTGAGTTTTTTAACACTTTTGAGCCTGCTCAGTTCTCAAATACTTATTTTTCTAATCAGTTTTTGTTATTATTGGAATATTTCAAAAGTGCTCTCTGAACATGCTGTTTAGTATAAATCGGCTGTTGAGTACTTCTGGATGGTGTGCGAAGGCATCTGTCCTGTTCTCAGCTCTGTGGCCTTCAGAGCCATGGGAAAATGCATCAAGCTTGGTGTTCACATAAGCAGACTTAAGTTTTGGGCCATTGTCAATTAAGATAGAAAAAGCAGTGGGGGAGGGATTTAAATAATACTTAAGTTATGGCCAAATTCTTGAAATTCAGTACTCTTGTTTTCTACGATGTCCTGTATTCTCAGTATTGTAAGCTAAATGTAACTTAACCCCAGAAGAAAGGAAGAAGTTCCTGTCCTTAGTACTGTCCTGACAAGGATATCTTCTCCCATCCCCATATTTCCTCTTTTAAAAACAATACCAACAAAACTCAACAAAAAACCAGCAAGAGAAAAACACGCATGTCCACAGAATGGTTTACTGTCTGTGCTCTCTCTGAGATGCTCAGGACAATGTGAACGGAATGCTGTTTTGAAATGTCTGTATGTTTATTACAGTAGTAAGCTTACTATATGTCGTATGGACTGCCTTTAAGAGAGTGTCTGAGTGTTACATGTTGTCAGAAAGGAGAGCTCTTGTATCCATTACAAGGCTTAGCTACAGTGGAGTACAGTCGGATAAGTGTGGCACTCATAGAGCTGATCAATAACACTAAAGTGAAGTCTTTATCTGAACACCCTTACACAGCTATTTCCAGCCTCCATTTTTCACCAAGGAATTTGAGTTCCGTCTGGATTGTCTTTGGAGGAGCCCGTAACACATCATGACTAATCTCTGAGTGGTTATAGCCCAGGTGTCTGTGTCCCTTGGGAAGCACCTACAGAACTGTGTCACCTGCCTGGCCACTTGGAGCTGGAGCCTGGTCCCATGAATGCTATAGCTTAGCACCAGAAGTAGATGTCTCATGATTGCTTATTGCTGTGTCACTCACCTGCCCTTAGGCAGATACATTTTTGTGCAGCTAATCAGTGAAACAGGACCAGAAATAATCTGGCTGAAAAGAAGTTAGCTGTTAACCCAAGCGTAGCTCCTGATGGAGTTCACAAACACTTATGCTAGCACAAATCATAGAATTGCTCAGGTTGGAAAAGACATTAAAGATCAAAGGGGGAAGAAGCGCAGAAGTAGAGAGGTGAGGAAATCCTTGAAAGTTTAAATGCCCATCTAGCTTTGGTATGGTCAAATGTTTAAAGCTATGTGGATGTGAAGACTGCTTCTGGGCATTCACCTGGACATCCTGCTACAACCTGTTCCTCAGGCTGAATGTTTTAAGTAAATGTTTCTCCTTCAGTTGTGCATAACATGGGCGTCAGCCAAATAACTGATGTTTATGGAGGCTTATTTTTCTGAACTGTGATAGAGGCTATAGAGAATGGAGTGTTTGAAATTAGAATAATGAAACTGTTTAGTTTGGAAAAGACCTTTGAGATCATCAAGTCCAAACGTCCCAACCGTTCTCAACGAATTACTACTTCCCTCCAAAACTTAATCCCGTTTTTCCCCCATGGGCTGCTTTCTACTTTGTTTCCCAAATACTCATTTGGGAAAAGTCACCAAAGCTGAGATACAAAGTACCTGTGGCCATGGTACGTTACTACTGTAATAGTTCACTTTTTGCTGCCACTTGTTGTATGCAGTCAAAACACTGAAAGCGCTTTCCATTAACAGTAAGCAGGCATTGTGAACAGTCATTGCTTTCCTGTGCTGGTAATGCAATTAACTGGTATAAGGAATGAAATAGTAATATGGGATGGGAGAGTTATACTTGGGATTGGTATGGATAGCTGAGCTGAGAATGTGAGTCAGTAATATACCTTGCTTACCTTACAATTTAAGTTGGTGTATCTGCTGGGAAAGGGGATTGTGTCCATATGCATTTCTTCTCTCTTAGCTGTCTGTTGTGTCCCAGCTCAAAACAAACAAAAAACCAAAAAGCTATCTTGTAAATTGTTCATTTAGGTGGCTATACAGGCGTTCATCCTGCTGCGGTTTAAATCTGAGAAGCTGTCTGGGGAGGATGGCTCTTGACAATGTAACAAGCTGAAATGTAAGCTGCTGCAGCCTGACTCAGTACTCACCAATAGACATGAGATGAAATCAATTTTTAATGCCGTAATTAATGTTTTATTGCAAAGAGGCTGTGATCTTGAGTGCACTGTGAATCACTCCCTGAAAAATTTTTAAAACAGTCACTGAAACGAGGCTGAAAGTTCAAAATGGCATCTATGGGCATCTTTAATTCACCTAGTTTGGACTGCCTTATTGGTAGCATCAAGTGAGCACTGGTGAGCCACCTGAAAGCAGTTATGTTTCAGGAAGGGGAGGGGGTAAGAGTTCTGTTTCTAGCTGGATTGACACCTGGACTGACTCACCCTCCAGGAGTACATTTTCTGATGCCCAGGATGGATTAGGGCTGTGTGGCCAGAGGCAGAGAGGACAAAAGAAGTAGGGCTGTAGATGCTAAAGCTGCTTTGAGGCCTGACACTCAGGTTCAAAGAAAGCTTGGAGGCTTTGGTGTTAGGAGTTGACAGGACAATGAGAACAGCCAGAGAGGTGCAACAGAACAGTTACATGAAAGACTGAATAGAAAAAAGCCTTACTTGAAAGGAAAGATACAAAACTGACATTTTTAATGCATACAGCTGTGTCATAGATGTTGTTACTTGGTAGTGCCACATCATTGTGCATCTTTTGGTGATTGTGTGCTCCTCTGCTCAATTGTTTCTTTTGACTTTCAGTCTGTAATACTAATTGTTCCTATTCCACTTCTGTTTGATTGATTGGCAATGTAGACTATCTATCCATGTCATAGTAAGCAGAGCCAGGCCAGTGATACTGTGTATTTTGTCCTTCTGTCCTTTCCCTCCTGTTCCTGTTCTATACTTTTGTATTGCTTTTGAACAGCTTTAGTGGGTTTTGATCACCTTCATGTTCTGCTGTCCAGCCTGTACTCACACCTTCATGGAGGCTGTTCATTCTTCACTGCTCATTCAAAATGTGGGACTTTAAACATAACTTCTCAGCTGGTATCAGAAAAAAATTACTGCAGTTACATCTGTATCTCCTGGCCAGGCATCCCTTACGTTCTTTGCAATAATACTTGATCTTGCATATAGATCCATAGGTAAATTGAAGCGTTTCAGAGCCTTAATGCATCTTCTTTGCATACTTCAGTTCTGTTGTAGTATTTCACTTTGGAATTAAACTTCACATAAGCAGAGTTGATAGCTGTCTGTGTTATGCTGGGCTTTGTATTTCTTACAGAAAGAAATTCAAGCAATGAGTCAATGCAATCACCCCAATGTGGTGACCTATTACACATCGTTTGTGGTGAAGGATGAGCTTTGGCTGGTTATGAAGCTGCTAAGTGGGGGTAAGTTACTGCTTTTACTTGTTCAGCTGCAAGGAAATGCTATGAATTTTCTAATGTGTGTTCTTGGAGTTAATTAACCTAAACCAAGCAGGGGGAGGGCAAAAGAGTCTTATAGGATGGATCTTAAGATGTAGACATGCTGAATGTTACAGCAAGATGTACAAGCTTAAAGACTATATATGTATATAGATATTACATACTAAGAATTTCTGGTATTAATTTAGTCGATCAAATTGCTGTCTTTTTTTATTCTAAATCATTTTGTTACAGCTGTATATATTGTTTGGAAAAGTAATGGTGAGAATTAAGTCACTTCTGTTAATGTGGCATTTTTTTGGAGTTGCAGATCCCCTCTATTAAAAACAAACAAACAAACCCACATGTAATTCTAGTTCCTTATTCTTCCTAGGACAGGCCTTACACACGGAATCATTTTTATTGCCTAAACTAACTGAACATCTTTTACAGTTTTTTGTGGTATTAATGAATAGTTTTACAGCTTTACATGGTTCTGGAAGAAGCAAAAGGGACTAAACTGAATGCACTTGAGGCTTAGAAAAGTGAAATCCAAAATAAGGTGGTCCTAGCTGCCACATGGTGTTTTTCAAAATTAGTCTTGTTGGCAGCAGACATTTGTATCGTTACGCTAGAAAGCATGGGGGGAAGTCCTACATCACATCTGTTTTAATTATTCAGTTCTCTTGTTCTATTCCCTCAAAAGCAGGCACTGAGAAGAACTAGTGACTTTTTTTTTTTGAGAGGAATGTACTCTGAAGTGTTGAAAAGTGCCTGGATAGATAGAAGATAGGAGGTTCCTGAAATTAGCGATAACGGAAATTCATTGTCAAAATACAAGTCATTAGAAATGTAGACAACATTGGTTTTCAAAGATTTTCTCCTAGTCTTGCAGCTGCCTGTTTATCCTACATCATAAATTCATGAACTATAATTTAAGTTGGATAATAAACTAAAACATGTTTGGTGCTTTTGTCTGTTTAAATTTGGTTTAGACTTGCATCTGTAGTTTATCAAGCAGGTCTTCCTAATGAACAGTTACCATATTTTTGGCAAAAAACATTGCTCTTGTTTTTCGTTTGAATGAAAGTATGATGTGCTTTATTCTAAGAACTAGTTAGCTGAAAATTTAAATAACAAGGAGAGAATGAAGAAATATGTCTTTTTCAAGAATCTGAAATGTTTTCTTTCTTACCTGGATTTGCAATGTAGGTTCAATGCTTGATATAATAAAGTATATTGTCAACAGAGGAGAGCACAAAAATGGTGTCCTTGAAGAACCCATAATAGCAACAATTCTTAAGGAGGTTTTGGAAGGTTTAGACTATCTGCACAAGAATGGGCAAATTCACAGGTAGGAGCATATAGATAGTGAAAAATATTTTCAGAGTTGAATGTATAGGCCGCTGTTGATATTGGTCAGCTGCAGATTTTTGGTTAAGCAAATTCTATTGCTTGAACACCATCGGTAGTTCTTAAATGATAATGCTCAGGCAGCTGCTGTTAATCTTGACTGTGGTTTATCACTAATACTTTGTATTTTACTTTATTCTCTTTCCTTTTCATAGTTAAGATAGGCCTGTGCTGCACTAAGTCTGCAAAGACTGTAGTCTATATTCCTGTAACTGCTGGTACTCCAGAGATTTAATTTGACTTTAGTTTGTGGTGTGGTCTGTGGCTTCTAGTTGTATATTGTGTTGCATAATAAACCCATTCATTATCTGAGGCAATTGGACAATTCTGTGTAAATGTGAAATGTATTTCTTCCCACTACTCAGTACTGTCTGATACCACTGCACAGATGCCTCTTTATGACCAACCAACACGAAGCTGGGACTGATAGGAAAACTACATTTTGGTGTATACACATCTAGATGATTGTTTTCTTCTGTGTGTTCTCACTCTGCTGACTTCCTCATTATAAGTTCTGTAGATGCCCTAGGGTGATCTACATGCACGTGCTATGGTGATCAGCAGGTTGTTTCCACTGTTTGGAAGTTGGAAGGAAGTGCTGTGCTTTCACCTCCCTGATTAATTTTACTGTAGTGACTTTGCCTTTTTATGAAAGTGCCGACAAGGGGCTCTCTGTTTCTAGGACTGTTCTTTACAAGAGAGGAGAAAAAATAAATAAATCACTGCAGACAGAACTGAAAATGGTGGTGGTAGAGATGTAGCGGAGTAATAGTTCTTTTGGTGTACTGCTTATGTCTCATCCTAAAAATGAACTGCCTTTGTAAGTTAAGAAGTTTCCTCCTTTTGCAGAGAGAAAATTGAGATAAATGGAGAAATAAAGAATAATTAACTTCTGCTCTGGAAGTCCAAAGATCTGTCATAAAACTTAATTTGTAGTTTTTTATTAAGCTGATGTTGCTGCAGAAGGAATATCCATCACCTTATAGGGACAGGACCCCTTGAGGTCATATTTGGGAATTGCCCGTGTACCTTTTCGAAGAAGCTTAAAAGAGACAAAACTCCTTATTAAATGTGAGATTTCTCCTTTTTATAACATCTAGTTTATAAACTGTGCAGTACCACTGAAGTTGATCTGAAGAATATGGTACACCTTCACTTAACTCTTGTATTTTGTAGGTGAAAGCTGTGATAGGTCAGGAAGTGCTTTTTTATGCAGTAGTTGCCAGTTGGAGATGTTCCCAAAATTAATGGATTTTATTTTGTTGCTTCAATGCATTCTCCTTAATGTATGAGGAAGCAGGTTATATTATATTCAATAGCAAAATGTTAATTACTTTCAGTGAATCTTGGGAAGCTTAATGTTTATGGTATTTTATGTATGAAAAATTTATCCTGTGCATTAACAATGGGATGTATGTTTCTATTACGGAAAAAAAAAATCAAAGCAATTAAAAGCCCCCAAAAGCCATTTTTTTTTTTTTTTAATCTGAGTTATTTATGAGTGATATGTTAAATTGATAGATAGTTGATGTTTAAGAACACACCACATTTCTGACATTCAGTTTCAAGTAGCTCTTCATCATGGTACGCTATAGAAGAACTTAATTCTATAGAAGAAATAGAGGTATAGGTAGAAATAGATATATAGGTATATAGGATGTAATATAATAGATATATGGGTATATAGGATTATAGGTAGAAATCTAGAGAAATCTAGAAATGGTATTTACCATTTGTCTTTCTTGAAGATTAATCTCTTCTTTGAACAGGTCAAAGGCAACTGTTTTTTTTGTTGTTTTTTACCCAGTAGTGAGGCATTTGGATGTAAGAAAGTGTTCATTCTTGCTCTAAAAGTGTGAAAATTAGTGAGGTTATATTTATAAAATGAGGCAAAAGAGCTGGACCTCTGTATTTTGTTTTAAAACCAATCTCTGAATTCTGCTCATTTTATGCCAAGGCCAGTATGTGTGGTTGTGCATAAAGATGGAGTTCATGAATTTATTCTGCACTCTGTTTTATTGTAAATAAGTTACATTTTATACTTCAGTTCCTGTTTCTACCTTTAATGTTTTCAAATGCTATCTTGTGAAATTAAGAAATATGAAGGGTTTTTTTTGTTTCTTTTTACATAAAAATGAACGTATGTATTCTTTACATAAAGGTAACTTCTTATTTGTACATCCTAGAGATTTGAAGGCTGGCAACATTCTTCTGGGTGAAGATGGCTCTGTACAAATAGCAGGTAATGGCAGTGGTAGAGAAGTAGTGGCTAAATTAAAAGGTATTTGAAGCTGGTGTAGGGGCAACGTATATAAATTTCACGGTTGACTTTTAACTATCCCTTTTGAAGCATTGCAGCTGCAGGTCGTCCAGTTTTAGAATGTTTGGTTAATGATATATGAGTTAGAAGTTATTCAGTATTTTTTGTGTCCAATCAAATGTATCAGGAAACATCAATGATCTCTTGTTTCCTTTTGAGTCACTCATACAGCTTAAAGTGCTTGCAAATGGTGGCAGTTGTTATTTTTAGGTTTATTTCATTAAATATTTCTGGAAACAATTCTAATGGTGGGATTGAAAAATTGTGTATGTATTGCCCTTTTGTAGGACCTTATTTTTAAAGTAGTCACTGATGTGTGAGACTTCTCACTGAGAATTTTTTACTGTTCTCCCGAGGAGTACTCACAGGCCTTAACAGCTTATAACTCGTGACCCAGGGATGAAACCTTACTGTTTAGTAGCCCTCAGTAATAACAATGGCTGTAACTGAAATTTCTGTTTCAAATAAAGGATGCTTTCAGAGTTCTGTGTAAACTTACCTTGTGAAGGGCTTGAATACTTTAGTGCCTAAAGTTTATGAAATGAGAAGGGAAAAGATTATCTGACAGCTGAGCCAGCTTTAATTCTTCTACTGGAGTTCAAGGCTTTTATAATAAAATAGTCAACTCTACAGGCATGAATTTTACTTAAATATTTAATATTTGTTTATTCACTTGTTTATACCCTGCAGTCATCTTCATTTTCTATAGTGCTTTAGGCAAACAATACTCCAGAATTTGTAGATCTTCTAGTACTCTAAAGGAGTAGATGTCCAGATAACCCACTTAATTGAAAATAGTAACAAAAAAGCTCAAAGAGAATCTCATGAACAATCTGAAGAAAAAGCTGCTGACTTTTCATTATAACTTTCACACACAGTCAAATCTGCTGTCACAGTAATCAGATAACATTCAAGCACAAGCTTAATTTATCTTTTTGTAGTTCAGCTCTAGCATGTGGTTTCTTGACCTTTTCCTCCTTCTTGCTGTAGGCATCTTAGAGTACTAAAGTTTTTATTGTGCTGCTAGGGCATGCAGTACATGCAGGACTGAGGAATTTCAGTAGCTAAATAGATATGTGGAATGTCTTTCTGTCAGGTGTTGTTTCCATACCAGGTTAATTCAGAATTTCAGCTAAAATGTGCAGCAATATCAGACTTTTTTCATTGTTGGTATGGGGCTGCACTGTGTGAGGCAGCTGAACATTGCACACAAACTGAAAGGCAGTTTAAATGTCAGAGGCTCCATTTCTTCCTTGTTAATCTCTTTTGCCAAAGTAAAATCCCCTTTAATCTTTGAAGAATAGATACTTGATTTATAATCTAGCTGTTATGTTCTGGCTTCTTAGTTTGTTGGAAGAACTTGTCTTTTGACTGCTCATTCTGTTGCACCCCAAGTTTCTATGAGAAAAAGACTTACCTATAATGCATACTGCAGTATATGGAGTAACATTTGAAAACACAGTTATCCATTAGCGTTTCATTGTTCTGAGGGGCTGTGATTCGCAAATGAAGCCCAGCCTAGTGTTTCTCTGACAAAAGTTTTTGTACAGATGTTTAAGACCATACGTTTCTCAAAGAAATTGGACAGACGATATGTTCTTCAAATAAGAAGAATGGCTCTACTGAGACCTCTCATTATAGACCTCAGAGGTTCTTTATAGATACTCTGTTCAGTGTCTCTAGAGGAAAGGAGGAACGCATACATTTTCTTGTTCTGTTTAAAATTGAGTAGACTTATTTCTCAACTACTAAATTCCTCTGTACAGAGCAGGAAATTTTAGGCTTCCTATTCACAAATAAAATATTAAATATTTGCTACTGGCATACTGCTGTTACTAAACCTGTTGGGACTGTAAGATCTCATGTCTTGGACAAACAAGATGATTGGTACTTCATCGGGGTTACAGCCTTCTAAACCTGAATTGCCTAGCGGGGATCAAAATATCTAAGAAACCAGCAAAAGAACAGAAATAAGATGAAATAAAGAGCATACAACACAGAGGAATCATAGTCAGAGATCGGTGGAAATGTCGTGGGAAGTGTGGGCAGTATGCATGATGTGTTCAGTCTGTACACGAAACTGAGTTGGAATAAAACCCATAATAATAACACAATATAGTGTGTTTTGAGGATTCTTGCAGAAGACTGCCCACTTTGGATTGTGTGTAGCTGTCTGTAGGAACTTGCCTATTTCAGCAGAAGTTCTTAAAATGTTCACTCTTGTGCTAAATGATACCCCTAAACTAAGTTGAACCTAGGCCTCAGATGCTTAAGGTAGAAAAAATTAGCAGGAACAATTCTTTAGGGACAAAAGTCTGACTTTTCTTTGGCTTTAGCCTTCGGCTAAAATCTAGAGCCTCTTCTGAGCTGAGAAATTTGTTAGAGCAAACAGTTTTTGGCTGTGCCTTCCTTTGGCAGCTGCTTTGCATCCCCACTGCTTCCCCCAGCCCAGGAGGGTTGGCCTTGGCTGAGGCTTGGCCCAGTGCCCAGTCCTGGTAAAAGAGCCAGAGGAGAAATGGCTTTTGGGCTATGCTTATTTGGCCAGCCCCTCTTCTCTGCTTACATTAATTCAGAATCCTTTACTAACACACTGGAAACATGACTTCCTGAAATGTATTTTTTTCTTTAGTATTAGCTGTGACTTTTAGTAACTAACACTAGACTGTTCAGCTCTTTCCTTGTAATGTATTGACCTTTCCTCTTTATGAAATTTCTCTTCAATTATACTGTGTCCGCTATGTGGTAGAAAGCTTGCCACTCTGGAATCATGTCTGTTATTAAGCAATGTGTATTTCTGAAAGTTATGTCTGGAATGAGACATGAATGTCTTGTTTTTACTGAGGAGCCATTGAAGCATTCTTTCTCTTTTCTGAAGTGTACATTGCTTGACTAGAATTGTAGTGAAATGTTTGCTTGAATTGATGAAATGCTTATCATGTTGTTCTCAGTGAGGTGTTGCAGAACTTCATTCTGAAGTTTATACAAGGGGGGATTTTGCTTTGTTTTTGCTTGTTTCATTGTGTCCTCCCCCTCTCCTGTCTCGTGGCTTGTGTCTTTTTCAAAGATCATTAGAATTTTAACTCTGCATCTCGGTTCCCGGAAGGACTTTTAAACCATTATTTGATACAAAGTATTTATCTTTGGTACTGAAAAGACATGATTTTTTTTTTTTTGTTGTATCTCACGTGTTTCTTTTTGCTTTCTGCTTATACAGCTTTTTTCATATGCAGTCGTGTTCTTCAAAAAATAGTTACAAATAATAGCATTGATTATTAGGATATTTGAAATTTAAAAGTAGGCGTTTCTGAAGCTGTTTGCCCTTTTCAGAAATTCAAATTTCTCCAATCTAGAATTTACAGATTTTTTGGGGGGCAAAAATGATTTTTTCTTATTCCTTAGATAAACTGCAGGGAAAGTTAAAAATACGTATGTTATTTGCGGTTTACTTCTCTCTCGTCTATTCTATTTGTGTGTTTTAATAATGTAGAAGAGGTCCAGAATTCCATGTTTAATGGTTGTTTAATGGGAAGTAATGATAAAGCCCCCAAATCCAGACCACAAGGGTGATTCAGAATGCAAGCTTTATTGTGGCCGTTGGAAAAAATTAACAGTGGGGAGTGACAGCATGGACTCAGCGTGTCTGTCCAGTGCTTCTGGAACAGGCTCCTCTATAATGCTGTGGCATAAATAAATTAATTGAAAATAAAGCAAACCTCCCACACCAAAACAAAAGAAATATTTTCCACAGAGTTAGAGTTCCATAGGTTTGCTGTGGTTAAAATCTGAGTAAACACTTTAGTTGTGTAATCTCTGCTGATAATTTGGGAAAGAAAAAGATTATAGTCCAGGCAGCCTAAGAATTTCTGTTGAAAAATAAATGCGAAAGGTATTATTTTGAGAGCTAAGAGTACCCAGCCTGAAAATGTTTATGCATTCTTTGCAAGCATACATTGCTCAAAGTTATGGAGTAGAACTGTATTACCAGCACCAGTCCAACTAACTAAAAAGTCTCTTTGGTCCAGAAACAACTTAAAATAATACCTTATCATGACAAATGGCTCTGGTTTGTCTAGCTGATAGGTTGACTTTGCTAAATGAGTATATGAAACTAATGCCCTTTTAAGAGTATATTTTGAATGGTAGGTCCTGTGTGCATTTTGTTTTCCTAATTCCTTAGAAAGAATGTCTTCCTTTTTTTCAGTTGTGGTTCTTTGATCTCAAGAGAACTGGCTTTGCTTCTACTATATGAAAAATTTTATTTGTTACTAGTAGTTTAACTGGTTATAACTTCCTTTTTTTTTATTTCCCAGATTTTGGTGTTAGTGCATTTTTGGCTACAGGAGGTGATATGACTCGTAACAAAGTAAGGAAAACATTTGTTGGTACTCCATGTTGGATGGCCCCTGAAGTAATGGAGCAGGTATTACAAATATTTAAAAACAAAAATTAAATCTCTTAGTCTTCAATTTTTAGAACTGCAGACATCATCTCCTTGTTTTTCCTTTCTGGCTCTATTCCAGGTGCGAGGTTATGACTTCAAGGCTGATATGTGGAGTTTTGGGATAACAGCCATTGAGTTAGCAACAGGAGCAGCACCTTATCACAAATATCCTCCTATGAAAGTAAATGTCACTTTATATTAATGCTGAAGTGTTCTGGATTTCTGGTTGTTCTGTGTGTTTAAACATTTTTGGTCATTGCAAATTTTTCTCTGTTGAGGAATGAATAAAGGTAGGATGATTTTGTAAATGGTGGTAAGGATCTATAGGCAGCTTTGTGAGGGCAGTGCCGTACAAGGCAGAGATCTAGAAAACTGGGCTTTGGGCTTTTGTTACTAACATTTACTTTGTATTTCATTCAATTCAGAGGAAATCAAAACAGTAAAGGCAATGCTTTCTGATTCTGTTTTTATGCCTATTGGCTTTTAAAATAGGACAGTATAGAGGTTTTCAGAAAGCGTGCAAGTGATTATATGGAATTGCAAGTCTGGTATCTAATACCTGTTTTTAAAAGTAGGAGAAAGTTGCTGTTCATTTTATCTAACTAGAATGCTTAGAATTTAAATTACCCTTTAAAAATGAAATTTGTCATCTCAGTTTGGTCATTTAGTTAATGATTTAAGTATTTTTCACTAGTTCTGATAAAGATAGTAATTGAAGACTTTCTTGAAATGAGTTTTGTGCTGCTGCTTTAAGAAAAGCTTGGACAGTGTTGCCTTTCAGGGAAGCCTGCTAGGGAAACACAGCGAAAAAACAAAGCAGCTACCAAGAAACCTTGTGGCTAACATTTGTTATTCCTATGGTAACTACAAATTGTAAATGTTCAAAATTGAGAAGATGTACCATCCTCTGTAATGTTAAGATGCTTAAATTGGTAGCAATTGCTGTATGCAGCACTATTACTGAAAAGGTGAAGAATGGTGTAGAATGGTGTCTAATATAACTGATAAAAGAATGAATATACACTTTATTATCAGAACAGCCTCAAAACATGTATTTTGTTATTCAGGCGTAAAACCACCGAAAGCTTCTGACTGAAGTACTTTAATCTTGCAGTGTTTCACTCAAGTGTTGTGTGTTTTTTAGTTTGTGCAGCAGAAATGTTGATTGCAGCAACCTTGCTTACTATTCCTCTTCTTCTGTTTCACTCTTATCTGTCCGCATTCCTCTCAGAAATCCAATGTCCAGTGATGCTGCAACACCCAAGCAGACTTTTTTTCAATATTTTGGAGTCCGCATGTTTTCTTTTCTTTGGAGAATTGTAAAGTGGTGTTTGTATTACTAATTTTTTTAAATGTATTTATGTATAAGAATTACACCACTAATTGCTCTGAGGACTGTGTAGAAATGCTATTTTGATGTTTTAGCACTACTTTGTTTTAATTGTAAATCAAGATATCTAAATCTATGTATTCTGAGGAGCAGTTATTCTCTTCATTTATTCATCTTCTGATTGGTTTTACTTACAGTAATTTTTCCTGGGCTTACTCTAGGTGTTAATGCTGACACTGCAAAATGACCCTCCCACTTTAGAAACTGGTGTAGAAGACAAGGAGATGATGAAAAAGTATGGCAAATCCTTTAGAAAATTAATTTCTTTATGCCTTCAAAAAGATCCTTCCAAAAGGTAGGTCTTTATTGCCATGTACAGTGTAACTATTTTTTTTAATGTAGCAACTATTTATAGTTCTATTTCAATATCATTGCCCTTTAGTGTATGGTTTGGATTTTGCAAATATCAGCCATTAGTATCTTCATCTAGGGAGAAGAAATTGCCTTTGAATTGTCACTTAAGTTTTCTTCTGAGTTGTTAACCTCATTTGCTTGTATTTAAATATCCTGTTCTGGTCAAACAAAGTCCATGTTCTAAATCCTTTTCATTGCAGGCAAGATAAACATCTTGATATTTTCCATAAATCTAACAGGACTGTTCAGGTTGATCAGACAGAACTATTGGTAACTAAACATTATGACCTCTTGGTCTTTAAAAATTAGAAAAAGAAAATACTAAATTACTAAGCTCAGTATTGCCTTTAACTTAAATGTCTCCGTAGAAAACTATTTATTAAGAGATATTTTTGTAACCTGAGGTGGGATGCTCCTAGCTTGTTTAGAATTTCTAAAGTTACTGTAGGCTATATTCTTTGCTACTTTTTTCTTTATTTGGTGATAGCCAGGATAATGGAAATGCTAGCCATCTATTTAAAAATCTATTGCTGAGGTCCTGGGTTCCCAGTGTGAATCATTTATTTATCCTTCATTTGTTTTTATGTGGACCCATATTCATAAGCCTCTTTGCTGAGGAGGCGGAGAAGGCACATTCTGAATATTATTATTTCCCAAGACTTAAGTGTATCACTTTTTAAAAATTTTATATCTGACATTTCTGGGTAAAAAAGAGATTGGTCTGAAGAGATTGATGACTGAGTGGGTGTGTAGGTCTTTGCTGGTGTTCCAGTAGCATTAAGCCCAGGATATGTAGTGGTCAAGTTGAAAAGATAGCAACAGCAGTACTAGAAAATATATGTAATTAAGAAAAAGAATAAAAATTATATAGCACCATCCTTGTTCTTGAAATCCTTCAAATTCTGCTTTGTTTGAAAAGTCTTTCCCATGTCCTTTACAACTGATGGTCTTATTAACAAACCCTAATGCTTTACACTGCTATTTGCTGGCTCTTTATAGATAGGAATGAAATCTTGTTCTGGGTAATTTTTATTGAAATTCTGGATACTCCCTCCCTGGGCATGTTCAAGGTCATATGCAACCTGACCTAGTGGAAAGCATCTTTGCCTATGGCAGTGGGATTTGATCTTTAAGCCCATCATACCCAAATAATTCTGTGATTCTGTTCTGTGAAGTTTCTTTTAAGTAACTTTCAGAGAGAGGTTAAATTGGTATGAAAACATAAATAATTAAAAATGACTTTTTTTCTTTCCTTTCAGACATGATGCCCAGAGTTATCTGACATCAGTGTTCAAACATTAGTGTTCTCATGCATGTAGTGTTTTCATACTCAAGCTTGATCTGAATGGAACAGTTAGCATCACATATAGGTGATGAGATCTATGTGCCAATTATTCTTGATATGACAGTGAGCATTCTTGTGCTATAGGGTCGTTGCTATTTTTTCTTTCTTTGTAGTCTGGAGTTAGTTTGGCATAGAGATACTTCAGTAGTTATATCAGTTGTGGAAGATGTGCTTGCTTGTTCTGTTAAATTAAATGCCTAGCATTGCGTTTTCTCTCAGATAATTATGTTTCTTTTGGGCATCTGTGCATGAGTATTTTTCTCCTCAGTGTAAAGAATGTTGGTTACAGTCTCTCACTATAATTCACTGCTTAAACCAATGTGGGTAACAGGCCAAGAAAGTACTTTTAGACCTGTTCAGAAGTGTTTTACATAAGTAATGTTGGAGCAAATGCAGAACATTACTTTGGATAAGACTTTACCAAGAATCTAGATTTTAACTGTATATATTCCTGTTAATGAGATATGATGGTGCTGGATCACTAAAACTTACCCTAAGGTTTGAAGTTGATTTGAGGTAGAATTTTCAAAATTTGACATAGAAACTGGTTCTTAAAAGGCTCCCCTTCATTTTATCCATTTAAGGGTTATATGTGAAATACAACTAAGGAGGGCAGTCAACACACTGTCACTACTCAGAATTCCTTTATTTTAGAGTCAGGTACTTTGGAGTGGAAGCAAAACAAGTTCTTGTGGAACTACTGTCATTGTCTACTTTGGATGAGTATTGTTGATGATCCAAATAGTTTCACTATTTCTAGCAGGAGTGAGCAGATCTATGTACTATTCCTGTTTTCTTCACTTCCTTATCAGATGTTCAGATGTGACCTCAAAGAAATAAAGCAGTTCAGATTTTTCTTTCTTAATGTCAGAACATTATGTAGGAAAGTTTTTCCCTTTCTTATCTAATCTGATCTGTATCCACTGTCTTGCTGTAGTTCAAATGAAAAACTAGCAAATATTGCTTCTGTTTGTTTGGAAATTATGAATCTTGGAGATTCTAGCTTCCCTAAACGTAGCCATACCTTACGTAGTAAGGTTCTGCGTTCCTAGTAGTATTTAAAAAGAAAACACACACACACACACACACACACACACACACACACACACACACACA
>JAPSGF010000048.1:2750537-2840581 GCA_035772895.1 Perdix hodgsoniae | reverse complement strand
ACACACACACACACACACACACACACACACACACACACACACACACACACACACAAAAAACAAAACCACCCAAACAACAACAACAAAAAAAACACGAAAAATTAAACCACATCTGGTGGTTTTTAGGTCATCCCAAGAGTGTTTTTTTTTTCTCTCCATGGTCGTCTTCAGCACCATATTACAGTTTTGTCTGCGTATGTAGCTTTAGATCCATGAGGCTAGAGGGAAATAAAACCTTTTATTGGAATCATTATTTCAGTAGCTGGAAGATTCTGAAAGTCTGGAAACATCAAAAATATAAACTTGAAGATGACCAGAAGAATCATAGAATGGCCTGGGTTGAAAAGGATCTCAAAGATCATCTAGTTTCAAACCAAAAGACTTGAACAGAACTGCAAGTAAAGTTAAAATGTCTAGGTTTTGACCATACAACAGTTGATTTGATGTTTGTTTAGTTCTAAAATTCTCCTGATAACTTTCTGGTTTATGCAGCATGTTAATAGTGTCAGTACAGTTAATACCTGTTTGCATCACTGAAATAAAAGAATTCAATTAACGGGTATTGATGCTACAGTGTAGAAAAATACAATTGCCCCTTCATTGCTGTGGAGCAAAGTGTCGTTACGTTTATGGAGTCACTTGAGGAAGCATGTTGTCTGACTTTTTTTTTTTTAATTTGCTTGCTTGTTTGTTTTAAGGGTAAAATGCATTTCTGTTAAAAGAAAAAAGGCAAAAGTTGGCAACTTAGGTACTGATTTTTTTTTTTTTTTTTTGGTATCTTTGCCATAGGGAAACTTAATTTTTTCATGTGTGGTAAGTATGTGTGAATTAGTTTAGTAGCTATTGCCATTCATTTCCCCATTCATACAGTACTAATTCAAAAGTATTAGAGATGTACGATTTAACTAACGCCCTGTACTGTATTCACTGAGAGGGGTCTTTGTTTCCTGTTCTAATATATTATTGATCTTTCAGGCCCACAGCAGCAGAACTTTTAAAATGCAAATTTTTCCAGAAAGCCAAGGTAAAACGTTTAACCCTACAAGTAAATTTTGCTCTGCCTTAAAATCTACACATTTTTTTTCCCCCTGTATTGATTTTTAACTTACCAAATGTTGATTTTTGCAGAATAGAGAATACCTGATTGAAAAGCTTCTCACTAGAACGCCTAATATAGCACAAAGAGCAAAAAAGGTGAGTGTTTTCACCTCTCTTGACTGGTTTGTAAACAAAGGTGGGGACTGTTTAATTGCCTTAGATTTTAGTTACTAAGCCGTTTTTTTATGCACTCCTTCATAGATTCTGTTGATGAATAGTTTCTGCAGTTTATTGTTCTCTAAGAAGCTTTGTGTCACTTAGACTTCCTCACTAGAGCTGTCAAAATATACATCACACAAATCATATGTCTTTTTTCCCCACTCACTTTTAGAAATACACAGGTGACATGATTATGCAGATGAGGAGGCAGAACTATGCACATGTAGGTTCATAAACTGCAGAACTCGTGTTTCTTTCATTATCTGAAGAAAGAATGAAGATATTGTAAATGGTATTTAGTGGGGAATACCTTTTCCTCTGTACTGTTTTAAATGTTGCATTCAAATATATGGAAGTCATAGTCAAACTTGACGAGAGATTTCTTGAGTTACTTGGACCTGTGAAGCCTTACTCCAGAGTCTGAGTTAAATGCACAGCTATGGTGTATGTTGATATTTTTGTTGCACCTTTGGTACTTGTGTAAATGAGTTTACCAGGTAAGGTGCAACAGAACTAAAAAAATCTGGACAGGTAGGTATTTTAAAATTTAGTTAATAAGGCAGCAGCTGTTCATAGGAGCTAATAAACAGGAATGAATTTAAATTTATATTTGTAATCTATGAGAAGTTACACTTAACGCTAATTAAATGGACAGTACTGCTTCAGCATGAGGAACTTGCTGAAATTGCTAAAATCTCTGCAGATAACAGGACAGTGTGCTCAGTCTATCTTTCAAAAAGCAGTCTTTTTGAGAAGATATTTTATGGAGACCGTTTCCAGAAAGGAATTGACAAATGTGTTGCCCATCTTCAAAAAGGGCTGGAAAGATGATCATAGTAGCTACAGACCTATCAGTCTCACATCTGTGCCAGAGGAGGTTATGGAACAGATAATCTCAGAAACTATCATGATCAGTTAAAAGTTAGCTGGGGATCAGGCCCAGTCAGCATGGGTTCATGAATGGTAGATCCTTCTTGACAAACTTGATAGCATTCTATGACAAAATGACCTGCTTAATGAATGAAGGTAGGGCTTTCAACGTGGTCTTTCTGGACTTCAGTAAAGCCTTTGACACTGTCCCCTGCAGCATCCTCATGGAGAAGCTGTCTGCCCATGGTTTGGATGAGTGTATACTTTGCTGGGTGAAACACTGGCTGGATGACTGGGCCCAAAGAGTTGTGATCAGTGGAGTTAAATCCAACTGATGGCCAGTCACTAGTGGTGTGACCCCAGGGCTTGCTACTGGGGCCACCCCTATCTTTATCAGTGATCTCGATGAGGGGATTGAGTGTATTCACACTAAGCAGATGGCAGCTTGATCTGCTGGAAGATAGGAAGGCACTACAGAGGGGGACCTGGATAGACTGGATCGATGGGCCATGGCAGAGTGCATAAGTTTCAATAGGGCCAAGTGTTGCGTCCTGCATGTGGTCACAGTAACCCCAGGCAATCCTACAGTCCTGGGGCGGAAAGGCTGGAAAGCTGCCTGACGGCTTGGTATACTGATGGACAGTCAGCTGAATGTGAGCCAGCAGTGTACCCAGGTGACCAAGAAGGCCATTGGCATCCTGGCTCGTATCAGGAATGGTGTGGTGAGCAGGACTAGGGAAATGATCCTGCCCCTGTACCAGGCACTGGTGAGGCCTCACATTGAGTACTGTGTTCAGTTTTGGGCACCTCAATACAGAAAGGGCACTGAGGTGCTGGTGCAGGTCCAAAGAAAGGCAACAAGGCTTGTGAAGGGCTTGGAGAATATGCCCTATGAGGAGTGACTGAAGAAACTGAGGTTGTTTAGTTTGGGGACAAGTAGGCTAAGGGGAGACCTTAGTGCTCTCTTCCAGTATCTGAAAGGTGCTTACAGCAAGAGCAGGGTTGGTCTCTTCTCACTAGTGACAGGTGACAGGATGAGGGGAAATGGCCTCAAGTAATGCCAAGGGAGGTATAGGCTGAATATCAGGAAAGGCTTCTTTACAGGAATAGTTCTTAAGCGCTGAATAGGCTCCCCAGGGAGGTGTTTGAGTCTCCTTCCCTGAATGTGTTTAAAAGCTGATGTGGTGCTCAGGGACTTGATTTAGTGGTGGGCTGTTAGAGTTAGGGTAGTACGGTTTGGTAGTGGTTGGACTTGATGGTCTTGAAGCTCTTTACCAACCTGAGCAATTCTGTGACTCTGTGAACTGTTGCAGCCTTTGTTGCTACACCAACTTTAGGGATATTGTAGGACTTTTGTTTTCTTGGCAGTGAACTGAACTGGCGCTTTTTTCTGTTGCCTTTGTGAATATCTCTTTCTGGTGTCCTTGCTAGAAAGAGGCTGTCAGCAGGACCTGAGTTCCTTCTAGTTCTTCTTTTAGGTGGAAACAACTTGGGAAATCAGTGGTGATGTTACAGCTTTAAGCGGTTGGAATAGAAAGCTGAGAAACAGCTGCTTTTAGGAGAGGTAGCTTACTGAACAGTGCAGTATCAGCAAAATGCAAAGTGCAGCTGATTGGCCACGTGGTGGCAGCAATGCCCACATAAAAATTGACCTACCCAGAGTGGAGAGGAAAAAGCATTGCTCATTTTACTTCTTAGCTGTTAGGGGAGTAATTTAGACACGCTGTAGTACCAGCTAAGTTTCTAAGAGAGCGTGGACCTCATTCAATTCATCTCCCAGCTGTATCTTCAGATTAGTTGTATGGACTATGTGATAACTTGTATGTATCCATGTACGTATAGTTATTTCTTTAATTAAGTTAGCATCTACAATTACAAAATGAACGCATGGTAGCTTCCCCTGCACCATCAGCAATAGGTTGCTGAATGTCCTTTTGGATAATTCTTTAAAATTTTGGAAAATGAGCGATTCTTAGAAATAAAAGCTGAATGATGCTGGAGTAATAAATTATAGGTCATTTAATTGCAGCAAATAATTCATTATTTTTAATAATTTTATTTATTAAAGTATTTATAATTATATTATAATGATATATAATATTATACATATAATATAATAAAATATTATAATATTTATTATATTATTTTAATTTTATTGCAAATAATTTATTTTTAATAAAATAGAAAAAATGAATTTTAGCTTGTGAAAATACTGAATTATTTAGTTTTTAAAAGAATGCAATATTCATTAGAAATTTAAAATTCACTTGATTTTGCTGTAGTTGCTTTTTTAAGGTACTATAAAATATAAATGTATTTTATTATTTAAGCTTTTTTAATTAAAAAAAAACAAACACCTTTTGTAAGCTGAATTTGGTTACTCACACACATACCATGTAAAAATGTCTAAGAGGTCACACTTGGAAGGAATAATTCCTGTAGTGGAAGAAAGAATGTCTCTAGAGCAAAAGATAAGGAGCTGGCATTTAGTACAAGTGCTAGGACAGGTATCACATCTGCTCTGCAGGATTTTAATTTCTCTTGCATTTACTGCATGTATGATTACTTTGCCTTGTTGCATAGAACTGCAGCCTCAGTTAATTTTTAACATTAATTTTTTTTTTCTCATGACATAGCATTCTGATGTTTTGCTGCTGCCTTTACAGCTTCTATTTGCTTACAGTTTTGACTGAAAATGTTTGGGAAATCCTGAGAATAGGTATGCGTGGCTTGTGTTTGTGAGGAAAGCATTCAACTCTGTAAAGATATTTCCTATTACAAATACCAAATTGATAAGATGAACAATTCTTATAGACTGGTTTTAAAATACTGTGTTGTAAATTATGTATCTGTAATTTGTGCATATATTTTCTCTGTCTCAGTAGCTCTTTATTTTGATTGCATTAATCTTGAAATGGAATGTAGTCTTGGTGCTTCAGGTAATCGAGTTTAATAATAAAACTCTTCTAGAACTGACTTGCCTAGGAGGAACACATCTTGCCTGTTCTTGTGCAGAACTTGTTTGAATACTTATCAGTACTGATGTACAAACGTGAGTGTTAACTCTGCAACTTACTGGCTATTCTGGGTTTCATTAATGTGACTTCTCACTTGGGAGAGCATTGCTGGTGACTAGAAGAACTGAGAAATGGCTGCTGTGAATGCTCTAAGCTCCGTGTAGTCTAACAAGCAGAGGATAGTCTCCAACGTTGTACTTGTGTCGTCAGTAGAGATGTAGAAGGCGAGACTGAAGCCTCCCCCATGCTGGGTGGTGTTATGGTAGAATAGTCTACTTTGCTGTGGTTGGGTCAGGGCTGTGTTCCACCTTTGTTAAGCTGTAACTTCTTGCTAAGCTTTTATAGATACGTGCTTTAATGTGTTGAAGTAGTTTTCATTTTGGACTGAATGCTAAGTCGTCTTTCATTTGTGACTAGAATTGCTATATTTGAACAGAGGAAATGAGAAGCAGCTTCCAGAATTCCACAGTCAGTTTTTATATCTGGTCATACTAAAAAATTAATTATAACTTTAAGTATTCTATATCCCTAAAGGCCTTATGTCAATTTTGTAGCTTTTTAATCCTGTTTCTTTAATTTTCAAAATCTCCTGCGTGACTGCCACTTTTACAAAGAGAAGGGGGAAAAGCATGTATCTGCATTTTATTTTATAGCTGTCTGAACTATTACTAGTTTAAAAAAAAAATCAGTTCTGAGTAATAATTGGTCTCAAATTCTATTTTTCAGAAGGTTATATTGCTCTTCACTGTTAATAGAAGCTCTTCAGGTCTTTGAGTTGTAAGTTACTGGAAAAAAAAATCAGGTAGCATAAGGAGATAATTAGCATGAGTGATAGCAGCTTTTATTAAAATTTCAGTAGAAATAGCCTTACTGATGGATTGAAACTCTAGCTCTGTGGTACACCTAATTTAGGGAAATGGTTCTGAATGGCATGTTATCCTGTAGAAGAAATTAACTATCGTCTGCATATAGTGGGGGTAATATCATTACATTGTAGATTTCTTTTATAGCTCTAACAGTATTGACACCACCTCAGCAAAACATCATTTGCTTGTTTCAGTAATGGATTTAATCTGATTGGGTGCACCTTGCCAAAGATTGTTGTTAATACAGCTGTGCTTCAGACCTCTTCTTGTGCAGGATGGTGCTGGTTTTACTTGTTTCCTTTCTGAGAAACTAAGCCTCAAACTCTGTTTATCTGACTTCCAAAACAAGTTGGCTCTTTTTCTTTTTTGCCTCTATTGGATTTGAACTGAGGTCCTGAGTATGCAGTGACTGAATTGAATCAGTGGTTGTTATGAAATTTGTCACCTTTTGAACACGCATCATTATTCTGTCAATGCAGACAGCTATAGCTGGCTTGCTAGATTCAGCTTAGCATTATGAGACTTCCCACTGTGCTTTCTTCCACTGTGTGGTAGAAGAGGCTCTTCTGTCTGTCTCCATTCATCTCATGTTAGTTGTGACTGTATATTTTTGAAAGTTTGTCAGGAAGGTCATTGGAGAGCTGAATTGCAGAAAACTGTGAATGTAGGATCACTTAGAAGTGCTGCCATCTGTTACTGCTTTATTGAAAGAATGATGGAATAACTCCAGGATAATTTTTGTTTTCATATGGAGAACTTAATTGTTAACCTTCTTAGTTCTAAAAGGCAAATTTGCAAAAATAAATGAATACCAGCACCAACACTGAGAGAAGTGGAAAGTAAATAAATTCTCCTGATTAGACCATATAAAGCTTGGAGAATTTCAGCTCACAAGTTTCATGGCCTTTGTTTAACCCTAGACCCTTCCCACACACACTTGGTACTGATGGCATACTTGAAATTTGTGGGCAGAATAGATTAAACAAGATATCCTTGAGAATGTATTGCACAGTGTTATTACAGGGGAATTAATTTAGCTAAAAGGTGCTCTTGGGTGAAGAAGTTATAATATAATTCTAGCAGGCGCTGGAAACTTCAACGTTTTAATCAGAATAGACATTTTAAGGGTAACGGAGTGGAAAGATGGGCTGTAATAGTATATATGCGAAGTCCAACTCCTGCTTGGCACTGAGATGTAGCCCCAGGACAAGATTGTTTAACTTCATGTGTGCTGTTTGAATAAAGTTATTTTTCCCTTTTCACTTTACATACTACGTAACTCAACTTTATGACAAAAACTGTGCATCCTAGCTCTGCTGTCTAGGAGAGGCATAGACAGCAGAGGGCAGCCGTATCTATCACAACACAGGAAGAGCTGCCTCTAGGATGATGTACAAAGGCATGCAGGGTATAGGAGTGTTCCTATGTTAGAAGCAGCTCAAGGTCTGCAATTCTAAGTGCTAAGTATCTTGAATAAGCATGGGCCTCTTATTTTTTAGTAAAAAAATAAGTGTGATTGCAGAATATATTACAGTAACTCTTCTTATGTTCCTGATCAAGCCTTATATTTCAAGTAGGACAGGAAAGAAATCAGTTTCCCCCTTCACAGGATATCCTCAAGCTTTGATCTTGAAGATAAATGAAAATCATAGGGAAATAATCTACTAATATAGATTTCAGAGAAGAATTGGTAAATAATTATTGATGTGACTATATCACTGGTAGTGAAACCTATATTGTAATGAGCTTTCCACTACAGAGTAATGAAAGCTGTAAATGAGGCTGTTTCTTCTTTCTTTGCTGTGTGGCTGTTTTAAGCAAGTAAATGGCCTGGTTGAAGGAACATGGGCTAGTAGAATTGGAAAGTGCAGGTTAAGAAATTAGGATCTCATGATCCATCCAACATATAGCTTTTTATTAGCATTTCTCCATACTGAAGTCCATTCATCTGAAGATCAAAGAGCCACAGACTGACTCGGGTTGAAAGGGACCTTAAAAGATCTAATTCCAACTCTCTGGAAACTCTGAAGTCTAATCTTTTTTCATCTTTATGGCTACTGATTTACTTTGCCAATTTACCATATTTTTAATTGTTTAGTTGGCTTTCTTTTATTTCTGCAGATACCATCTAGGCCTTAGCATCTTAATTTGATTGGGGCAGGGGAAGGATGATATAAGAGTTTCTCTTGGCATGTATCAATTAAAACCGTGGCACTGTTGAACCATCTAGGTTGTGAAAGGCCTTCAAGATCATCAAGTCAACCATCAACCTTACTTTCTAAGTCCTTACTCTAAACCATATTCCTTAGTGCCATGTCTGCATGCCTCTTAAACCCACTCCAGGGGTAGTGACTCTGTGGGAAGCCTGTTGCAGTGCTTGACTGCCCTCTCTGTGGAAAAAAATTCTTCCTAATATCCAATTTAAACCTTCCTTGTGCAACCTCCTGGGATTGTTACCCATCAGGTCACACTGTATAGCACAGTCAGGATTTCTTGTTTTTAGGTAAAGTAAGCCTAATTTACTGATGTTAATTTAAACCTAATTTAAAAATGTTAATTTTAAGAAACAGTGCAATTCCGTTATGCAATTAATTGAAAATATCCTTGTCAGTACAGAGACATGTTCATGTCTGAAAGTACTGTTGTTAAAATACAAATTAAAGAAGGAGTGACTTATTTGCTGTTAATTAAAATTGGGTAATGAAACTTTATACAGTGGAAGTAATAAACAGAGAAATATTGTTGGAAAAACAGAAGTCATACTAAATTAGTAAACTGGCTGTCATGGTTTAATACTTTTGTAATTTTGCTATCAGTATTCCACATCACAACATCATGTAAAGTACGGATAGTTCACAGAAGAAAACTACATTTCCCAGAGGACATCACGGTCAGGAGATAAGTCACGGGACCAGGACAGTATATAATCTCACTCCCGTGACTGATATCACACACTCTCCCGGATCCCTTGGAGCGTGGGGTGCCTTCCAGCCGTTTCGCCTAGAGCTTACAGTAGGCCTTTCGGTTTTTGGGACTCACTCTCTCTCTCCCTTTTGCTTAATTACAATTATATTGTATTATATTGTATTATTCTGTATTCTGATATAGTATTTAGTAAATAAGTGTGCCTCCTTAGATCGCTGCCGCTGTTTTCTTTTCCCATTCCCTTTTCCCCTTCCCTTTTTGGGCCAGCGGCCCTTTTGGGCCAGCTGCCCCCCTGTCACGGGCACAGGTAGATCTTGCTTAACCCGCGACACTGGCACACTTGCTATGTAATAAAGATTTCTCCAAAATACTGCTGTTTCTTAAGACAAAATCAGCTTAAAATTCTGGACTCAGTCTGGAGCATTGATAGTGAATATGATGCAGTATTGACATAAAACTTCTTGGTTTTGGAAGGCAGGATTAGGAGTGAAGGGAACACTTTACAAGATGCTTCTGTGGAAAAATTAGTCTCCAGTTTGAGCTGCTGTCCTTTCCTGTCTTTAAGCAACATTATCCCAGAAAGAAAAGACTTGGTGCAAGTGTGGAAGAAGGGCTTAGGAGAGAAATTCTTCAGAGTGCATGGGCAGTTGGTGCAAGCACCTGTTTCCATTTTTTAGCATTTTCTCTAGTGATGTAGGAACATGCTCACTTCTCCACTTCCTCTTCAGCTTTTAATATCTTTGGTTTTTTTTGCCTCTGATTTCTCCCTTGTATTCCATTTGTAACTTGTGAATGTATCTAAGTGGCAATTTTCTTAATTCATGGCTCTGCCTCCCTCACTCAGTTTTTTTTTTTCAATGCCACATTCATCGTTTGAGCATGATATTGCTTATGTTTGACTAGGAAAGCAAACCAGTAACCAGTATCATAAATATGTAAAGCAAACTGTGTTTTTCTGCAACACACTTCTGTTCTTTAACCTGTGCTGTTTTATTTATTAAACATAAAAGGGAACTCTTCAATAACTAGTAGAGATTTAAGGAACACTTAGGCAATTTCAAATTATCCATCTCCTTCGTGCAGTGTTATTTCATGAAAGACATATAATGATCTTGCATTTCTGATGTTAAGTTAACGGTGTAACTAATTCCAGTTGTGAGTAGAACTGGTAATTTACACATTTTTGAAGTGTAAATAACTTCACACTGTAACGTAATTCCTGTCTTAAATGTCTTAATTGCCATTTCAATTTTTGCAGTCCTTTCCACAGTGTTAAGGAGTGAACAAATATTGGTGAACTTGTATCTGTGACTCACAGTTTGTCCTTATTGACTTATCTCACTTAAGGTAATCATAAATGTTCCATAAATATGACATTGCACACTTCAAAGCAAACAGCAGTTTTGCAAGGATGTGCTGGAAAGCTGTAAATACATTAATTCCAGCAGAGGTGCATTTAATATTATTGACGAAAAATAACTGGGTTACATTTTTGATTTATGAAACCCTAACCCGAAAATAAATGAAATGCTTTGACCATTATTCTAATATGAAATTTTAAATGGAATAACTATTTATGTCAGTGTTACCGTGTTTTGTGGTTACCAGTTACACTTGACTTGGAATTATTAAAAAAAAAAAAAAATCACTTAGAAATTACTTGGAATTGAAGGATCTGATGGTCTTGTATTTTGTAATGTAATGTAAATGCAAGAATATTCACTACTTACTGACTCAGGGTATACAAACTAAAATGCTGATGATGCTCTCACCTGCTATGGCTAGGTCACCTTGAAGTACTGAAATTCAAAACTTTGAGTCTTCAGAACGTGAAAGATGCCAAAGAGCATGCTTGCTTCCTAGGAGTTTACGTATGTTCTCCATTCAAAAGGTTCTGTTGTCTGCAGTATGGAATATACCCACCAGAAATGCCTAAAGAAATTCTGCAGGAACTGTAAAGCCTTCATTCACCTGTGTCCTCTTAATCTGTGCTTTTTACATAAGCATAAGTGTGGTTGTACATCATAAAGAAGTAATAATGATTAATTTGATGTAGAAGATAAATGGTAACTTCTGTTTGTGTTCAGGGTTCAGTACCCATTCGTTTATGCAAGTATGAATTCTAACCATAACTGAGTTTCCATGACGTGTAGTTGTGGGCAGCGTAGAAGACTTAAAGCTTGCTATACAGCTCCCCAGAAAAGCAGCCAACCTCCACAGATGTTGCAAAGGGAAGGGGCTTTATGTACTCCTGAGTGATGGCTTGTGCATCTCAATTCTAATTCCAAGTGGAGTTTAAAATTAGTGTCTGGACCCAAAAGGTTGGAATTATTGTAGAGTTACTTTCTATACCATTTTAGATGCTTGCTGGCAATGTTTTAGGCTACCCTGCAATTAAAAACAAAAAACAAGCCTAAAAAAGCTAATTCCTGAGCATGATTAAGAAACACTTAAAGTTAAGTCTAACTTCTTTTCTACGTGGGGAAAAAAGCAATTTAAAACTAAGGAAGATTTTTCCCATATTGTAATTTGTATTATTAAAGAGAGTGGCTTAAGAGAAAGGAATGCAAACACCAAAACATCAGGTAACTTTGTCTTGCCCCCTTCTAGTTCTTACAGACTAGAACTGCTTGGGTGTTATTTTAGAAAGGCAGTGGTACATCAGAATAAAAAAGAAACTTCCAAAAATAATGAACTCAGGCGGACTTAATAGCCCACAGCGAAGGGATTCAGGCATTCACAGACATGAGAAATAGGTTAAATGAGGACTAGCTATCTCTTGAGGAAGCATCTTGTCTGTTGAACAAAGGATGATATATACTTGTGGGAATTCAGGCTCTTGTTCCTCAGATTCTTTTTGCAAAAATGTGATTACAGTGTAGATGTTATGCAAAAAGATGAATGTTATTCTGTGTGAAAATATTTTATAGAAAAGTGAATTCTCCAATATCTACCTTTTACTTCACAAGCTAAGCTGTGATTAAATTTAGAACTGTTTTAAGTAAAAGGTTTGTGCTGTGATTGGATAAGTGTGATGATAAGCTGATTTCCTTCATTGCATTGGAATGCAAATATATGCATAGGTATAGGGATTAAAATTTGTTTTTGTATTTTAGGAAGCATTCAGGAAAGGCTTGCAAGAGTGCTTAAGGCAAAATTTGTAAAACCTGATTGCTCTACAGGCTTAAGATGTTCACAAAGGGAACTGGTCTGTTTTTGAGAGAAATAAATACATATAATGTGCTGAAACCAAAACTGTGGTCTGTAACGGGCTACTTCTAATGTGTGTACATATATGTATTTCCCAGTAAAATAACAGGAGCAACTGTTCTTTATGCTGAAGGTGCAAGAGAAGTGAAGCTTTTGAGATTTGTGATATATTTTTTAATTCATTTTTTTAAGTGGGCAGCAATGGGAAGGGCAAAATTGAAAAAGCTACCTATCCTGACAGTTATCAAATAATACCAGCACTTTTTAAACTACTAATCTGTTTAACAGTGATGTCCTTTCTCCTGCAAAGAACCATTTCTACAATTTTATGGAAAGATTAAGGCTGGCATTGTTTGATGGTGTTCTTCCTTGCTTCAAGTAATAAGCTTGTGTGCTACTATTTATTATTACATTCCTTTTATTATGTTAAATAGCAATTGGTGGATTCAGTTACTACTGGACCCATAATACATATATTGTGTGTGCTGGATTTATGTTATTCAAGCTGTGTGGAATAAACTGCAGTTCTCTATGTAGTTTCTTGAGGATCACTGGACAGTTGGAATCCTTTGCATGTATCTATATATTTTAAAGAAATAGGGAATGTTTAAGATCTACTTTCTGTGGCTGGAAATAGTGATGATCTTCAACGTTTGTGCTCCAGGAACCAGTGAAAAAGCATTGATTCTGATGATTGCTTTATAGAGTTTCAAAATCACAAATGCTTGAAGTTTTCCTAGTCAGTCTTTTCTCTGAAATTTGATTGAGGCATGTAAGCACAATTCTGCTAAGACTCTTTCTTTCTGTTATGTTTATATATTCTGTTATATTTCTATTAAATAAATGATTCTGTATCAGGGAATCTTTTTGAACATACCAGAAGAGCAAAAAGTTGCTTACAAATGCACTTTGTCAGCTTCTTTTGGAATTCCTTTTGGGTTTCTTGTGTTCATTCATGTTGACAGGTTTCCATCTTGTATTCAGTCTGTGCACCTTTGTACTCAGCATTAATTCCCTCTTTTTCTGTCACCTCTTTTACTGAAAGAACTGGAGTGTAATTGATGTTACCACAGGATGAAGACACAAAGTGCGGGTTACTCCCACACTTGGGAAGTTTCATGTGCCAGATCAGGTGATGGTAACTGTCTGTTCTTAGCCTGTGTCAATTGTTTTGAAAACTTGAGCTTATTTTTTTCCTTAACTGTAGAGATTTAGTGTTGTTTTTGTTTTTCTTATGTGTGGCGCATTTCGCTATTCTTGAATCCAGAAACTTTTACACTTCCATATGCTAGAAAAGCTACTTGAGATGCTATTTTGAAATGTATGTAGCTTTTCCCTTCCATTACAAAAGTTATTTGAAGTAATGATGATAAATATTTGAGTGTAAGTGGGTGTCATAAATAGGGAAATGTTCTTAAGTGCAAAATTTAACAGCATGATCTTTGTAATAATAATTTTCTGAAATAAAATCTTAGAGCCTTTTGATGCAATTGGAAAGGTACTGTCACAAGGAACAGTCCTGTGAACACTTGTGCCTTTTTGTAGAATCATTTCCTCTCCTCTCCAGTGTGCCCAACAGTTGCTGACTGGGTGGTATTTTAACCTTAGTTTGAGGAATGCTGCCAGACCAATGCTAACTTCTTTCACCTTGATTTTGTTTTTTTTCCAGAATTTCACTAAAGTTCAAGAGAAAATTAATCGGCTTTCTTGAAATAGGTAGAACATTTACTCCAGCAATCCTGAAGAGAGCCATTTTGTTTTCTGAACAGATATTTGTGTCGCATTTCCTGCAGCCATGGCTGTTGTGTGCTTGCTATACCTTTCAACTAATTTTCTGTCACAGAAGTGGTAACTATCTTGGAATAGAGAGCAGAGCATCCAGATCAAAAAATCAAAAATCTGGATCAAAAAATTTTACATACACTAATGCGTCTTGCTTACTGTACTTCCTGGTTACCTTTTCTCTTTTTTGAGTAAAGGATATAAATCTGACTGGAATCCCTCCCCAAACATTCAGTTATCATAGAGACTGCAGTAGGAGTAGCTTAAATAATTGAAATACTGGAAAAATCAGTATAATTAGTTCAGTAATCTTCCTATTGAATGAGAAATAAGGCAAGAGATGCATGAAATTACTCTTACTAAACAAACTAATTTTATATGTGATGTAGATGATGCACTCTGCCATATTTGTAGTTTTTTCTGCATGTATGCATTGGTATCCCATAGCATGTCATTTTTGTTTTCAAAAATTAGATGCTGAAATAAAATACTAAATGTGTAAGTGGGCCAAGTTCTTTGCTGATTTGAGGAGCTGTGAATAAGGAAGTAGAGATCTTAACATTCAGAAAATATTCATTCCTTTCCTTGTCCCATTACAACAATTAACTTGTGAAGAGATTGCAGAAGAATCAGAGATGAATAATAGGTTTCTCTTTCCCCAGCTTCTCTAATATCTACTTATAGCAACTACATCAGTGCATAGAAGACAACCATTTTTTTTACTTGTGTTGTACTTTGGTTTTTATCAACCTTTGGGGAATGTAGGCAGCTTCTGCATTCTGTTGCTGGGGTTCTCTTTGGGATGCAATTTTTGAACTGATTTTTGATTATCAGAATTTATAGTTACCACGTTCAATTGCTTAAGCATGCTTTCTCCTGGGAAGCTTATGAACATAAAGAGGATGAGGACGAACGGCTTTGCCAACATAATTTTATTCTCTCTTTGTGACTCTGATGTATGCTGGAACAACTAGTAACCAGAAGCAAGAGTGTAAGCAATAATAATTTGATATTTAATGTTTTTGTAGTAGTCATTTCTTTTCACTCATTTTTCAAGCATGCTGTGTTCAGCTGGTGTTCATATTGTCTCTTCTAAGGCTGTGGTGATTTTGATGGCGGCTTGTTAAGTTTTTCTTCATACAAACTGTTTTTAGTTACAGTTCTGAGCTGCTTGTCTGGGTGCAGTTTAAGTGCCAGTCATTCAAATTCACTTTTTTTATTCCCTGTGTGCTGCTTCCAATTTATGTGAAATCTGTTTTCTAATACATGTTAATTTGTCTTTGTTAGGCTCAAGGCTTTTGTTTTCTTTGTTAGCAAAAGTTATGAATTAGTGTAGTTCCATTTTGGAAAGAGCATTTAGGTTTTTTAGAACAATAAAACTCAAATTAGAATTGCACATGTTTTTACTTGTTTCTGTTTCTCTCTGAATTATTTACTGAGAGAGATAATCCTTCCATAAAGAGCGATCAGTGCTGTGTATTTTGACTAAGGCTGTCGGAGAAATTGCCATTGTTTAGCTACTTCATTCCTTGCAAAAAAGGAATGCAGCATTCCTTATTTTTTAGGGACATAAAAAGTTTGTTTTGGTTCATTCTTCTGTCTCAGATTTACTTTGTGAACACGGATAAATCACTGCATTTGTTGGTTTCTCTCTTTCCTTTTGTAAAATGAGAGGTTTGCCCCTAGATAAGAAGACAAATAGAATGTTCTGAACAGTTGTAACACTGTCATCATAGGGGATAAATACAAATATGCTTGCTTTTATCAGTCTTGCAGCAGAGAAAATCTAAATACTTGAAATATTCTAAATGCAACCTTTGCAGTGTACTTGTGCTAGGACCAGCGTTAATATTGTTGTTCTTATTCACCTTTTTTTCCTCATTGAGATTAATGTTCTAAAGCAGTATGTTATCTGAGGCTTGTTGGTACTTGCGCGTGTGGAAGACTTTATCATTCTCTCTTTGACCACACTGAAAGAAAGATCACCTGCATCACAATCTCAGAAAGGTGTTCCAACTACTTAGTTGTGATGGAAGAATCTATTAATGACTTAAAGCGATTCTGCTTTGCACATGAAAGTTTCAAGCAAGCGTTGGTCTTGTCCAAAGAGCCAATGCTTTGCTGAAGAATGGAATGTGATTTGTTCTAATCAGACGGTAAGTGATCTTTCACTAGTTTTCTTACAGGATAGCATAAGGAGGTTTGTTTTAAGTGATGCTAGCTAAGAAACAAGGTTAATTTTTGAAGTGGAGGATATAGAAGGGGAAAAAAACCCAACAATAAAACAGTTTGGATTTGAATGAGAATATGAAGAATATGGAGAAATTCAAACTACCTATAGTACCAGACATCCTATAGGATGACTGGAAAGTTGAACTGCAGTCCACTGGCCATTTCAGACTTGCTTATGAAGGTCTACAAAGATGTGTTCTCTCCAGTAGATTTAATCATGAATTTGTAGTTGTGATAGAAGCTGTGCATTTGGTTTTTAATACTTCCATTCCCACCTTCTCTCCCTTTACCCCAAAGAACAGGAGGCTTAACACAGGACAGATGAAAAAGATGGTGCGTTGCTTTTAGGATAGTTCATGTGAATGAAATGCCAGACTTGATTTTTATAAGATAAAATCAGATGATCTTGATCTGATCTCTAAAGGTTGAAGTATCATTGAATCTCATTGAAAGTGTTGATAAATAGGGCACACAGTATGGGTTTCTTTGTTGATTATTGTGTGGTATACTTAGAGGCAGTACTCAAGTTGTGTTTTCAAATTATACTCATCTTGGAGACTGAATTTCTTTTGTCCTGTTTTCAGGCTATTTTTTACTTACCAGGATGTACCAGAAGATGAGATAAATGCTTCATCTTGCATACGCTTGACGTTGTTCATTCACATTGGTTTAACTGTAGCAGTTTATTTTGAGAAGAGTATCTAATGCTAATTTAAGAGTACCTTCAACATGTTATTTCAGAAAAAATACTTCTGTAGAGAAGCTGGGAGTCAAACTCTGTCAGAAATACAAGAGATTCTTTAAGTAGAATTTTAGATGACCTGTGAGGCATTCATCATGTTCCACTGTCTGTGAGTTTGGGTTGGGATATCCTTGATATTTGAAAATATCTTGATGGTGATACTGCTGCCTGTATGTGTGATCTCCTTAGATCTGCAGCTGTTAAAACCATTTTTTCCATATATTCTTGCAGTGACCCAGAAAGATTATTGTGAAAGAACAGATGAATATGTTGTACATGAGTGAACACAGCTTTCTATAGCTATATATTTTATATACTTCAGATAACAGTCAAGTGTTCTGTTGCCCATCAGGTCTCCACAAACTCTTGTAATCATTCCTGTTTTGGCCCACTGCAGTGTTTTTAAATGAACTTTTACAAGCTGCAGAATTTCAAAGAAGCTTATGCTGCTCACTACCTAGGTAAAGAATCTAAGTTTTACAACAGAGGATTTCAGTTTGATAGGAGAAAATGGATGACCTTTCCCTACTCTCCACTGATAAGCCATACTATAATGCTTTTGATATAAATGCACACTTGTGGCACAGATCCCTGCTGTTGTATTGTGCAATGTGAATGTTTTACAGGCTACAGTTAGTAGAAATGTCTAACTATTCTTCATCAAAATGTTTGTCTATTACACACCTGTTTTTGGAGACTGAATGTAAATGGTCTTCTCCTGGGTGACTAGTGACAGTACAAGAAGTGGCCTTGAGTTGTGCCAGGAGGTTCAGATTGGATGTTTGGAAGAATTTCCTCTCAAAAAGAGTGGTGAGGTAGTGAAACAGATTGCCCAGGGAAGTGGAGTAGTTGTCCCTGGAGATGTTTTGGGAGAGAGTAGATGTAGAATAGGGGCACGGTTTAGTGGGTAATATTGGTGGTAGATGGGTGGTTGGATTAGATGGACTTGGAGGGCTTTTCCAATCTTAACAATTCTATGATAACAAAACTTTGTGTTATTGTCCTATAGAAAAATACATAGGTTGCTCTGAAAGAAATGCCACCTATGTATTTCCATGGAAACTTCTACAGATACTCATACTGTTTGGCCTCTGTAAGTGTTCAGCAAGCATCAGGGAATGTCAATGGATGCAATTTTTTCCATGCAGGGGAATTCAGCTGTGCTTATTCTGCTGTAGATACCATGGGAATAAATAGGAAGAGTTAATTTTAGAGCAACCTGCATAGATAGATATGTCCTTATTAGTTTTGGGAATTTACAGTGCTTTCTTAGCACAGATGATATTGAACTGTTCTCTGAAGTTCATTCAAATACAGTCAACTACTGAAAATGGTATTTCAGTTTCTCATCTTGTGCTGACTATAGTGCCTGTGCCAGCTAAATTCAGGAGCTGATTTGCTTGCAAGTTAACTGTGTTCCATACTAATTTTTTGATTGGGTCTTCTGCTCTGAGAGCATAAATGAAAGCATGAGGTGTTTTGGTGTGTCACATTGTGCTTCGATGTAAGGGGTTAAAGTAGACAATTTTGAGAATCCTGAGGCGATTCCAGTTTCTTTTCACTGCCTCACTGCTTAAACAGCCTTTAGTGTTTGACTCAAGTAGCGATATTTCAATTTGTGAATCTTACAGAAAATTTGTTTAGAAAAGAAGAAATAGTCAGTGTTTCTCCAGGAGTGATAACTTGAGTCTGCTCAATGTGCAGCCATGTAGATGCCAGGAGTTGTAGGATTGTGCAGTCCTGGTGGATGTTCCAGGACTGTACATTGACACAATGTGACAAACTACTAGATTATCTCAACTGCCTTATTTTTCATCCTCTCTGTCTTTTTCTCTGTCTGATCCATATTCAAAGCGTAAAAAGCTTTGCATACTGTACATTTCATTCCTTTACTTTTTGCAGTGTGTTTTATTCCTTTGCTGTTTTTAAAATGCAAGTTGAGGATAGTAAAATGATAGCATTCTCCTAAAATACTTCAATGGTACTAGTTACATGCATTTTAAAAAATGTGCTCTGAGAAACGCACTGAAAATCTGAAAAGAAACAAAGCTAATACTGGTATTAAAAATCTGAAGATAAGTATGCATTACAACATAAATTTAATATCATTCCATCGGATATGTGATATGAGTGATAAAGGTTTATGATGGGGAAAAGAGAGAATTGATATCTGAATAGATTGAGTATTTTGCTATAGCAGAAAGTACGGTTTTCTTTGAATGTGTGTCCTGGTGGGAAAGAGTCTGATGGATGGAGTACAAACCTAGACTTCTGTTTTTCTGCCTTCAGACACCTTTCAAGAAAATCATTTATTCTAACACAGTATTTTATTTTGAAGTAACTTTCTTTTCTTTGAGCCATCTGTTTATTGCTTATTAAAAGGCAATCTATTTAAAAGCTTGAAATGCAATCCATCTTCATCGCTAAGCTTTTTCCTGTGACTCTCTGCCAGCATCATTAAGCTACATTAACATCATTCTACTTAGAGCAAGTTTCCAGAACAACTGAAAATGGATGCAGAAGAGATTCTGGTTAGTGCAAGTAGTCTGTGAATGTCTGTAAATTATTCTATTCTATCTGAAAAAGCTTGTTTTTGCTTGTGGCTTATATCTTTCCATAAGTTTCCATATAATTGTTGGGATGTTGTGCTGTTAGCCCACATCAGGACTGCTCCTGGTAGGACAATCAATAATTGTAAGCACCATGTGAATTGCCTGTTGCCTTCCCTTGTATTTGTGATAATTCCTGATGGTGCAGAGAGGAGGAGCCCATTTACTGTGCAGCTGGAGCTAGGAGCGGTGCATTAGAAGCCTGGATTGAGAAACAGGGAAGGCAGTACAGAATTTGTCCTTAAGTGACTGAGTAGGTTAGTGTCAGTTTATTTTCTATGTAAGTTTTATTAAGTTGGAAAAAAAATCCAGTAATATTTTAGTCAGAAATCAGACTTTTCTTTTTTAAAAAAACTATTCATTACTGTTTTGAGAGAGAGCTGTTCTACCAACTATTGGAGTGTTGGAAACGTCATCAGAACAAGTTAAATCCTCATGCTGAAGTATGCTGAGCATGACATCAGAAAGGACAGGAGTGTCTGGTAAAACCAAATTTGAATCAATTTGAACCAGGCAGTTTTTGACAGTATCCACAATAACATACAGGATATGTAGAGTTTTGAGCTAACCCCATTTAGTTCATATCGTAACTTCATTTTAAAGTTAGTTTATTAGGTCTTTTCCAGTAATTCTTCATGGCCTGTGACTGCTTTTTTATTTCTGTCATGTTGGTTCTTCCTTCAGATGGCTGTGAACACCTAGTATTCCTCTTTCTCATGCCAATGTACTGAGTAAATCTTTTTTTTTTTTTTTTTACTTGAAAAGAGTATGCTTTGAACCTTTCAAATTAATAGTGGAAGGAAGCTTACCTGTATGAGTGTTTGAAGTGGAGCAGTACGAACTGTATTTAGTATCTTGGTTTGGTGATGTAAAATAATTAGAGAAGTACCATTGGGACTTTTGATTATTGTGTTGTGCTTTCAGCGATCTTAAGAGTCTCATTAATTCATGAAAATGTGTGGTGAGAATTGCTGGACGTTTCTCTATTTTGCTCAGGCTGAACAGGATCCTGGAAAAACAAGCATGTTGTCAGGCTCAGAAAAAACAAGATGGCTGCAGAATTTGATTCTCAATCTTTGTTGCTTATGAGGCTTCTGATCTACTGACTAATCTACAGATGTTTTCCCAGTTAGTTTAGTGTGGTACATGTCTGCCTACCTTTTCACTCTGCATACGCCTACTTTTTATTTAAAGGGAGAATTTTACTTATAAATTATCTTCAATGCCTTTTATGCATGTCAAAGATTTTAGCAGAACAAGTAAAGTTGTCAAGACCTGTATTCCAAGAACAACCTTGTTTGTGTAGCCTCTGCTTCCTTGAATTACTGCCTTGAAATTATTTAGTTTGTACTAAGCAGTTGTCATCTACTTGAGTTTGTTCTGAAGCAGCTGTAAAATGTATCCTACCTCCACCTCCTTTTTCCTATGTGAATTCTGCATGGGTTAGTTCTTCCAAATAGTTCAACAATGACTGACCCTTGATGTTAGAAATTATTCCAGTGTGCCAAGGAGTCCTCCAGTAAATTTAAAAAAGAATATAGTGTAAAAATAATGAAGAGCTACTGATTAACCAGGACACAAGAAGACTTAAAATGTCTATTTAATGGAGAACACTTAATATTTTGGTAGGTTAGACGAGTGCCAGGTTCCAGTGGTCACCTCCATAAAACAGAAGATGGAGACTGGGAATGGAGTGATGATGAAATGGATGAAAAGAGTGAAGAAGGCAAGGCTGCTGTTTCTCAGGAAAAGGTAACTTTTCTTTGTGCCAAGGCAATCAGTTTGCAAGATGTTCTGTCTTAATTGTTAGTATTTCTGAATCTTTAATGCATAAAACTCATGTTTCACTGCATTTGTTTTCTAGTCACGAAGAGTTAAAGAAGAGGAGAACACAGAGGTAAAAACGTATCTTTTAGGTTTTATTCTTCTGAGTGAGTGAAGGGATTTCTCTTTCAATTTTTCTCATTAAAAATGTGAATTGAAAGGAGTGCATTAGTTTGATTCTGCAGCCTTGTATGGCAAGTACTTATGAGGACAGAACTCCATGCAGTTGGGCCTGTAGAAATTAATTTGACTACACATTGAATAAAATAGATAGGAAATTCAAAGTGATGTTAGTTTCCTGCCCAAAGAACTGGTTAAGATAAGTAATTTGGCCACTTTTAATGAATCTTCCCAACTGGATCACACTAATTGCTGCCTTTTGTCAGAGTGGTAATGGCTCTTCTGGAGTAGCTGAAAGATCTCCAAATAATATTTCATTGTCAGGATACATATCACAGTGTCTAGTTTGTAATTAAAATTCTTAATGCCATATGAAGTAAAATAGCTCAGTACGATGGCATAGTGGATTAATTCAGAATAATAAAATTCTATGTTGAGAGCATAGGAAGCATCAGTGCTGTAAATAATGACTTAAGTTGATTGGCTTACAGCAAAAGTGATCTTCTGTCTGAAAATGCCTGTTCCATGGGTGGTGTTGCTTGCCAGTTCACCTGTAATTAGAGGCTCTGATTTTCATTGGTGTCACGGAAATCTGCACAGAGAGGTTTTGGTTGAGAATCAAAAGGTTTCCTGCTAGATTTGGTTCTGTTATCTCCTATGATGGTCCTGGTCTTTCAGTGTCAGGGCTTGTTCATGTGCTTCAGTACCTACAGAAGCTGCCAGTCAGAGCTGAGATGTCTTGGGGCCTATGCTCTGTTCCTCATGCTTCTGGCTTTTTTCATAAAGCCTGGGGATTCCACACTGGAATTTCCTCTGCGATTTCAAATCAGTATGTACTGGACAGAGTAATACAGTGTGAGGTAGGAGTGATAGTGTGAAAGATGTGTATGATTTCTCAGCGGAAGATATTCCCCAAGCTGTGAAACCTGCTTTGTTACACTGTTAGTTCTTAGCAGATGAGTAGATGTAAGATTTTATTATGATCCAAAATAGTTATACAGAAATAATGGGTATAGTAGCTTGTTACTCTCACTGTGTGCATGTTATTTAAAAGGTTACTGGAGTTTTGATACAAGGTGGATTAAAAGCTCCCTGCTCAGTTCTTTAATATAGGCCTTGTCATTTATATCTCTGTAATTTAAATCCAGGAGTTTTACTGCTATCAGTTATATTTTAGACTGTTACTGAAAGTGTTTAAAAGGTTTTTGACAGTTAAGGGATGTGTGAAATATTCTCATGTTGGACTGTTAGTATGGCAAGTATTTCAGGATTTTTTTTTCTTTGGCCCCCATGATAATGCTTTTGGTTTTTTCCTTAATAGTCTCAGCCTGTTATTAGTGATGAATATAGTGAAGTACCATGTGCAGTGAATCTTGTCTTGAGATTAAGGTAAGAGATACTTCTATTTATTTTAACATTTCTTGTAAGGTGACTTTATTCTTGATTTCCTTCATTACTTTCATAATATTAACATAAAATAAGTGTTAACCTCTTTAATCTCCTGGTATGGCCAATATGGATAGTGTTTCTGTGACTAATTGCTGTCTTTTAATTGCTTACTGAAATAGAGTAAAATGAAAAGCAGAATATGAATGTGGCTTCAGGCTAAATGTACCCTTCATTAAGTATTTTCTTTCTTTTTTCCTTTTGCAATGCAGGATCACAGTGAGAGATTTTTAATGAGTTTCTTTCACACTTCAGCAGTCAGTCTCTGACAGAAATAAACCATAGCTGTATTACAAGTTGCCTACTCAGAATGTTTTTCACTGGCAAGTTTGATCAGCCACTCTAGAGAAACGATGGATATTTTAGAAAATGGATACAAATATGTTGTCTGACTTAAATTTATACACTGTCAAAACAAGGCACCTTTCATCAAAATCCATTTAAAGCTAAGGGTTGGTAATGCTTAGTTATGCAGTTTAATTCTTGCGTAAGAAGTATATTTCCCTTAGAAAACTTGATGGCTTTTTCTACATTTATAGCTATGTTCCTTAAATGGCTAATTTGGTTAAAAAACTTATTGCCACTTACTTTAAAACTCATTTTCATCCTCTTTGTGTTGACGAGAAACAACAGTCTCACAGACATCTTAATCACTTGTGTGAGTAAAAGTAAATGTTAATTTTATGCTAACAAAAGGATAAAAAGACAAGTAGAGAAACATTTACAGAACTCTGACCAGTATGTTAGCAGAAAATAGCAGATTAATGCACAGCAAGTGGCTTTAAAACAGCAACCTTAAATACTGTTAATAATCACAAGAAATATGTCTACAGAATGACTGCCAAGTTCTGAAATCTAGCATCTCCCCCCCCTTTTTTTTTTACTGCTTTTCTAGTGACAGCTGCAAAAAAAAATGGCTGCCAAAGGTTGTTTACTGTAGGGAGCAGTAGTAAATTTTATTGTAGGGAGAGAAAAGACTTGAAGATTATTTGGAATTGGTTTACTTGTCCTATTTACATAAAAGCCCAGTTTATGCTATCTATGTATTTTTTTATCTTTCTGCTGAATGCAGGTAGATGAAACTATTTACAAAACAGACCAATTTACACTACCACATGTGGAAATACTAGTGAGGCGCTTGGGTATTTTTAAATTATGCTGAAATATGCTGAAACCTCTAGAGTGATGAGCTTCTACCCTGTAACCTGCAGTGTTGGCGTGTCTAAAAGCCAAACATTTTAGCACAGTCAAATGCCAGGGATTATGCTTTATTTCCTGTAGCTTTTAAGCTACAGGAATTGGACTTTCCAAACATTTTGTGTGCTAGGAACTGAGTTTCCCTTAAACAAAATAGTCACGAACAGGAGATACCTTCTGGGGTCTGGGAGCACTCTTGGCTGTTTCTTGGGGAAAAAAAAACAACAATCTGATGGATAATTTTGCAGAGTGAATTTTTGCTAATTTAAGATGACCTATATTCTGGAGCATATGCTTTGCTGCCCCATGAGAGCTCTGGCCGTGTCCTGCCTCGGTGATAGGAGGTGGGCTGAATCATACATCTTTGCAGATTTTATTTGGATTTCTTTCTGATGGAAACCTGAACATATGAAAAGGATCAGAGTTGGTGTGTAATGTGTGGGGGGAGGGTGGCAGTATATCCAGTTAGAAGTTCTGCCTTATTTGGTCTTAAAGTAGGCACATTAATAGTGGGCCTGGCAGTAAGTGTTGCACCTAAATAGAGAACTGAGATTGTTTGGGGGTAGGTATGTCAGCAGCGGGCTAACTTAGGTGGTGGGCTAATTTAGGAAATTATCTATGGAAAAAGTTCTAGGAAAACAGTGATTGTGGTAACAGAATGGTGGGCATAGGATTAGGATTCTTCCTCCCCAGCCCTAAAGAGTCCCAGCATTTGAATCTTACCACTCTGCTAATTAAAGGCCAAAGGCGGGTTTGAGTCTGGCATCCCAGTGACATATTGACAAACTTGTATCAGCCTAGTTAATGTCAGAGACAAGCTACAGAAACAGCATTTTCAGAATACAGCAGGGCTTATAGCATTGTTACTGCTTAAACTATAACTGCAAAGTTTTCCACTAATTGAATTGTTGTTTGTTTTTTGTTATTGCAAGGGTAACAGGAGACATTCCTTCATTAAAAAATAAACAGAAAAATCCTGGAAAATGAACTCTCTGTAATGTAAGACATAACCTGGAGGCCCTCAGTCATGGTCAGTCAGTCCTGGATTAGTCTCTTTCTGCATTCCAGGGTGAATGAGCTTACGTTTATTGTAGTTGTATATGGGGAAAGATACTGTGGCCCCTACATGGCATTCCTTCTTATAGTTACTGAGCAACCTTTTTTGAACATCTGAAAGTAAAATACTGCTAGTTTTGGCATTTGGTAGTTGATAAAATTCAGGTTGCTGGCTTGCTTCTTGTCATGCAGCATTCTCTCAGAATTGTAATACAGTAAATAGCTAATATACTTACAGGGATTTCTGTATTTATCCACTTCCAGTGCAGACTTTAAAGTGTTTTGTTGATGTATTTCGGTGAATTGATCATTAAGTCATATAGCTGATAGAGACTTGAGCACATCAGAGGACTTTTATGGGATTTGTTAAAATGAACTGTAAGTTGTGAAACGTTATGAAACAAGCTAGCTACAGAGTGCGGATAGAAACAATTTTCTGTGATGCTTCATCAACTACTGTTACATAGCTTTTTAAGTATGGCTTGATATTCAGATAAACATCGTGAACATTAGATGCCAAATCTGAAGACTGAAAACTCAGTACATCATCCAAAATGTTGGAAGCTTTTCCTTTTAAAATAATTTGCTTGAGGCAGTAAAGTTATATGAACTGCCACAGCTTGATGAGTTCAGAACACTGGTTTAGTATGCTTTGAACTACAGTTTAAAAAAAAAAAAAAAAAGTACTGGTAATATGGTAAAAAAAATAATTGGTGATATGGGTAAAAATGTAAATACCAGCAAAATACAAGACAAATGACTGATGGTGGAGAAGATGTGAAGAGGAGGGTGACTAAATGACGAGAGAAGGTTCAAGAAGGTTTCATCTCAAAGCTGTTTTCTTTTTGTTTCCCTGAAGATGGGGTAAGGTTACATCAGCAAAAAATGAGCATCTTGAATGTGAATGAACTCCTGTGTGATGAGGGCTGGCTGGGTTGGGATGTGAGGGACAGGGCATTTTTTCCAGGATTCTTTGATGAGAAAGGAATGGTGGGGAAGTAAACTGATGACACTTGTAGTGTTGCTGACACCTTTTGGCAAGGGTGCTATCTTAGTTGGAGAGAGTTTGTGATGGAATAGTGTGACCATCTAGGGCCTTGTGGGAAAAGGAACTGCTCCTCTTTTTGGAAAGATGAGGAGAGACAATGCCTAAAAAATCAAACATTAAATGATGATGATAAGACTATGGAAAAAAATGCAAAATGATGTTCTAATAAAGATTCATAACATACACAGAAATTGAAAATGACCTTCCCAAAGGAGGAAATCTGGCAGAAGAATCAGTGCACTTCAGTAATTCTTTTGCTGGATGATCAAGTTCTGACATTTTTTCCAAAGCAGTAGAGTTAGACTGAAACAGTAATTGAGTAGGGAATGCCAAATTAGTACCACCAGCCTCTCTTTAGTGTAAATGTTGTGTTGTAGGTAAGAAGCACAATCTAAATCCTGAAATAATTTTTAAAGAATCCCATAGTGCTGTTTGTAGAAGTGGTAGCATTTAATTATGTTAGTCTGGGTAATTTCCAACTTGAATATCTGATTTTTCTACCCATAACTTATATTTAATACCTTTTCAATTGGGAAGGCATTTGTTTCAGTGAGGCTAATTTAGAGAAATATTCTCCCTTTTCAGAGTTCATGTGACATAATTGAATTTCAGGCACATTGTGACCAACTGATACCTGCTTCGCTTGCATTTTCGGTTGGAGATGGCATTTTTTTCCAAATTTTCTATCTTTTCCAATATTTGTGTCTTGATGTACTTTGCCCCAGAAATTAAATTAGCAGCAGTGTTTTAGGTAGTTCAGAGCAAAGATTGTGAAAGGACTCCATCCTTATTTATTTAAGGGACTGTGCTTGAATTTTGTAATGAATTGAAGAAACTGGCTCTCAGTTTTTGTGTGATCTGTTGCCATGTGTATAACTGTGACTCAAGTTGTCTAAGCTGTAGTTATGTTGATATGTTGGTGCTTCTTTATCCTTTGCTTCACAGAGGAACAGGCATTTGGTGTTGGGGAGGAATGAAATCTGCAGTCCAGGTTCTCTCTTATGAAGCTGCACGTGTTCCATGTCATGTCTCTCACCAGAGAATCCTGGCAGGAGCTCTGTACAGAGGCTGAAGACAATCCACTGCTGTGACGGGGGAGAGATGGTAGAAAGGAGATATCTCCACCCTTGAAATTTCCAGTCTAACCACCTGGTTTGGGAAGGTCAATATCTGAGGATTTGACTATTTAGATTAATAACAGAGCCATTTCACGTTAAATTAGGAGACTTGTTAATGGTTAATAGTTAAGAATTGCAAATTATTTGAAGCAATCTAAGATGGTTAAATTAGCTCCTCTGACAGGAAGATAATTCACTGACTGTAATTTAGAATGTCCAAGGACCTAATTTAATACAGTTCCTGCGCAACAGATGAATTAAGCCAGAGGAAGAACAAAAGGGGCAAATAGTGTTGTGTTTTTTTTTTTTTACTTGAAGCACTGGCAAACGGGATAGTTGAGTTATATTCTCTCATATGTTAAAATAGCCTGTGGAGAAAATGCCAAGGCAGAATTACACATACTGGCGTTCTGATAGTTTGTGTTATTTACAGACAAGTACATTTTCAATAAAAATATTTCTTTGATTAACGAAGCTGATTTATTACACTATATGAATCTTTGCTTTCCTGTAACTTTTGTAGTATGTGCATTTTTTATCAATTCTTGCCCATCAGGCCTAATCTCAGAAGTCAGAGAGAAGCATCAAGGATAATCAAATGCTTGAAGAGGAATAATTCCATAAAAACTGAAGGGAGTTATCTATATTGATATAGAAAAATATATAAATATAAATATATTATATATTTATATATAAAAATATATATTTCAGGCATAAAGCCTGGAAGATGGGATTGGTTATTCACTTTCTCAATGCAGGAACTGGAGGAATGTGAGGAAAAATGGCTGCTGAAAGGGGAAAAAAAAAAAAGAAGTCAAAATGTGATTAAACTTTGGGTCTCCTTGCCCCAAAATGTAGAAGGGAAAATCGTGAGACCTAAGAAATGCTTAGAAATGACATGAATCTGAGGTAGTTGCTGAATGATAAATGCTTTGTGGCTGGGACAGCAGTTGCAGGAAACATCATGTCCCACTTCGGTAGTGTTTCTTAGGCACCCACTCTGGCTGCTATCAAAAATAGGGCACTTGCCTGCAGATACCTAGTAGAGCTATGCTTAGTATTTAAGTTTGAGGCTTAATTTTTAGGAACAAAGTATTTAAATAAGCAAAACCTTGAATCTGTTCTGGCAAGATCTGGAATGACTTTGATAATTGACTTTGCATAATCAAAAACTTTCAATTCTTATTTGATTGTGCAGTTTCTGGCTTTTCTCGTTTTTAAACTTTACACTCACCTGGTTTGCAAGAAGGGGGACTGATATGTATCTTACACCAAAGGTTAGGCATTCTTCATTATTTTTGTTCATTTAGAAGGGTTTTTGTTCTCTAGTATATTTAATGACAAAATTCACAGACTAACTCCCTGCTGTGTGGTGGATTTTCAACTGGAAAGCAACAGAGCTACTCTATAGGCTGGAAATGAATCCAGTAATAAAACTGTTTGTAGAATTCTTAAAACAACTGTACCTCTGATAACACTATTGAGCACTCTCCTACATGACATTTTGTCATCACCTCTACAGCATTTGCCCTCCCTCAGGCTGCTGTGGGAATATGGTTACTGAAGTGGATTTTATTTTCACAGTATGGAGGACTTGATTTAAATAGCCCATTTAATCTTGAGTAAATCATGACAGAAATCAGTAAGCAGGAACCTTTGATTAAACTATAGATTCTAATTCTGTTTTCCATGTTTACCTCTATATCCTTCAGAGCTTGCTCATTAAAAATGGTAAATGGTGCATTTCTTATTCACAATTTAAGGATGCTTTTATGCCTTGCTATATTTTTATTGAAAATTGAACACTGAAAAATGTTTCAATTAACAAAATTTAGCTTATATACAATCACTAATGTTCTTATAAAAAAAAGTTTGTATTTACAGTTGTTTATTATTGAACTAAGGAATGTTTTGTTTTTCTTATCAAACGTAGGTTATCAAGATTTGCATGTCTAAATATTTAGATGGCAGGGAATTTAAGTGTTTAATCTTAATAGTTGTTGTTGTAAATTGTGTGGGCAATTAATTGCATGTGATGATGTTGCTGAGACTAATTTAAAAAACAGTAGAACTTTTAATTTCATTTTGTCGTCTTACTGTATATGCAAAGTTTCTTTTTTATTTTCCGTGTCCAAGAAACTTCTCTGAGGTTCAGTGAATGAGTTTTCATATTGCTCGTTTGAATGCACTGCATCTGGCCATGATCTAAAAACCTCAAGTAATATAGGGAAAAAGTGCCACTATACAACAGTTGTTTTCAAGTTTTTGGGAAATTGCTCTCCAGTGTATTTCAACCAGTGAAATAATACTGATGCTTTTCACAAATTAAAACTTATCACTGCTTAAAAAGGACTGACAAAATTATTTTTATTTTAATGAATGAGTAATTTTAGGGAAAAACTTAACAAATGTTGCCCTCTCTGCAGCAATAAAACTGATACCTCTAGCCATTTCCATCTGCTCATATGAGAGCAGATAGGTAGCGTGAGTGTCCAAAAAGATAATATAAGTGCATACTTTGTTTCATCACAAATAGGTCATAGAAACATAGAATCATAGTGTGGCCTGAGCTGAAAAGGACCTCAAGGATCATCTAGTTTCATCCCCCCTACCTTGGGCAAGGTTGCCAACTGCTAACCAGGCTGCCCAGAGCCACATCCATCCTTGATTGGTAATGCTCATTTCACTAAGCAAAGTTAAATGTGCAAGGACCTAAGCAGAGAAGTGTAAAACTGAGAAATGAGATTTAAAAACAAATTAAAAAAACACCTCATCCAGAGTTTACTGTTTGACTTAGCTTGGAATAAATCATAGAATATAATAAGGAATTGAAATTGAAGGGATTATAACTTTGCTTTGATTTAGGTTCTGGCATCGGCAGCTGCAGAAAGAGAGAAAACCCAATTTAAAAGCATGTTTAGGTATATAGATAAATCCCTTTAACATTTCTGTGTTGAGAAATGAAGATTTTGGGCTGTATATCACAGACAGAGGAAGGACCCATGTTCATATGCAGCTTCTAAAATTACAAATGCTTCTGCAGAACTGCTGTTATTTTGATGTCTATTAGAGTTTTCTCATCTTTTTCTATTGCAGAAGTCTTAAAGACTTATGTAACTTGAGACTGGTCAGCACTGATTAAAATCATAGTAAAGTTTTCTTCTGCTGGAGTAGCTGACTACCCTGGGGGCTGTGTTCTGAATTGATCATATTGCAACCCATACCCATGCAAGTAACTTGGTGACTTCCAATGGTGATGAACACATCACTTTCCTCTGTGGTTGGTGGCGAGTAGAATGTTTAATAGCTGTTGTCTCATTCCAAAAGCATAATAATCAAATGATAGTACTCGATTATGGCAGTGGCTGCTTTTCAGCCTTGAAATCGTGGTTTGGCTGTGTTTTACCATCCTTATTACCACTGCCTCTTGAAATAGAATAGCTTACAAATATATTGCTTCATTTCTCAGATTTGTTCTTTATGTAAGAGCATGTAAACATTATTAAATGGTAGTGGCAATGTTTTTATTAACTTCTTCTAACCATATTTCCTTCTTTCGATAGAGTATATGGACAGGGATAAGTTGTAAACTCATAACAGTTTCTTGAAAGCCGCTGAAGTATGTGGTAAAGTTTAAGTGGACTTCAGAGGGTAGGTATTAGTAAGATATCAACCTGAAATAGGGAGATTTTAGTCCCATTATGGTTGGTGGCAATCTGGAAGCTGGCAGATTTCTATCATCTGTTCTGCTACTACTGAAAGTTAACAAAGTCCTTCCATTTAATCTAGAACTTAACTGAAGTCATTAGAAAGCTGAAAAGAACCATCTCTCTTCACAATGCTGAATAGGCATAATCTGCTCCTGAGAGTGTGGTGGTGTGTAGTGGAGGAGCCTGGATATTGATTAGTAAATGGTAGCTGAGCGTGGCAGTGATAAACAGAAAGGGATTTATGTAATCATGCAGTGAATCCTCAGGAGGCTAATGCTGCTTTACAGTAAATACTCTCTTCTGTTGTATTTGTATGATCCAATAGGAGATTAAAAATTCTAATTTGCAGAACTAGCTTAACAAACAGACTTCCTTTTATTAGCTCTTTGGTTATTGTTCTGCTGGATTCGGGGTACATTAAGCACGTGAAAGTGAGAAATGAATGACAAGTCCTTGTGAAAAGGAAGATGACCTTTTAAATTTGAATACCAATTGGTAGGGCCAAACAATACACCCTCCTTCCCCCCTCTTATTTGAATAACAAAAGAAAACATGGAAACAAAATTCTTCTTTTAAAAAAAGCCTATTAATCATTGTCTTCTGGGCTTTTCCTTTAATTGCATTTCTTGCGTTTTTACAGGCAAAGATCTTGCCCCAGAGACGTGTAATGGAGATCAAATGGGTACATCTCCAGAATGTACAGCCTAGCTCTCACTCTGATTAGGCAGCTCCATTATTACATGAATTTCTGTGGGGTTTTTTTTTTCCTTCAGTCTAAATGAGCAGGTCATTTAAATGCTTCTGCCGTTTTAATTACAGTGGCAACTGCAATGAGGCAGTGCAAATGCTGTACTGCTTGCCCTTGTTTCCTAAGCTATGCTGAATTGCTTTTTTACTGCCAGCGTAACTTAGTTTGCTTCCGTGGTAGTTTTAATTCAGCTCAAGTAATTTTGGAGGAGAAAAGCACCTGCAAGACCTAAACTTTGAATAAGTATGATTTTTTTCAGCAAGAGATGCAGAGACAAAATGTATGCTGTTACACACACATGCACACGCCATTCTTTTCGATCACATTATTTTAAGTTTTTAAAATTTTTTTCAGGAAGGAAGACCATATACATGCTCATACTTAGCTGCTGTTGCATGCATATCACCTAGGAATACGCTCTCCCTGAGGTTTACAGAAAAGATGCTGAAACTTCCTGGAAATAGAAGGTGATTTTCAACATAACTGCAGAAGAGGCAACTTGTGAGAAAATAAAGTAGAAAAAAAATATGAAAAACTGCTTGATACATAATCAAGCTATCCTAGAATGAGTTAGAACTTCATTTTAGTTCCAATATGTAAAGTTTTCTTAAATCTTGCTTACATGATTGACAGCTCATTTTGAAGGACAGAAGACATACCAACATTTAACATCTCCAGTTTACAGTGGTGTTGTTACACAAACGTGATTTCTTAATCTCACACATTAGGCAGTATTTCATCAATGTAGATCTATCAAGTGTGTGGAATTTTTAATATAACAGGAATTAGACTGTCAAGTAGTTATTTCTAAGTCTGTGTTTTGAAACATGGATGCCTGAAATCTCTCTTCTCTTCTTAGGACTTGTCCAGAACAACCATATCAATCTAGGCAGCTGTTTATCTCTAATCTTGATCTTGGTGAACATAAGTATTGTTATGCAAATAATTTCTCTTTAAACAGGCTGTTCTAACAGGCAGGATGGGACTATGCAATGAAGTTGGCTCATGTTTTTTTTTTACTGGTTCTTTGATGAAGCATTACTTCCTAGAAAATAGGAAGTCAGCTCTAGCAATGTTTATGTGCACATCAAGTGACCCAAAACTTCACTGTGATTTTTTTCATCAGGAAATACACTTTTTTTTAAGGTGCAAAACTTTAAATTCTAAGATGATGTAGCAAGGAAGGTATCCAACAAAATGTCCTAACATGGCTGATTTGGGTGTTGCTCTTATTTAAAGCAGATCTCTTGAACTAGTCCTGTTGGAAGTGGCTGCATTGTTAAAAATAACGTATAGGAAAAGAATAAAATGCAGTGTGCTAAAATGCATGAAAGTATTTAATATTTACTACTCTTTAAATGAGATGGAGTGTCTGTATCTTTGATAATCAAGGGATATGAGTCTATAATGGCACAAAGCAAGAAGCAAATAAGAGGTATTACAAGGGGTAGCAAAAAGGTCTGAGTTTGCAATTTTAAATAGAAATAGCTGTTTTTCACAAATGCATTAGAGAAACTAGGGACCATTAAGAAATGATGAAGATGATAAAATTATTAATCATGAAGATATAGGTGCCTTTCTTCAAATCCTATTTCTGTTTAGTAGTAATAAAGCCTGTGTGTGCTGCTGCATGATAAGGCTGTAATAGGTGTAAGTGGGGAAAAAAGAAGTCCAATGAGCAAATGAAATGGTACTTGGAAACTGCATGCAAATTAATCAGCAAGCCCAAGCAGTTGTCACCAAAGAGTAGCAAGGGACCTAGAAGACTAATTTGGAGTAACAGTGACTGAGTAGAACCAGAGAAGAGTCTGAAAACTGAAGAGGCCGAACAGCTTTTAGGGGTGAAATCAAATGCATCTTCTGTTTGGTAGATAAATATATAATGGAATCAATAATTTATGGAAATCAATAAACGTCTGGGAGATAATGGAACCATAAGCAAAAAAGCTTTTAGCAATTGAATCTTGACAAACTTCCTTTGTTTTATTTCCTGAATGACAGTGTACAATTAAACAGAAAGTAGCAACTAAATTTAAAATAGTTGAGTATAAAAGTGGAGACGGCAAAGTTGGCTTGAATTTTCTTGAGTTTTCACCTTCAATTTAATAAACAAATGTAACTTATAACGTCTGTTTGGGACATTTTGCAATTTAAAAACAAAATAAGACTCACTACCTCGTTTTCATCTTTCTTTAAGAAACAGTCTGTATTGGGAGCAGCTGGTCTCACATAGCTATGTTGGTCTGCTAGAAAATGGATAATTTTTGTGAGAGTTCATAATGCTTAGTGCCTTTTTATGTGGTGAATGTTTTATGAGAGATTTGGAGAAAGGCAATTTGAGAGCCTAATGAACTAGTTTCTGAGTAGTTGTCTGGAAGAGTGCTAAATCTACAGAAGTCCTTCTGAGCTGTGAAACAAGGTACGCATGCTGGAGCAATTCAGTGTAGCTGCTAATAAGCAAAACTTCCTGATTTCCTTCTGCAGAAGTGTGAAAAAAGTTGTTTTTCCTTTAATTTGTTTCTTCAAAAGTGTATGCAGGGAGAGGGTATGTAAGTCTGAGCCGAGTCCCACGTTCAGCCAAAACAGCTTTTTTATTTTATCTTATTTTGGAGAAGTAGTCTGAATTTCTGTGAAACTTCCCCTTTTTGGAAAGCAGCAGTTTAATAAGCTTGTTAGATGTGATAAACTTCAGCAGAGTGGAGTGGTGTGCCAAAAGGGAGCTCAGAGATGGGTCATATGTGGCTTGCTTCTAGACAGAAAGCCATCCAGGGCTTTTGGAAGGGTGGAGACTGGAGAATTGAGATTTATACTAATTCTTTGAATAAAAATAGACTAAGTGCATCATTCCATATATTGGCAGCAGATTTTTACAAGTAAATGAACCTAGTAAATCTGTACCGGTCTAGCTGCATTATCCATAGCTTTGTATTAACACATTTAAACTCCCGTAGCTTTTTCGGGTAGAATTTTGGGAACCTGAAGCTTCTTCAGCTTTGAAGCATTCCATTCAGTATGTTCAGTAAATGAGTACTCTTCATTTTAAACTCTGCATGTGGCGTACTTATTTTTCAGGCTTTGCTATATTGCTTTTGTCTCTGTTGCCAATCACTGGTTTTTGTTTTCCTACATGTTGCTGTTTTTTGACTCTAATATTTTTGTAAGTATTCAGCAAGTGATAATAGCTCTTAAGGCACAGCTGGGTGTGCCTGCCTATTGGATTTAGTTTTCCCACAGCAAGACTTCATGGCCTGGTATGATAAAATCTGAGCTTGCTTACAGTTCTCCTCCTTGCTGGGGAGAAGAATAATGGACTGCAAAATGCATTCTGTTGCTATTAGCTTTTCAAGTGGATATAGCAATTCACTGGAAAAAGCATGATACAGCAATTAAGTTCATCCCCATGCTCAGTCAGATTGCCATTTCCAAAAACAAGATGGATGTCTGTTTAGTGAAGAGGCTAATGTTTTGTACATGGTAGAAATTATTAACTAAAATTGAAATGGAAAATGTGGAAGAGATGGTGGTTTGGAGCACAATATAAGATTATAAAGGAATTCTTTGAGTTGGGTAGTAAGTCCCTTACAGCTGTGTCACGAGCTTAACTGTTTGAAGTGCTCTCAGGAGCAAGCATGAAGGCAGAAAACCTTTGGTTCTCATGCTATACTGCTTATTTTATATGTATGAAGAACCTCCCTGTTTGTACTCCCACCATTGTGACAATGGTGGACAGTATGTGAAGGTATTCATTTCAGAACAGCTTTATGCACGCTATGCATCAAAAGCTGCTTTTCAGTCTCTTCAGTGAGTTTCTCTCTGTGAATTTCATCTCCGACAGAGGGCTTTAAAAACAAGTGAATATTTTGTTACTATTGGAGAAGGGTGATACGTGCCATTCAGACTATACTGAACTGTTAGAACCAGTACAGCAGAGTGTCTCTTTAAGATGGAAAGGAAAATATTTGTTAGATGATTCTATTTCATCCTTCGGGTTCTCCGGACATTTTTCAGCCTAAGATCTTTCTGTTGCTTTTCACCAAAATATTGCCATGAAAATGTGGTGAAGCCTCCTGTCAGGATGTCTTGGGAGAACGGTATTTTTCAAGTTGAGGAAAGTCCTTGTTGCAAAAATTTGGTTACCAATGCCATTTGTATTGTCTAGATAGGCGGCCTGAGTAGTTGTCACTAAAACTAGTCTGTTATTTTTTTATGCTATGTCCTATGCTAGTTTCATATTGTTTCACCATTAAACAGAAGAGATTATCATGAATATGAGTCATTAGGTGAAAAACAGCAGAAATCTAGCAATTCTAAGTAGTGTAGGTAGATGTAAAAGTTATTGGGCATCTCCTTCAGACAGTATCAAAGATGGGATTCTCAGCAGCTATTGCTGACCTGCCTGATCTGGAGTGGGAACAGGCAAGGGCCCAGCCCTTGGACACAGTGAGTGTTGTGGCAAAAATTTATGTCCAGCTGCAAAGCTAAATGGTCTTCTGGCTAGGCTCAAGCAACTATTTGCATCCGTTTTTACTAATCATGATTCTTTGAGAAAACAAAGAAACAAAAAATCTATTTTATAATTATATTTTAAAAAATAATTAAATTAATCTGGCTTTTAGCCTTTTTTTTTTTATTTTTTTATTTTCCTAGATGTGCCTGCCAGTTGAGGTAATATTAGAACATAAAGCTATGTACTCCTCACATATTTAAAAGCAATTCACATACAAAGCTGAAAATTGTTAGTTTGAATAAGCTTTTCTTCATTAAATTTTAATGTATGCACTGAATGTTTTTCAGAAACTCCAGAAAAGAACTTAATGATATACGTTTTGAGTTTACTCCAGGCAGAGGTAAGGCTCTTTCAATTGAATTATTTGTTTATTGTTCAGAAATTGATTTCTACTTCTGGTTAATATAAGCTATCTCTCTGAAATGCTCCCTAGTATGCAGAGCTTCATATTGGACTTAACTTGAACAAGAACATAAGATGGGTGTAAATTCTGGTGGCTAGGTTGCATAATGTACTGTGTACATTAGATTTTCTCTACAGTATACTTTATCAATTTTATGTCTTACCCAAGTGATCTGTGTGCTATGTAAGATCTTGTATCATGATATTTATGGCTTTGGGATTTACTTTTTTTTTTTTTTTTACATTTAGAGAACATAAGAAGAAATGGCATATGGTAGCTATGAAAATATATATGGTGATAGTGATAACATTTGAGTTTCTGTGCCCTAGGTAATAAAAAGTTCTGTTAAAAAGTATGAGGTATACACCATTTTGCAGATGTCTTCAATTGGCAGTTGAATTGCATTTGTAACTTACATCTCATTAGCAGAAATAAATTCTGGCATTGAAACTTAGGATTCCACTTGTAGAAGCTTGTAGATCTCTGGTTTCCAGTGCTAAGAGTTTTAAGAAGTCATAAAATTTATTTTTATTTGAAGGATACTGGGTATTACTCCAATAAAATATGAAAGGGGATGATATGTTGAGAAAGAAGGTATCATCCTTGTTACATAGCAACCCTTTAAGCTGTGAACATACTTCTTTTTTTTTTTTCAGAAGTCAATATACACTATATTTAGAATAGTCTTTAGACAGAGCTTCCACTTAAAAAAAAAAAGTCCAAACTGGAACAGGTATCTTTTTTTCCCATATATCATATTATTTATCTTTTGCAGTAGCTTTGTGGGTATATTCTGTTGTCTACTTGCATTTCTCATGAATTTTGGTAACAAGTAATAATGAGAGATTTCTTTACTCAGTTGGGCACAGAGCATCCTGATTTACTCACTGTTGAAAGAATTACTTAAATACTCGCTAAGCAGTTACATAAGCTATGCAAAAACTTGTACTCGGTTGAAAAATGCAGGATATATCATAAAGTACATGAGGACTATTTCTAATAGTTACTGAGATAGCCAGTATTCTCACCCTGAAATCTCTACAGAAATTCTAACTTAATGATGCTGTTTTTCGTCTATGTTTTACTTGAGGAGATTATGTAAATGTTCAGCTGCCTCAAAACACGGACTCCATGTAGACGCTGTGTTATTGTCATGTGCAGTTGAGACCTGGATGGAGCATAGGCTTGTTCCTGCTGTTTCCTACTTACTCTAAGCCTTCCAAATTCTTATGCAATAATTATCCAGTAACCATTAGTAGGCATAGAGACTTGGGAATTAAGCTACTCAGTTACAGCAGTCAACATCCATCCAAAGCTCTGAATCTTCTGGGTCACTATACATAAAGCCTGTTCTGAGCTCAGAGCTCAAAGAAAATGACTGTGTAACTCCCTTGCCCCACTGGTAATGAACAAGCAAACCCAATATTACACTTCTCTATATACAGTAGAGAAGACGGAGGCACAAGTGAAAATGCTCCAAGACAGTTCATTTTCTTGGTTGTGAAAATACTGAAATTGTAAACCATGTAAGAGTACCTATTTAAATAACAGAGAAGAAATGCTAGTGACCTGGAAAGGTCTGTATGGTATTTGTAACGAATAAAATCATCACATCATTTGCTGTGTAGAGGCTGCTAAGTTAATTATCTTGTAAAATTGTGGTACTTTTTTTCTCCCTCCAAATGAACAATAACATTGAATTCAAGCCTGTGACTTATGGATGTTTTGAAACTGAAATATATTTTTGTTATATTGTTTTGGGTGATTGATACTTTTTGTTGTTTTTCTGGATTCTCATACTTACTTCACCTTTTGGACAGACACAGCAGATGGTGTTTCTCAGGAGCTGTTCTCTGCAGGCCTGGTTGATGGCCACGATGTAGTTATAGGTAAATTACATTTTTCTTTGCAATTATGCTCTTGTGACAAGTTTGTGTTAAATGAATGTGAAAAATGTATTCTCTGTTGTTGGTTGTTACAAAATTTTCTTTGTCCTAATTTTGCTTCCATGAATGCATAGTTTGTTCAACAAACCAGTTTTGATACCAGTCAAAGAATTGTATTTTGGAAGTTGGATCTCTTCACTGATTTAAAAAGGGTAATTAATATAACAAATCTCCTGGAGGACCATTTAGAATTCAATGATTGATCATTTCTACACTAACTTAATTTTTTTTGTTTAACAATAAAATTATTCTGGAGTGGAATTATTCAAAGTATGCTTTAGCACCACTGAAATCGGTATCATGTAGAGTTCGTAGAAGTAGAAGCATACCAGAATTCAGAATCTGGGGGAAAACCGTGCTTAAAGATAGTTGGAAAAGTTTTCTGGCAGTTGAGAAGAAAGATACTTCACTATTTTTCTACTTTGTGTTTCAGTGATTTTCATTTTTTAATGCAATTCACAGCCTGACAAATATGATTAATTTCTTAAGTATTCCTTTCCCTGCAGTTGCAACTCTGCAACTCTTCTTGTGGTTGTTCAGTAGCACTAGAAATATAGTTGCCAAAATCAAAGCATTTTAGTAGATGTTAAGCATGTGAAAGCTGGAGAAATACCAGTAGTTTGATCTTTGTGTTGCAGTTGTAAAAGTTCCTATCAGTTGGTTTAGATATCTTTACCAAACCAAATCTGTGAATTCTAAAAATCAAACAACTCCTTTAAAAAAAAAAAAAAAAAAAAAAGGCAACTTTCTGTAGCATTGGATTATGCAGGCAAAGATTTGAAGGACCTGGCCACATCTGTTTACAAGAAATTGAGCACATTTTGAGTGTCACCTCCACTATAGCAGTACAGTCCTGAAAAATATTTCACTTCCTTAGTTTAAAGCAGTACAGTAAGTCATATAAAAGAACAGATGGTGCTGAAAATGCAAATCTTCTTACAAAACTCATTTTCTTTGTAAAATGATTTTGCCACCTTGTTCACTCCAAATTAAAAGGTTTATAATCTTCTTGACTATGAATAGTGGAGATGAGTTTGGTTAACCTTCTTCACCAGAAGATCTGATTCTTACAGGCTGAAAGCAGCTGATAAATTATCGCTCACTTTTCAACAGAACCATGCAGAAATTCTGTCTCTATAATATGTATTACAGAATCACAGAAATCACTGAAACATCAGGATTGGAAAAGACCTACAAGATCATCCATTTCAACCATCCACCTATCACCAATAGTTCTCACTTAAACCATATCCCTCAACGCAAAATCCAACCATTCCCGTTACCATTAATAGTTCCAGAGTCAGTGACTCCACCACCTCCCTGGGCAGCCCATTCCAGTGCCTGATCACTCTTTCAGAAAAGTAGTGTTTCCTAATGTCCAGCCTAAATCTGCCCTGGTAGAGCTAGAAGCCATTTCCTATAGTTCTATCACTAGCTACACAAGAAATTAAATCAGATTTCTAAGTTAGCCTTGTGAAAGTTGTGTTCCTGTCGTTACTTTTTAAGAAAAAAAAAGTTGAGACACATAGAAACTGTGATTTAAAAAAAAAAAAAAAGTGAAAATACCCACGTCTGTTTTGAACTTAACAATTTATTGGCATAACAGCTGATTTTCTGAATGCTTACTTGAACCAGAGTCAGCAAAAGCTGCTGTGAAAGGTATGGCCATATGTGAGCTGAAGCTATTAGTAGGGACCAGTTGACGTGCAGATTTTACAGAACTCACTGCTTAGCATCAACACATTTCACCTTCTGCGTCCTGCTGGATTTGCTTCACTTAGCACAAGCACCCTAGGAAGATTTCCATTCTGATGAGCAATAAGTTCAACTACCTGTTCTGTGGACATGTAAAAATCCCATCCTGCATGCTCAGTTCTTGCTACAATTGACTGGTTTCTGTTCTTATTGACAGTAGCATTGTTTCACAGGAGGTCCCTAGATCAAGGGAATCAGTACAAAAAATTTAGTTTGAGGAAGAAGACTGGATTTTTAATTGGCCGGGGGGAATGAGTCTTGGTGGCTATATGTAAACATCTACTTGATGAGGTATTTTTATGCAGCTGTGAAACAGCTGTTAAATCATGTGAAAGATCCGTAATACTTTCAGAATGTTTTCAGATAAAATGTCTATGAATGTGCAATATATGTATATTAGCTAGTAAACCTTCACATAGTAATGCTGTGTTTGGATTTTTTTAATGCCATAAAGGGAAGTCTAATCATATAAAGACTCAGTACTGTTGGAAATCACATAGTTGCAGTCCTGCTTCACTGTTGTGTATGTAATTTCATCAAAGCTGTAGATCTTCTGGATGCAGTCCTTAAATTTCAGAACCTAAAGGGAGCTGTCTATAGCTATTTAGAGGGAAAAAATGCTTCTTCCCAAACGAAACTTAAAATACAAGCTCTTGTAAATTTGCAGTCAAGAAACATGCAGTTGTTCTTCCCTAAATGTAACTTTAATTTTAGAAGTTTTTGTCAACAAGTATCTGTGAACTCCTCAAGAATTGTTGAAGATGTACCTTCACATTTAAATACATCAAACGTTACCTTCTGGCAAATTGATATCTGCCTTTTGTCTTCGGATCCAGACCCAGTTACCAACACTTGGTAACTAGAGAAGCAGCTTTCAGTAAGGCAAATTAAAAGCTCCCTATTTGAAAGGTCTAGTATGCTTAGAAGAAGCAGCTGAAAAAGGAATAGATCATATTTTGAAATGACATCATATTTTGATTGTAGCAAATATTTTTGCCAACATCTGATATATTTGCAATTACAGTAAATGTCATATTGGGTGGTTTTTTTTTTTTTTTCAGTTGGTTGGTTTTGTGTGTGAATTTTTATTTGATGTGGTTACTGTGGTAAGTAGAAAGGATTAATATCAGCATCTAGAATAAAAAGGTCATGGGTCTAGATTGCTAAGATGACCACAAATGCAAAGAATGCATATCAGACCAAATCCAGAATGAATGGTTTTAAGAGATGTTAAAACGTAAACAATATTAATGAAGAGTATCGAAGGACCTGAAATTGAAACATCTGATTGTCTTATAGTGTCCCATTTGCTGATGCTGAACTTCCATACTCCAATGAGAAACTGAAAAAGCAGAAGTGTAATTTATTAGTATACTGTCTGTGACAGAATCTTAACCCACAGTGACACTGATAATCAAATTCATGGAAACTATCACAGAGTTGCTCAGTGTAACCTTGCTCTTATTGTGCTTTTGCTTATATCTGGTTTTGTTTGCAGACGTGTTAGATTAATCCTCTTTGAAACTGAATGAAGCGATGCCTTTTGTTCAACTAATTCCAGCATATTTTCTGATTACAGTAAAATAAGACTGTGATGCATAAATTGAAAATGTATTGTGTAAATATATAGCTTTGCAAAGGGCAGTAGTATTGCTAAGGGTACACAAACTGGTTTAGCACTACCACTTGAGGCAGCATAGGTTTGCCATTTAATATCAATCGTGGTTTGAGATAAGAACATTTGATTTTTATGATCTTTGGGGAAGTTTACTAGAAACTTTTTTTTCTTATGTCAGTTGTTCAAAATGAATGAAATAACTGATTTTTTTTTTTAGTTGTGTATCACATTTTATATATTCTACAGCTTGATGTACTCAAACTTACTAATGAAGAAATGTCTTAACAGACTGTAAAAATTCAAGCATAGACTAAATAATTTGTGTTTACTTTCCAATTTATTTCCTGGAAAGGAAATGTACATACAACAGAAATTCTGCTGTGTTTTAAGGCATTATGTAGCAACTCTTGCGCCTTCAGTGTCTGCACATGGCTGTATTTCTCTTCAGCAAGAGATGCACATGCATTAGCAATAGGAGAATCTCTCTAAAATCCTCAGAGCTTACCTAGGGACTTAAATATTTCAACACATCTGGCTCATTTAGAGCTAATGCATTGAAGTGTGACTCATAACGACTAGACTATTGGGAGTTCTGGAGGTTTGAGATACACCCTCAGGTAATCAAGCTTTGCATCTAATTGCTCCTTAGAAGTTATTTTAGCTATATATGTCCTGTGTAAAAAGGTGCATTTGAAAAAGTATATTGTGTGAACAAGGCTGGTTTCATGCACATTCCTGCCTTACTGAATTTTCTGTGAAATTGAAACTCCGATGTTCAGGGTGGTGGAAAAGAACACTATGTTGGGTAAATAGTAGCTGTTGCTGTAATGGCTTTAGTGGCTGGGCTGTGACATGACATAAATGCATGAGAAGTTGTCAGTGTAACCAAATTAATCTGTACACACATCATTGGAAATCTGTTCATCTTAAAGGTATAATCAAATAATATTTTTTCATTATTTTCAGGGGAAAAAAAAGGTGGAGTTGGTAGTTGCTTTCAAAGAAGGCTCCTTTTTTTTCAGCACCCAGTCAAGCAGTTCCCAGTTTGTGAGGAACAAATTCATCTGTTTATCAGTGGAATTAGCTTGGGTTCTGTCTGATACAGCAGGTGATAAACCTAAAGCATTCCCAATTCTGTCATAGGTCTGAGTTGTGGTTTTAAGGTCTTTCATTTGTTTCTTTTTTCTTATTAAAAAAAAAAAAAAGGCAGCTGTGAATTTGAATCAGAACTTGTTAAGACAGCAGTGTAAGTAATGTTCCCCTTTTCAACAGTAATTTAGTTATTGTTGTTTGTTTCCTTGGCGTTCACTTCTCCTGCAAGTAGTTAGTATGTCAAAATAAGGATTTAAAGATGTACTTAAAACCTAACTCCTGAAATCAAGGCTTTTCTATGTGTATTTTTGTTGTTTGAAGTTTCAGACAAGGTATTGAAGTAGCCTGACTGCCATTTCATCATCTTAATAGTTTTGTCAGAACAAAATCTATAATTCATTTTCTATAATTCATAACAGAACTCAGAAAAGGAGAGATGTGAACATCTGATGAGGATTACCAAGTGATAATATGCATGGCAGAATGTGACCTGCTTTATTTCTGTATAGACCTACATTTCAACTCTAATCTGGCATGATAAAGATACTTGTTGATCTGGCTTTGATATTTTGACAGCTGTTTGAGAGGCAGCAAAACCTTTGTCTAAAAGCCAGCACTTGCTTTCTGTGTTCAGTCACTGGTAATGACTCATGTATAGAAAATTTATAAGCTTGATATATTGTAATATCTCAGGCTTGTTAAACATTCTTACTAGCAGTGTTGGGCAGCAGATCTAAATTTTTGTTTCAGATGTTAAATTGAGACTGTGCTGTGGCTTAGAAAACTCACGTTTATCAAAACACTTTTCTTCAAAATGAAGGGGAAATTATGATTGTATATTCATACCTCACCCCTCTGAATTCTTCTAGGTATTGTCTACCTCCATTAAATGCATGTGGAATCTAACTCTGGAATACATAAGAATTTAAATATTCAGATATGTTCTACATATCTTTTTATGACACTGTTTTAAATGTGCAGTAGTTCAGCTAAGACTTCTTCACACACTATGGGAGAACAAAAATATCATCAAAACTCAGTCTTCCATTTTTTATAAGCTTCTGGGAAGTGGTACCATTTGCCTTTTACAATTATTTAAATTTAATAAAAAGTATCATATTTTCAGATTATTTTCTTGGCAGGAGATCTGAAAGTGTTGAATGTAATACTTCAGAAGTAGATACTAAATAATTACGAATTTGGGTGTTTGATAATCATGTGCTACTGGAATTGAAATAGGTATGTTTCTAGCATTAAAATTATTTCTTCTTCCATCTCAGTGTAGTACTTCTGCTTCATAAAATACATTCTTTCAATTGGATGGAAATTTTTCAGATACGTTATCTAAAAAAACATCTTGTATATTTTGTCACTCCTCAGTTTTCCAGTTTTTGTCTGTGACCTCTGGGTATTAATTCTCCATGTTAGTGGATAGTAAGGTGAAGGGCTTTAAGAGCTATTCTCATTCCACAAGCTCTTTATTGTTGTGGATTGAGGGAGGATAAATATTTAAGGGCTTGATTTGTTCTTAAAAGTCAGTCAGGAGTATATGCCCCTGATGCCTCTTCCATGCCTTTGCCTCTTCTGCTCGAGTAACATGGCATAGCTGGTTATTATCCATAACTTTGGTCTCAGTTCTCTTCTAGCCCTTGGAAGAGGATACACTGGTGTCAAGCTACTAGTTAAATGTCCTTAAAAAGTCTTCTGAAAGATGTTGAATAAGCTTAACCTTTTGCCTGGCACTTCATGCACAAAAGAAAACTTGCATTCCTGGTTTCTACTGTGCCTGCTGTACTGGGACTTAGAAATCATGTGAACCTCGGGGCTTAAGTGGTTTTAATAATCACTTTAAGCTGTGGGAATTGCTGACCGCCATGTAATTGCAGTCCTGTTCATAAAGATACTAAAGGAGATGTTTTCAGTTTTCCACTGCTCAAGTAGGAACTTTGGCCCTCTGTTATTCTCTTGATGAATGCTGTCCTCCTGCAACTGTGTTTTCTGACTGTAAAGCTGCAAGTCAAAATCTTGGATATTAAAGGATCAAATTTGAAATGGAATAAATCATTTCCACTGTCTTTATATCTCCCGATTCAGCAAAGAGAATTCAGACAAATTTGTGAGCCTTAATCTTCCTTTGATAAATTCCTAATGACAGCCTCTTCATAAATAATACATTTCTAAATGTTTTTAATGTTTCTCCCTTATCAGCATCCAGTAGCATCCTCAGAAAATAGAAGCCAAGCTTGCTGTTGATTTCTCTATTTTGTTTCATTTCTTTCTTATGAGAATCGTGTCTAGCTCCTTGCAGTCCTCCAGCAATAAACACTTGTTAAGTTAGCTGTCACAGACCTCAAAATGCTTTAATATTTCCCTTGCTACTGTTCTCAAGCAACATAAACAAAAGGGATTTTGACTAGCATCATGAATGAATGAATTAATAGAAACATTCCCACTTATAAGACCTTTCTGACCTCTTTGGAAAGATTTTTAATCTTTCATGCAGTTTGTGAGCTATTGAGAAACACTAGATAGTAATAATCGATAGATCTGGAGGAATCGTTTCCAAAAAGCTATAAAGGTTGATTGCTACAATTGTTTGCATAATATACTATAATCCAATGCTGGCTAGGTTTCAAAGCTTGGTTTTGATTTGGTTCTGATCTTGCAAATGCATGAAAATCACTGTGCAGTGTGAAATACAAATGAGTATTTAGATTGCGATGGATGTCTTGCAATAAGTGAAACTGCCTCATGAGTATGCATCATAAATTCAGCTCTTTGGAGAAAAGCTCTAATTTGTCACTCAGACTTCCTGCTTCTTGAGACCTGCACAGGAAGATACAGCATTAATCCTCAAATCGGTAGACTCCCAAGGCAGTTATTAAGTAGAACTCATGTATCAGATGGGAATCGCAAAATAAACCCTGCATCTGGGGGAGAGGTAATATTTGGAACAATCAGGGGAGAACCAATAAATCTGTGGTGCTTTGAGTTGGGCCTTTCTAATAGCAATACATTTGGATGAAGTAGGGAGCAGCTGAAGGTGGCTGCTTCTTGCTATTTCTTACAGACTGTATTTTGGACTACATCTAAACAATGTTACTTTACATTTATTAAACACATTTTTTTATTTTCTCAGGTTTTTTTTAATGTCAGTAATTTTGTACTTGAATAATGTTTGCTTTTCCTTGTATATGAATATATATGCAATAGCTCTCCAAATTGTCAAACCTAGTGTCAGAAGTTCCCCATCCATTTTCATCAAGTGGAAAAGTATGCAAATGATTATCATTTTGAGAGCATCACAGAAATATTGTCTCAGACACTGGATGCTACTTGTGTCTGTGTTTATGCCAGATGGCCCTGGCTCATTTGGCTGCACTGGCATTGTACAGGAAATGGTTCTACTGTATTCATATAGCTTTATTTACTGTCTCATTAATTTTAACTTTTTCAGAAGTTTTCCCTATTCTGAAGCCATTAAGGTTAGATTTCATGCTGTGTTAAGAATTCTAAATAACCAGGCAGGCTTCTGTCACATTAGAGAAACAGCTATTTGAGAATGCCCCACGTACGCTTAGTCTGTTATGGATATATTTTTTTTTGTGATCTTGAAGATAGCACTTTCTGTTACATTGGCTTGTATTGATCACTTATTTAAAAATTATCACTGATGTCAGCTGAAAATGTACAGTAGGGAGCGTTTTGTAGTATATGCTAAATAAATGTACGTGCTAGAGGACACTGGCTATGAGGGCTTTTTATTTATTACATCTGCAATTACCTGTCTGTTGTGTATTTATCTGCTGGTTTTGACCTTTTTATCCTACTGTATGCTCCGCAAGTGCAGACACTTACTCTGACAGAGTGACACAACCATTTGTCTCTGAACAAAACCTGCAAGAGAACCTGGAATGATTTGTGGTGCAGGGGTTGATTATATGTCCTTCAGAAGCCTTCTGAAGCAAGCTGAACAGCACCTCATTTATTGCTGTAAACAACAAAAGCCTATTGTGCTAACTGCTGCTAACATTTGAAGAGGGTATTTGCTTTAAGGCGTGATTTGAAGTGTGCTCTATTTACTTGTAGGTTTTGCTGGCAAAGGTTCTTCCATCACTGCTTGATTCTGTTGTGCAGTTATCTGGTCTGTGTTTCTTCTGACTTGTATAGTAGTATGGCCAAAACTTCTTGAGAATACACTTTGCAAAATAAAATATTGGATGTAGTATATTCAGGCCCTAAGGAAGCAGCAAATTCCTGACAAGTTTTTCAAACTGTCAGTTAGTACTGATTGTAGACTACAGTGATAATCTGCTATGAATTTCAGAAGTACAGTATCCAAGGCATGACTTCAGAGTACTTCAATGAAAATGGCTTTGTCAATTTAAACTGCAGTTATCTTAGAGATGAGGTGTAAAGTAGAATCCAGAGATGTGTTTTAAAATGTCCCCGCTTTTCAAATAGCATAAGCAACAGTGGAGAGAATGATTCCTCCCTCCTCAGCGCCACAGTCCTCTGTAAGAACTCTTAGGGTAAACCTGTTCTCACCTGATAAAGGAGAGCATTACTGTATTAAATTGACTTTGTCTAAGTTGCAAAAAAAATTGTTGAGAGCATGGAGAAGGAGAGGAGGGGGGAGAGAGAGATAGAGAGATGGATACTTTTCTCTCTTTTCCCTTAGGATTCCAATAGCATTTCCAGATGTGATTGGATTCATCTGCATTTAGTAACTTTAGGCTCATTTTTTCACGTCTAAGGAATATGAGAACTTTTATGTAACCTCACTGGGAGGGTTAGTGAGTCAACATACTAAATCAGTTTCCTCAATGAAAAAAGATTAAATTTGGTACCTGTGGCCACTTAAGAGCAGTACTGCTTAAGAGAGATTTTTTTTTTCTTTCTTGATACAACTAGTAATTCTGAACAGGGCTGAACAATAGCAGCAGCTGCTTGTATGTGGGAACATTGTTTATTGTTGTGAGCATATCTGATAGGAATTCCCAGGTATCTGTCAAGACACAGCATACTTCATCATCCAAATAACAGTCCTAAACTTCTGAAAATAAATATGTAATAATAGTATTAAATGCAACAAATAGCTTAATTTAATTTCATTTAAAATTGGCTGAGTATTCCATTCTGGAGCATGTTAACTTTCATTTTTGTAACCTTGAGAAGGTCACCTTTGTAGTGAAGATGGCATCTCAGACTTTCTGGGCAAGTAACTGGAAGCCCTGCAAGCTGGTTGTCATGAAGGATTTTCAGCTGCTTGGATGGCTCCTGCTGCCTGTGCTTCAGGCTCTATTTCTGGAAGAAAATAACTAAACTCAAGATACCATGGACACCTGCAGTTTTGTCATTACTGCTATTTCTTTGTAGCTATTTACATCAGGCACTGAAAGATTCCAGTTATTAGTTGAGTCAACATCTTTAAGCTGTTCAGCATTGGGCATGCCTCTACTTACTGAAGTACCTAAAACCATTGGCGTACTCTAAGGTGCAAAGGATCATCATTATCTCTAAAAATAACAACCACATTTTTAGTTTTCTGAAATGCAGATTTATGTGTTCAAACTCAGGCTGTTGGTTGTAATTTGTTGGCCTTGTGTTCTTGGAAAGGACAAGACACACCTAGCAAGAAGGCGGCAGAGAGTTAAGAAAACGAACAAGCTACAGCAGGACTTTGTGGTTTTACTAGGCAATTAGCATGTTTCATTCTTGGTTGATAGTGACTTTGATTTTCAGATATTGCAGAAGGAGACAGGTTTGTTTGGTTTTTTTTTCGTGATATGACTGGTGACTTAATAGAATGGTACTAATTTCAATATTCTGGCAAACTCATTGCCAGAATGAGAACTTGCTATTCTAGAAAAGCCATAAAATATATAACAATACCAGAAGTCACTAGTGAAACACTCATTTTACTTGAACAATGCTGAATGTATATAACTGAAATTGAAAATATCTCTTTGGGAGACTGCAAGTGTTTCTATTTCTACATTAATTTTTATTCTAATATTATGGACTCTGTGCAGGTCTTCCTCTTCTTCAAGTGTAGCCTGAAAACATCTGGCATCATTCTTAAAATTCTCCTAATCTTCTGTTTGATTAAATACACCCCACAGTAATTGTGGCCTATCAGAGAAACAAAAATAAGGGGTATTTCATATTCTTCCATGTGATGCTTTTCCAGCATTTTATATGTAAAAGCTTTTGGCTTGCATTCATATTGAAAGTCGAGGCAAACACAGAAAACTGTAGACTGTAAATAAGCACTGTTCTTTGAAAAGCAGTTTTTCTTCAAGAATGTCACCCACCTAAATATCACTTCTTTTTTATTATGGATTTTAATAAAGATAAGTAAATAGAATTATTTGCATATACATTTACATTAAGTACTTACATTTATTGTTTATAGTTTATCTTATGCAGTTTTTGCTTTGAAGATTTGAATTTCTTCTTGGTGAAGAATCTGCAGGAAGGCGTTAAGCTTTTTAAGATTTTGATGCTACTTGTGAAGACCTCAGTGCATATGTCCCCTGTGTGATAGTTTATTAAAACACTTGCTGATAAACCGGGCAATATGTGCAAATGTAGGAACAGTAATTTTGCCTAAAGGCAGGTGGCAGTTCTTGCATTCAGGTACAGTGGCCAGGCAGCATGCTGACTTGCCATAGTTGTCCTGCAGCTGGGTAACATTAAGTGAACAGCTGCTCCTCTTTAAGGCAAGTGCCCATTTGAAGTTCATCATTTTATAATAGGTGAAGACCTGAGAGATCCAAGACATTATCTCAGTTTGTAGCTTTGTATCTCTATTTTGGTGAAGCCAGCTAACAAAAGCTGGATAACTTCTTCCTTTGTTTATTTTAAAGAGATGTTTTATGGGGCTTTGGGTAAGAGTGAACTGCTTTTAAATGCATGATCTTATTTCATAGGTTTTTGAAGACATACAAGCTTGAAGATATTGTGCTGTGTTTGCGGGAGCTATCACAGCACAATTTTTTGTGAGATTCTTGTGTAGATTCTTAAATATTAATTGTAGTAAAAAGCATTATCCGTATTTGCATCTGTTTTACTAGGTAGGAGGTACTGCAATAAAAAATGACTTACTGATTGTGTAAGTGAATCGTGTGATTAAAATAAAAACCATTTGTAATGACTAGAATAAAGAAGATTATGAATAACAAAGCTTTAAAATTGGAAAGACTTTCTATTGTAATGACTGTTGTTGAGTTCATTTAACTGTGAAGGTTAATTATTTGTTCTTTCCAAGAAGCGTTCTGTACAGAATGTACCTTGTGCTTATTTCTTAAGATTTGTTTTTAGTTTCAGACATCTTTTCATCTTCAATTGAATTTGTACATGTTTTCTAACCGTACTCTGGGTCATCTATATGCTACAGAGAAAATAAGACCCCCAAAATTTTGGTTTGCATTTATTGGAGACAGAGCTTACGTTGGCATACTTGTTTACCTCTGTAAATTCACTAGCCAAATAGTGTATTTCCCTACATGAGGCCAAGTTCCGTTCTGCTTTGTGCAGTGGATCATACACTACCAGGCACTAAAGTGGAAACTCTTAATGTGGCATTAGAACCAGTGGAGGAGGTAGAACCTGAATTTGATGCGTACTACAAATCTATATGTGACAGCAGTACCTTCAGCTTGCACATAGGTTTGCTGCAGTCTTATTTTCCACCTTACAAAATCTGTGTCAAATACTATTTACAGAGAACATCTATCTTATGATACTTACCTATTCAGTGTACTAAGAAATCTGTGCTTCTTAATGTGTTTATTTCTTGTCTCAGTAGCTCTGCAAAGCTTGGAGCCTTTTTCTTATGTTGATGTCTGGTTAATGATGCCTTGTGCTTATCAGTCACTTTTGAACAGAGGCACTCCAGTTACTCCGTCTGAACTCAGCTAAGGATCTAGCATGAAAATGCGGAACAAGTTTAGGAAACCAACAGCCAAAAGGCAGCTAAAGTTTTTTGATCAAGATAAATGTTAACAACAGTGTATACAAAAAAAAAAAAAAAATCACAACCATGAGAACCAACACTGCAATTTAAAATGCATGTTAGGTGCTTTCATACAAAAAGAGTTTATTTTTTTCCCTCCTTTTCTGTTCTCTTGATCTCTAGATCTAGTTAGTGTTTACTGCTGTTGCACTGCCAACCTTGATCAAGCTTACTGAGAGCAGTTTAAAAATAACTTTCACTGTTTTTTTTTTTTTTCTGCTGGTTCACTGACCTGTAACAGATTTCTATGGTTCTGTATGGGTACTATTACTGGCCTGGATAACAGTCAGAAGCATAAACGTACAGCCAGATGAAGCAGCTTCAGAAACAGAAATGTTCTCTCATTAAGGAAGCAGAAGATAGAGGAGAAAGTGAACTCAGCCTTATCCTAGAATCCTGTGCTGATGGATGCCCAGATTGTTGGCAGAACTGAAGCGTAGGTCTTGACAGCTGTGGTTCTGCTTATCCTTTGCTACTTGCTTGCAACTTCTCTTGCTCTTCCATTTGTCAGGTTGTTAAGCAATCTTAGGCAGTAGACTAGGCTGAAAATTAGTAGATGAGTTTTTGCTATCACTAGGATTTCCGTCTGACTTTTTTCTCTGACTTAATTCACAGAAGCATAAAATAACAGCAAAAGAGAGGAAACAGGTTTATGGCAGTCTGACTGCTGTCTGATATCCGCACTACAAGTGGAGAGTAATTAAATGATTCAAGTGCTAATGTGCAGGCATGTATGCATGTGTAATTAAGATGATAATCCAGTATGAACACAAGCTCTGATGCTATGTTGAATGCAGTTTTCTGTAAATCGTTTTCTTCATACTTTATTTTACAGTTGCTGCTAACTTACAGAAGATTGTAGACGATCCAAAGGCCTTGAAAACATTAACTTTTAAGTTGGTAAGTGAGAGTTGGTAATGACTCATACAGTACATGCAGCTTCAGAAACAGAAATGTTCTCATGTTAAAGAGCAGCCTGTTGATTCTTTCTCCAATAGTTTTAAATGCTATGCCAACCATTTGGCAAAAACTGAAAAAATCTTTCTGACCTTCTCTATATCAGTTAGAAAACGTCATAAGAAACCTGCAGCAGGTGTGGTGCTCTGACCACTGCCCTGAGGAGCCGATTCCAAAGTCTAGTTTGTGCAGTAATTTCCTTTCTGAATGCAGGTAGTCCTCAAAGAACTTAAACCATTTCCCTTACACAGGTTCAAATAGTCTAAAAAGCCTGAGAGGAAGAAAGAAACTAATTATTGTAACATTAGTCCAGTTTGTGTTTTATCTCATTTTCACTATTTTGTTGAATAAGTGTGTTGACAGATGAGATGATTGAAATTACTGTGTGTGAGAGAGAGAGAGAACCTGAAACCAGTTTTGACAGGACATTAGGGATATGTACAGTCATAACTCCACAGCTCCATAACTTCACAGGGGGAGGAACTCGCATCAGTTCTGAGAACACATTGTTCCAACTCCACTTCTACGAACACCTGCCAGCATTTCAGTTAAATGCAGATCACCCTTTCTACTGCTCTCTTGTCCTTAGTTCTTCCCATCAACCTTCTTTTAACTGAAAATCCACAATTAAAAGTTTATCTATATAGTATGTCAAACCACAGCTATATGCCCGTGACTGTTTTGAGGTGCAGATTTTGCCTTGGAATATGGATCCCAGTTTTGGCTGATTTTGATGCCATCCTGATGATTAATAGCTTAACATTCCAAAAAGTTAATTCAGAGTACATGTGCTGTGTTTGTTTCTATGTCTTCTAAAATCAAGTTGAAAAATATGGATACCTAAAGCTGTTGAAAGGTTAGCCCTATAAATACCAAACTCTTACCAATTAGCTTTCAGCACCCCTTGCTGAGAATGGCTCAGACACATGTGAAAGACTAGACTGAGTGTCTATTAGGTAAATAGGTCTCCAGAATCATCACTTTGGTTATAAAAGCAGCTGCTTCTTACGGGCTGTAGAGAGCCATTTTTAGAGTTGATGATAATGTGTTAATTCAGGATTGTTCTTCTCATTTTTTAAATACAGATTTGAGTAGTTTTTGGCAATTACATAATTTAGCTTCATTTTTCTTCTGCAGTCCAGTCAAGTCAGCAGAATGTGTTTGCTTTTAGGAGAGGATTGTGGTGTGGGACATGTAACTCAAATGTCCCTTACAATCTAAATACAGCATAAAAGCTGATGGTGTTGTTTGTTTTTTTCTTTTTTTTTCCCCAGATAATCTGTTCTTTCAGTCTAAACATCTGACTATGATTTTATTATTCAGCTGATCGCATCTCAGGAAAACCATTTAGAAACATAGATATACCAGAGTCTATATAGAAATCTGCTGTTTCTAAGTCATGCTCTTTAATTAGAGGCTTTAAACTTCAAAATTTAATATTCCATAGTATTCAGTTAATGTTTGTATATGTTGAAAACAAACAAACAAAAAAAAACAACCATCTAATTTAGATTGGGATATTTCTGTGTTTCAGCTGGATTTATTACTTAAATGCTGGGGAGCAGTCAGTGTCACATATTTCAGATTCCAGTGAGAGAATACTCCTAGGCTTTACCAAGATCAGAATTAATAGTCAGTTGTAATTCAGTGTCTCTTTCCCTTCTTAAGGTAAGTTCTACTGGCTAGGTAACAGTTCCTGAGGTTAATTTTTTATCAAAGTTTCTTCCTGACATTTTTAACTTACTTCCTGGAAATTGAACATAACCACAAGAAGTATCTTAATTTATTCTTACCCTTGATTTATTTAATTCAAGTTCAATTTCTACCTGCTGGAGTTGCCTAGGAAGACTGTCACTTGTTTTGTCACCTCTTAGCAGGATTTGAGAGCACTTGTATACGATTTGATTAAAACACATTTTCTTGGTAAATATTTCATGGGGATTCGAAGTCTAAATCTGGTTAATCCTATATCCATTCAGAGAATTCAATTGAAAAGTGTTCTTTAGTTTAGGATTAGTTACTATTTGTGGACAAGAAATCTGGTTAGTATCTCACTGCTTGCAGATTGCTTTTTCTGGTGTATTATTTTTGTACACACAACAAAGCATTTCAATCTTCTGGGAAACAAGAAGAACCTGTGCCTTAACTGTATTTGTCTATAATGAACTTCTTTATCATTTTGGCAATAATTTAAGTGAGATGTCTGAGTGTTGTTAAGGTTTGATCTCCTTTGTGTCTATTTAAATGCATCTTTAATCTTAAAATGATGCAGTTCTACAGAACTTATATAGTATTGAATCTCCTTTAGTTGTCTTGGCTTACACAGAATCAAGGTTTTTCTGCATGATTCCGCTGTCTGCACTTAGGGAAGGAGGCTGCTTTAACACACAAGTAATCTTGACAATATGCAATGTAACAACATTATTATGTAGCATAATTAGCACTTTATGTAAGGATTTTACAGCTAGTTAGAGTGTAGAATGATGAAAATAATACTAGCTCCTTCTATCATGGTAGTCTACATACAAAATTCAAACTTCGTTTAGTAAATTTTAGTAAATTTACTGAAGCAAATTCCCAATTAATAAAACATTGAGGTATCATAATTATGATCGATGGTGATGACTTCAACTTGGTACTTCACCAGGATAAGACATCTTAAATACAGTGTGAAGAGAGTGTAATAAAAGAACATTTAAAGGAGTAGCTTGATGTAATGTTTCCACAATTACTAAAGAAGTTTATTTTTGGTTGTGAGAATTCAGTAGATAATGTCACTGCGTAAACATTGTGTGCGTTGTCTGAGAACGTTTCTCCTGATATTGGATATGCACAGACCAAATTGTATGAAAAGGTTCAGCTGCAAAAAATTGAGGGTGTTAGAGGGTCAAGAGCATTTGTATGGAGTGAACCAATTATTCTTGGGGGGGAATCTGCCAAAAAGTCCAAAGGCAATTTTACATAATCTGCCATTACACACTCAATATTACTTCAAATTATTTACCACATAGGTAAAGAATGAATTAAAAAATGTACTTTCTGAGCTATATGGTCTGACTTTGTATTTAAAAATCAAAGTATTAAAATATTTTGCCTATATAGTGTGCGTTATTTTGAAGCAGACTTAAGGCAAGATATTTATATTCTTACTGTTCTTATATTGCAAAACTAAGTAGATTTGTGCCAGTTTGTACTGCAACAGACATTAGTAAAGATTCTGAATTGTTTGATCTGAATAACTAGATGATACAGTCAGAAAGATGTTCTTCTGCAACCATTAGGTTTTACTTTTTGTAAACTCCTCCAGTCTCATGTTGCAAAATTCAGTGGGTTGGTATTTCAAGCAGACTCGATAGCTGGGGTCATAAGGGTTTTTCAGACATTTGGTGTCTGCAGCACACTAGTAAAAAGTAGATTCTGTACATGTAGGTTATTTGCTCTCCACAAGTGAAAACAGCATGCTCCAATGAAAAGCATATTTGGCTCTGGAAAGTTTGAGTTAAAGAATTTTGGTCTTTAAGTGACCTTTTGGAATAGCTGCGGAAAGCGTTTTGTTTCTCATTTGTTCATTTCCCAGCCTTTCTTTTCTTTTTTTTGAAATACAGATTTAGCTAAAATGAAGGATGCATTGACTGACGCTGACAGAAAATACACCAAGCAGTCTGAGAGATTTCCTTCAAGTAAACTGTTTGCTCACTGGGTAGTACAAGGAAATTGTAAAGCCAGGACTGTCAAACACTCCTTTTTAATGTGATACACTAAACATTTCTGTTTGTACTTGCAGGCCTCTGGCTGTGATGGCACTGAGATTCCTGATGAAGTGAAACTGATTGGGTTTGCTCAGTTAAGTGTCAGCTGATGTCTGTCTCTTGACCCCAAGCCGAGTTGTGAGATTGCGAAGAAGCCAGCTTAGATGCAAAGGAAAATTAATGCACCAAACACTGAGTTCTGCTTCATTCTCTAGCAATTCACAAAGTCAGAATGAGCAAAGCCCACAGTTACACCGCTGCTGCTAACATTCAAAATGCTACTAAATGTCTCTTAGCAGTTGATCTGGATTTCCCCTAAGTGAAAAGCCTGTGGAAATGCACTCAGGTGGCTATATTTATTGGTTACAAAAGGAATTTTTTATCTTCTTTCCTAAAGTTTTGAGTGATACTATTTTCCTGTACTTGTGGATGATAATACTGCCTCTGTTATGTTATATTTAGAATTTAACATAAATACAAAAGTTGAGAATTACTAGCTGAACTTGAATTCTAGTTTTAAAACTGACTGTGAATTTTATTTTTCATATATTTATGCATTACACATCCTAGTAATAAGAAAACTATTGGACTTGATCACATGCTATTTGCAGTTAATCTTTCTTTATTTAAAAATGTTTTGGGTATATCTTTGACATATTCTAGGGCTTTTTTTTTTTTCTTCAAGTCAAGTAGGCATTAGTAAGCTTTGATTGTGTCTAAAAACCAGTCCACAAACTGATTGTGAAGGGTGTGGGAGGTGCCTTGATGACATTAACATTTTAAGTATGTGCCTGAGGCTGCTAAAATTTAGAATAATCTCAATTTTCTAGAAATACCATGTGTATGGTACTATATATATATAATCTGAGCAAGGAGAGGTTATATGGTAGCAAAGGTGTTAAGACAGTTTTGATTGTGCTTTTTTGAGGAGTCTATAAGCTAGAACTACTTTAAACTATTTGGTTAAGGTAGACTGCTTATTGTATCCATCTCTGATTTGACTAATCCTGAATGATAGGAAATGGTTTCATACAGGTGATGAAAACTTGAAGAATAGAATTGAAGCTTTACTTGAAATTCTGGAAAATGCCAATGTGGAGTGAAAATAATAGGGCTTTCTGCAATGATTCAGTAAAACTCTGTTAGAAAGAAAACATTTCTGATCCAAGTAGTCTTATGCTTAACCTGTGGTCTAGATGTTATGGAGCTAGTGAATCTTAGGAAGATTATCAAATCTGGAGACAAGTTCCTTGGACATTACAATTTAAACTACTTCCTAGCTAATCCTAGATAAACGGCAGCTCTTTAATGTACTGAAAACAGCAAATATATATTATTAAGAGAAGTTATTTATAATGCCTTGTCATAATTGTTGAGGTGTTCTAGAGCCACTTGCATACGACTCAGTGTAATTCCATTCCATCCTCTTGTTTACATGATTACTCCAAGATGACTGCAAAGGATAAAAATAAAAGCGTATTGCACAAACACAGTTGAATTTGCTTGCTCTGTGGACATTTCTGCTGTTGTGTGATGTTATAAATGTTGCTTGCTTTTATTTAGCTGATGAGTGGCACCCGTGCAAGGGATTTAACTCCCTGTGTGGGGGAGCAGAAATGGAGGAAACACTGTTTGTCTGCTCCCGGCACTTTGCTGAAGCCATTTGTAAGACTTTCAGCTCCTGAAGTGTTTATATTTCCATAAATTATTCTGGGGCAAGATTTTTATCCTTGAGGGATGTCAGTGTCAAGGAGTAGAGGGAGGGAGCAGAATGGGGCCCAGGGCAGGGCTGGAGCACTGTGACCTGCTTCTTCTGGCCCAGCTATGGGCTGATGGCTGCAGCTGCTGGGGCAGTTAAGGCCCTCCCCAGCTGGCTGGTACCCTCAGGACCAGCTGTGTGGAAAGCCCCATGCTCAGGAGCAGGCTTTAGCAGTGTGGCTGCTGGAACTGTGTGTGGAAGAGTCCTCTGTTCTGCAGAGTTAAGCCTGGCCTGCAGTGGCTGAAGAGAGCCAACAAACGGTAAGTGAGCCTTTCATGAACAAAAATTGTGTCTTTCCCTAGCTGTGAGGTGCTATTGTGGTGTTATCATCTCTTCCACATCAGCCCTGTCACAGGCCTGGTACTGTGCTGAGGTGGCTGAGGGCTGGGCTGCCTGCCTTTGAGCTGGGGAGAGCTGCAGTGTAGCACAACTCACCATCAGCCTTTGTACCACAGTGGGAGCAAATCAGAAGGCATTTTACAAGTGTGCTTCTCAGTGAAACGGTTTGTTCCCTGCAGCACTGAGGCTGGGTGGCTACTACCAGACGGAGCTACGTTTGGGCCTTTGCTGTTTGATTATTATTTTTGTTAGATATATCAACTTATGCTCCTCTAAATGTATCAACTAGTGCATCTGCAAAGTAGTTAGCAGCCTTTTTCAGGCACGCAAATGAACATTCAGGGTAGCTTGTTGTTTTCACTGGTCTATAAATGAAGCTGGAATACATTAGCTGAGGAGAATGGCGTGCTGCTCACCAGCCGCCTCTCATGAGGGAAAAGGTGCTGCAGTGTGAGCAGCAACTGTCAGAAGTGCTGGTGGGCCGCTGGTTGGGACTGCGGGAGGTATCTAAATGAGAAGGAATGTAAATATAATCAAAGCAGTCAGCAGCACTGTACGCAGATAAATCTTCAGTTGTTGCTCACTTGCGGTCTGAAGCAGAAACATGGAAATGCTTTGCTGAGCTTCCTTGGCTTAGTGAGACAGCAAATTCATGCAACAGTGCTCTTTGTCACAGCTGTGGTACTGCTGCTTTTTAATGCTTTTTTTTGTTGTTGTTGTTGCTATTAAGGTATTGTTAATAGAATGTAAGCAAATCGGCCTGAGAGAAATGGCAGTTTAAGCTTTAAAGCCTTGAAAAATGAAGTTCATTTCTGCCCTCGACTACACAAAGATGAAAAAGAGGTAAAAATACATAGCAGATTGTAATACAAAGTATGGTACAAGTGAATGGTGTAGTATGGTGCACACCAAATCTAATAGGAATTAGCTTTGTGAATACCCTATTCACATGATCTGGGTAACAAGGGAAAAGAAAACCAGCAGCTATTTACTCTTTGTGTATACATGAGGAAGATGGATGCGACTCTCACTTGTGGCATGGCATGAGTTGTGCATGTGGTGCAACAGCATTGCTGGACATCTTTGGGCTGGCTGCTGCCTGAGGCACCTGCCTGCACTCAGAGGAGGAGGTCTCTAATTAATGAGGTGAAGCTGGAACAGGTGAGCTGCTGCTTAATGCTCTCTGAGACCAGGAAAACAGGGTTTAATTAAATGGCTCTAAGTTTCTGTGAGACTGATTACATGGTGTTGTTTGCTGCTGGGTACTGGCAGGTTTTGGGGGCTGATGTCTGTCTGTGGAGCCCAGTCTGTTGTGCCCTCTGCTCTAGCAGAGTAGTAGTGTTGAGATGGAAGTAAACAGAGGAAGGGAAGTACAGCTCTGTTTTATTTTCAAAGTGTTAAAGAGGACAAAAATAAACATGCAACTTAGCATGAAAACAGGTCTGGGGAATGACAGGTTTGTGCCTGCATGAAGGCGTGGGAGAAGAGGGACATTTCCAGCCTTTTCTCTGCTGGAATTCCAGCATGGGCTGTGGGCCAGGAAGGAGCTACCTCCTGTTCCCAGCAATGTTCACTTCTCAGGCAAAGAAAGCAGGAGTGTGTCTTTCTTTCCTCTGGTAAGTGCTGACCTCAGATTATCCCAGCAGCACATACAGGGAGCTGTATGCATGCTGTGATCATTGTTTTGGCTTTCTAGAAATATTAAACACTTATTACTGTTATTTCCCCTATTGACCTCTCTGTCCCAGAGAATACTTCTGCTTTATGACTGACCTATCAGGTGTAAAGGGCGGCAGGTAAATAAGGCAGGAAACACCAATGAATCTTTCTCTTCTGTGTTCTCTCCTAAAGCAAAGATGAGTGTGTTTCAGCTGGCTTGGGCTACCTGAAAATATCCTATCTGGGGGCTTTCAATGCAGCCTTATAAAATTTGATTGTGGGTCATTCCTTCAGAATATTTCTAACCACACTTTTTCCCTGTGAGAACAAATGCCGTGTGCAGCCTGTAAATGATGTGCCTCCCTCTCTGCTTTTCTTAATCGGAGATGTGCTTTCCTTTTCACCACCTACCTCTGCATAATGATGTTGGATGGTGAGATTGGCCCGTGCCTGAAATCAATTAACTGTGATGATGAATCTGGTACAGACCTAAAACACTGCTAATTGAATGCATTGAAAATGCTGATTTTATTTAGCAGGGAGCAGAAAATGCTTCCCTCACACAGTGTTTTTCAGAGCAGCAGAAAATGATAACCAATAACAGTTGATGTCTTTTTTTCTCAAATCAATTGCAATATAACTTTATTGAGTGAATTGCTGTAGTGTTTTTTTCTGCTGCATCAAGGGGGCGGACTTTCTGCTGTCTAGTGACGTACTCATGCATGTGCATGCACTAAGAATGCTAATTGCTTTGAAATAAGAAGTTGGAAAGGCAACAGGAGCTCGCATCTTCACATTCTTAGTGCAACTGGATTTTCTCAAGCTATAAAAATCTCCAACCAAGTCTGTTTTGCTTGTTTTGTTACACAGTGGTCCAACTGATTAAATATCCACGCTTATTAGTTGAGCATTGAGACATTTTAGTTATTCATTTTCTTGCTATGAGTAAACCCAGTGTTACAATACATGTGAGGATGTGGTTTATTGCTGCTTTCTGATTGCTAGGTTGGTGTTTGTCAAGCTGCTTTGCATAGTCACTGAACTCTGGGATGTTGAACAAAACTCAGTGTTTGTATAGCTGTTTGCTTCCAGTGGTGTTTAGAATTATGGGCAGTAGCAGATCAATGAGCAATTACAGAGACATAGAGTGTATGGCAAGAAGGAGAAATATTTTATTTTCACTGGGTGAGCCAAGAGGGAGGCAATCTCATCCTTCTCAGGACATGAATATTTTGCCATATAATCTTCAAATGTGAAAGCTAGGCTTCTTTATTGTCTCAGAGGGGTGTAGAAAATCACTTATGCAAGTGGATCTGTTTATGCAGAAGAGCAGCTATGAGAAATAGAATTGGAATAGATAGAAAATACATTTCTCTTATTTTTATTTTGTATTTTCCCCCATAGGAACAAATTTTATGAATTAAAAAAAAAAAAGCTGTTTGTCAAATATAAAACTTGTTTTTCCTTTGAAAAGAACCTAAAGGATTCTTTAGTTCTCCCTTATACATTTCTCCCTTATTCATGAAACAATGAGATTCATTAAGGAAAGGTGCTACTAATACCACAGCAGTGCTGGGATTCCTAAGATTTTCTTTGAACACAAAGCTTTTCTAAATCAGTTATGTGCACTGCAGATCCTATAGATCTGGCTTTGTTTCCTTGGAGGGTAATTGAGGCATGGCATCTCAGCATAAAGGAATTTGGGGCTGTTTTGTGACACAATGGTCTTTTCACATAAAGGTAGTGTATGTGGCTCTCACCATGACTATTATAAATGATGAACAGGAATGACCAGCGTGTGTCTGGTAGCTTTGAAGAAGCGGGCTCTGTGCTTCATATAAAAACATACAAAGGGCAAAATAATAATAATATTTCTCATTTTTGAAGCTTTTCAGTGTTCTGGAAAACAGACTGCAGTTCTAAATTGGAATGCGTTTTTGAGGGAGAGGCATATGTTGGTATTTCTGAGACCTGGGAACTGGCTTTCTAAGGAGTTTTATATGGGGAAAGAAATAATACTGATGTCCTCTCATGTTAGAGCTTGTACCTGCATGGCTTTGTCTAAAGGCCAAGGAAAGTTTGTTTGTTGTTCAGTTGCTTTGTTTTGTTCTGGCAAATGAATATCATTTGATAATGCCCAGTTTTGTGCTCGTGCTTTGGTACTGACTAGTCAAGAACAAACCCCAGCTGCAGGACGGCGCCTGGAATGGAATGTCTGGAGACACAGCATGGCAGTGGCTGGGCCAAAAAGCTTCCAGTACTGCCCAACCCCTGGCTGCAACCTCCCTGTGGTGCCGTCTGCGTTTTCATAGATGCCTTCTGTATCTCCTGTTGCAGTAGTGGTCAGGAAAAGGGTGTAGGGCCTAGGCCAACAGATGTAACTGCTTTGTGTGGAAAGAATTGCACCCGCTGGCATTCATCAATGCTTCCTGAACTGTTGTCCAAACAGTGGATGTGAGCGCAGTGAGGCAGTGGGTGGTGCATTTCAGCATTGGCACAATGGGACACCTCTGCTGCTGCAGATAATTATAAATGCAACATGCAGGCTCTCGTTCATTGCTAGCAAAAATGCAGATCTAGTGGTGGTGGCTTTTTAAGTAATGCTTTGTAGCTGAGAATATTCTTTATCAAATAGTGTTATTATGCTCTTTGTAGCTGTTGTATTTTCCGTGGAAATAAATTGGAGGCACTACTTTCAGAGTGACCTATGTTAGAAGAGGGCAGAGAAAACCACCTTAAATTAGAACAGATAATCCAGAGGGAAAGGCCATTACTGAAATCTTGGCCCCGCGAATTAATAAGATTTTACAATAGCTTCTGTGGGACTAAAATTTCACTCCCTATCTGTGTTGATTATGAGCTGCTCAGTTTACACCTGGGGCTATAAAATGAAAAAGAATCCAATCGTGATTAGAGAGTAGGTGTGATTTGAATGGAAGGTGATTACTAAAATCTCCCTGAAGTCTTCCACCCTGCTTGTGCTGCAAGTTTTTCCTATTTATAATAGCACAGCACAGCCATCCAAGCAGAAAATGACACCAGAGAGAAAGAGTTTGCTGATTGTTCCTGATTAGGCTCAGTGCTAACCTTGTAAATCTGTCTGTCAGGTCGGGCACAGGCCAGTCATCCGTAAACCCAATGCTTCACAAAAGATTGAAAGGCTGAGAAAACTTTTGCGCTTGTGTGGTACTTGATAGCATTCTTTTCTTTACTTTTTCCTTTATTTTTTGGAAATTGATCTGGAGGGAAGAAAAAAAATCTGCAGTCTTGGATGGAAAACTTGACATTCTGTACATTACCACAGGTCCTTACAACTACAGTCATGATCACGCACCTGTGTACCTGTATAATGGGGTTTCCTTGTTGGATTATTGAGGCTGAGAGCTTTAGTCCAAGCCTGTTGTGTCTGAAGACAGTGTGTATTGGAGGGGTCTGGCAGTGTTCATGCAGATATGCTTCATGCTTTCCCTCTTTGTTATTACATCTAGTTGTCAACGTATCAAGCAGGGTCTTTTTTTATAGGCAGTGATATTTTTTTTTACCAAGGAACAGTGGGTGAGGTCTTGCAGTGTGTTCACATGTGCTAATTCCATCCCAAAGTCTGCTAGGGCTTTTGAATTTGTACATGCCACATAAATTGTTGTAGGCAACATGAGAGCTTATGTTAAGAGCTGACAGTGCTGGAGTCAACTGAATGTTCCTCCTCTTCTATGGCAGAAGCCTAAAAATGCCTTTGCAGGAGTACTCAGTGACCTTGTGGCAGACCACATCAGTGCCAGTGTAAAATACAGACAGCTGCTGGATGTAAAAAATTGCTGCAAACTGAATTAAAATTTCAGTCTTGGTCCAGGAAAGTAAACTGATTTATTTTCTAATTTACAAGCAAAATACAGTTGGGTGGATGTACAGTTTCAGGGTTACAAATTAATTATGATGTTTTAGTTGCTCTAAAATTGTCATTGAGAAAATGTTTGGTACTGTTTTGGCTTAATAAGGGCTATACTTCCAAGTAGTATAACAGAACAAGCAGATAATAGATGTTCAGATTATTCGAAGCATAAAATGTTATTTAGCCTAACATGAAATCATGCCTGTTTAGTTCCAAAGTTCCATTTTGTTGCATATGCCAGGTGTCCCAGGGTTACAAATGCACATTTTGTATTTATTATGCTAATTACTGCCAAGGCAACACACAGAAAAGTGATTTATACCTTAAAACTTTGAAACTTCATATCTTCCCATGAGATTTTTTGCAGATTTTTTTCCTATACTCAGCTGTCATCACCATTTATGTTCTTTTGGAAGTAGACTTGTATTAACCTCATATTAAGTTAACTTACATTCATAGAATCATAGATCAAGACCTCGCAGCCCACCCAGTCCCCCCATCCTGCTGCAGGCTGGTTGTCTTCCACCTGCTCAGGCTGCCCATGGCCCCATCCAACCTGGCCTTGAGCACCTCTAGGGATGGCGCACCACAGCTCCTCTGGGCAGCTGTGCCAGGGCCTCACTGCCCTCTGAGGAAAGAATTTTCTCCTAATATCTAATCTAAATGTTTCCTTTTAGTTTAAAGCCATTCCCCCTTGTCTCTTATCACTAACATACTGTGTAAAAAGTCAGTCTCCCTCCTGATTATAAGCTCCCTTCAAGTACTGGAAGGTTGCAGTGAGGTCTCCCCAGAGCCTTCTGTTCTGATTGACTGAACAAGCCCAGCTGCCTCAGCCTGTCTTTGCAGGAGAGGTGCTCCAGCCCTCTGTGCATCCTCCTGGTGCCCTCCTTCCCTTTGTCTTCCCTTTCCTTGGACAATCTGCTAATTGGAAAATCTTTGGGATCCTCTCACAGCTTCCTGTGTGGGCTCCTTTTAGGGGCTGCAGCTGCTGGTTCCTGGAGCTGCCCCTTCAAGGAAGGCTCAGAATTTACTCCCAGTTTTGTGGTTTGGCTGCCAGCATGCAGCTGCAGTGACTGCAGAGTGATTCTTACATGTTTGGTGATACAGAATTCCCTAGGTATGATTTACGTCAGCAGTCATTTGTAGTTTTTAAAAGCTACTGCTATGGTTAAGAACAAAAAGCCACAGATTGGTGCCTATATTTATTTGTGGTGTGGGGAGCAATGCCAAGCCCATATGGTACCTGGTGCTTCAGGTCTATGGAATTGGGGCTTCCTTTCAATGTTTGGTTCTTGATGTGTACATACAGTATTTTTCAACTATGAACTTAAGTTTTTCCAATTAGTTCTGGGTTCTGTTTGTATGTCAACACAAATTAAACTAATGGAGCATTACTAATGCTTGATAAAAGGAATCGGTGCACTTAAACATACAGCTTTTAAAAGCACTTGTGAAAAAACCAAACCGACCCACTTCAGTTCCATACGCCCAGATCTGGGGGAGAACCCTGGGGAAGGTTCCATTGGAGAGAAATAAGCATACATGGTGACACCAGCTAGCACAAATCCATAACAAACAGTGGAAATGAAAGCTTCTGCTGCTTATCTAACAGGAATCATAATCCTTTTGTTGGCCACAAAAGAAATCTCTATTGATGCAAATAATTTCTATAAAAACAAAATTATTGCCATCTGCGGAGGTTTTCAAAACTTGCTTCTCCTGTAGGTTTCAACTGTGCTGCTGTCTTGGTAATACAAGGTAATACAAAGGAAGATTATGTGAGTGTAAGGTCCAAGTATTCCAGATACTGGAAAAACTTGGAAGGAAGATACAAATTCCCTTTACAGGAGGCAAAGTGGTATCTATATATTTAAATGTTCAGATAGGTGAAGCTAATTTCTTGATGAATTTGAGATTCATCAAGATTTTATTTTTTAATTTATTTTTTATTTAATAGTTTAATGTTTTATTAACAATTTTTCTATTCTAGATATTCTTTCAACCTAGCATGGAAGAAATTTTGACAGGAAAAAAAAAAAAAGGAAATTCCAAAGTAAACTTCAGTAGTTGTGACCAATGGCGACATGTTACCTCAAGGAAATGGAGCACATACTTACGGCTGAATTAAGTCCATCATAATTTAAATTTGATAGCAAATATATTTTTAAATGCATTGTTAGAATTTATTGCAAAGCATGTTAGGATGAGTTGTGGGAAGAAGAGAGTGCAGGCTACTCCTCTTGGGAGTGCTGCATTCCATCATGGTGTGGGTCTGCGCAGACGTTTGTGAAACTGCGCTTTTTATAGCATACTAAGAACCGTTGAGATAAATCTGCTGCCAAATGTCTGATGTGTTCCAGGGAGCTGCAGATCCCCCAGATGAAGCTGCCTGACCCCCTGTGAGTTACTGCTCAAAACAAATGTGTGCCTTAGCGTTACAGAAAACTGAGGATAAACGTATGGATCAGGGATGGTGGTGAATGTGGAATTTCAGAACACGTGCTTTTCTAAAGCCTCGTTATTATCTGACACAGGGTTCAAATATACCCACAGTCAGAAATAGAAATTCTGCAGCCTTGTTTCCAAATTTTGTAAACCTACCGTAAGATTTTTTGTGTCTGGTCATTGTATTTAAGTCTCAGTTGGAATGCTGTCTGTGTGACTTTTTCTGCTATATCCATTATTGGCCAGGAGGGGATAAATCACCCATGTGGGAAGGAGGGCTGTGGCATCCTAACATCACTGATCCTTTATCAGCGCCAAACTCCATGGTCACATTCACGTGCTTTTTTTGTATGACGTGGCACTCTGTCTCTCCTCAGCATGATTTCTTCCACTTCTTTAGTGCTTATATGGAACAAAACATTACTCTTAATGTAAAAGTGAATTAAGCTGTTAGCCATTATTCAGTAAAAACCAACAAAAAAAAAAACAACCCAAAACAATATCCTCCCATGTTCCCTTAGTGAGAGAATTTCTGTTTTGCTTGTTCTCTAATGTTATAATGCTTTAGTGACATAATGGGACATTTCTGTGGGCTAGCCGGTGGAGAAAATCTTTCAACTGCTCGGAAACAAATAAAATTTGAATAGAAATTTCCCCCAGAAGTAAAAAATGCCAGAGACTCAAATTGTGAAAATGTTGGAAAAAAACCACAGCTACAGAATGTTCATAGCAGGTACATTCAGGTAACAATCCTTTGGTGAAGTGCTTTGCTGTTAACTTATCTGTGTTTTAATTGGTAAAGACTCCCTTATTTTTTTCTGGGGAAGGCTCTTTAGGGAGGAATTTGTGGGAGGGAGAACTGGTGAGGAGAAGATGGAAAGAAGTAGTGAATTTCATTCTTATCTTCAATCTGCTCTCCATCGCTTTTTTTCTTTGGCTTGTCTTTGCTGACATGCTCTTTCCAGCTTGTCTGTTCCTCTCTTCTGCCATTACTCCCTGCCTTTGAACAAGTTTGGCATGTGCCATGCTTATTTCATTCCTCTGTTGGTTTGCTGACAGCCTTGGCTGTAATGCCTTGGACCACTGATGTCTGCTAAGAGACAGGGACCAGGCAGTGTTCCTTGTCTGCCTCTCCCTACATCATTTGTGCCCATAAAGGTTTTGTTTTATTCTTCTCCCTCATAGGTAAAATGCTGTCTGCTGTAACCTTTACTCATGAGCTGTCACTCCATCCTCTCAGCATATGCTGAGGAACCTCAAAATGTTTCTCATCTTGTTTCAATATTTCATGTGCATGTTGCCAGCCTGTGTGTATATGCGACTAAAACTTTTTCAGTGCATTTGTTTGTTTTCTTTAAAATTATTTGCAGTACATTAAGCATTTTTTTTTCTTTAAACGGCCTGACTGAAGTTATGCTGCATAAAAAAATCAGCTGTTAGGTACTTTCAAAGTGAAGGGCATGGAAATGAAGAGAATGAAATATGATTGATGATCAGTGTCTGAGCTGGAAAGGGAAAACATGGGCAGGTGGCAGTGTTAATACTGACAGTTTTTTGTTTACTTACTGAAGTGGCAGTCCCAGCATTCAAATGCAATGTTATATACTCCTCTGAATTGATATTTCTCTTGGGTTTAGCAGAAGATAAAAGTGCAAGCTTGTTTTCTGTGGCATTTCCAGCACAGCAATTTCCAGAGCATAAAAAAATAAAGCATTTCATCATCTGAAATGTCCAGGAAATAATCATCTATCACAAATGAGACAACTTCATGTGCCAAGTGCTTTCTCTCCTTACCGCCAAATCAAAATGTAAAGTTTAGGGGCTGTGAATTATTCTCCTAGGTAAAAAATGTTGGACCCCAATGGAAGCTTTGCACTAAGGTGTAACCAAGCATTCTACCAGGTTTCTGCCTCATTATGCATGCTAGGAAGCAGCCAAATCCGAGGCTGATGCAAATCTTCAGGATGTAAGATCTGTAGGATCAAAGTGGGTGGGAAATTCTTCATTTGTACTTCCTCAGTAAACATGTTGTGAAGGTAGCCTTTTTCTCAGAGATGGTAAGGACCAGTCTGCATCCTCAATTGGAAAGGCTTCCTTGCTAGTCTCTGCATCCCTAATTTTGCTGCAAAGGAGTCTCATCAACATTCTCTCCCTCTGTTTTTTGGTTTGGTTTTCCATTTGAGATGCACTTTTCTGATTGGATTTTTCTACTTATCTACTGCATCATTTGACGCGTTATTTTGTTTGTAGTTTATTTTCATGGATAGGGTGCTTGGGAGTGAAAGTCAGTGTTAAGGAATATCCCTGGAAATCAAGATGAGAGACAGCATCTGGAACTTAACTGCTAAAGTGAATAAAGAATATTTCCTAGGCTAGTATATGTTCAGTATGTGTACCTGCACTTACTTTCTCATGTTTTAGCAAATGACTTTGCCCTGTACCAGGGTAACAGAAGCAATCCCACTCTGGGAGCCTTGGCTGCAGTCATGAAAGGTGTTTAGGGTAGAGAGTAAACGTTGTTTACATTTGCTTAACCTGTTTGTTCTGAGCATATGGATAGCTGTGTGGTCTACATGACATCTGTGGGACTCATCTCCATCTGAGGTGCCAATATGTGACGATGTCTCACGTTAAGTCACATTTTTGTTTTCTGTGTTTTTTAATCTTATTTCTGTAGTGCTAAACTAATAGACAATAGCTGCTGTGAAATAGAGGCTTGCAAAGCTCAGTTTATTTTCCTACTGATACTGAGAAAAAAGCTCATTGTATTTTGTGTTCAAAAAGCCTTTTAAAGGGATCTGTGAACCACTGTGTAATTTATTGCACCTAATTAACACAAGCCAATACTTCTACGAGTAATTAAATCAGTTCAAAAATGTTTCACGACTCACCTGTCCATTCTAAGTAACAGCTGAATTGCAGCAAAATACAATTTAAAATGCATGCTTTTGTAACCTGCACTTCTGAGTGTATGTCAGCGCTTGTGTTGTGTGCATGCATGTTCATCTATTTAAAAAAATAGTTTTAAATATGTGCTGTATATATTCTTTATTCTGACATATTACTTTCATCCCCATGTGTAGAAATGCTGAGTATAAGGAACAAGGCAGTAAATAAGACTGGCTTTTAAAGACCAATTAAAGCAGCCCATCATCAACCTTGCCATCAGCTGAGTTTGTAATTCAAAGTACAGATCTGCTGTAAATGGCTGGAATAAAATAGTGCCTGGGAAGTACCAAGTCATTCTTGTTCCTACATAATAGGACTCTCCAGAGACAGTAACACTTCATTTCACAAACCAGCCTGCAACTGGAGTTTAATAAAACCAGAAGCTAAGTGGTTCCAAAGTGATGGCAAACTTCATATAAAGCCTCGGTGGACCTCGATGGCTTCCTCCTGGTTGGTCAGGACTTTTCTGTCGCTTTTGTGGGGGGGGAATTTATGTGAAGTTCATTAACTAGGTACTTTAAAGATTACATGGGTATGTCGATACCTGCTCTGTCTGTAGTTACTCCAGCTCTGCAGACTTGCTATCTGCTTCAGATAGCAAGAGTAAATTTTCTGTTTCAAATGTGATAATATAAGACAAATTGTCCTGTCTGGTGAAAGGAATCCAATATCCCAGTCCCTGAGACATCAGAAATGGAGAAAGAGAGAAAAGCACTGCTGTGCTTAACCTTCATGCAAATACACTTGTAATGGGTTCAGCGCTGGATGCTTAGTCATCAGGAAGATGTGAGGCAAGGGCAGGCAATGTGGGGAGTGGGAACAGATATAAAGATTAAAGCACTAAAATTGTGGATGGAGATGTACTTAATTAAGTTAAAATGTGGGGGAAAAAAAACGTGTTGTTTTGAATTCTTGTGAGCCATTTAAGATTGTGAGGGGAAAAAAAAAATATTGGGAAAACGTGTGATAGCAAGACCTGTTAGGCAGTGCAGTGATCTCTGCAGGCAGAAGCAAGATGAAAGATGATGGAACTTTACATGTATTTAAAACCTGGACCAAGTAGTGATGTAGAAAAGGCTTTTGAAAGAGGAGTTGTATATTCTATATGTTTTATAGGACTGTTTGTCCTCTAAATCACACTGGGCTACGTAGGGCTGTAAACTCTTCAGGTAGAGGCCATCTCTTTGTGTACAATTTTATGGCTGTTTTGGGTGAATACGTTGGTTGGTGTAGAGACGATGTGTCATGTAAAAGTGGAAGGAAAATGAAAAGCATAGGGGAACAGCAGCAAAGTGAATCATATTAGAAGTGCAGAAGAAAAAAATCAAGGGGAAATTACTCTAAATTAGAGATCATTGGGATTCGCCTAGGTGAAAGAAGTTTAGGAAATTTATCTTTATACCACCATTTTTTCTCCAGTGCAATAACTGCAAAACTAAGGCAACTTAGGGAATGAAAAAGCAGTGATTGCAAGGAGCAGATATGGCCCTGCAGGGCTTCTGTTCTTGCTGGTGGCATGTGTTTTTTAGTGCTGCCAAACAGACTTTTTATGAGCAGAATATAACATGTTAGTAAACTGACAGAGAGCTCCCTCCCACCACAAGTTAAGTGCTGAACAGCTCACAGAGCCATAGGTCTTGTGTGCTACTTTGAATTCGTAAGGATTGGGTTTAAGGCGAAACTGGAGAGGTTGCTCCTTGTTTTCTTGCTTGCATTTGGTAAGAGATGAAGTTTCTGGTGATTAAAGTACTGCCTGGATTATAGCGTTCTTCCCCAGAAATCAAGGTGCTATCCCAGGTGACTTCACTTTGAACAGGAGTAATACTTAAGTTAGACACAGAGGATCCAATTTGGCTCTTTTAAACACATGCACAAATCCCCGTGACACTGATTTGCACTGTGACTTGGATCAGATCCGATTTGCTTTACATAGCTCAATCCAGATGTAATCTGCAGCACAGCAGATAATGGAGACCAGTTTTTTATTCCATTGTCTCTGAATATGTATGAGGATAAGATCTGATGGATAATGGATTACTGCTGAAATGTCTTACAATTCACAATTCTTTTTGAGGAGGGATTTTAATGAAGTTGCATAAATAATAAAAGAACTTAGAATGTTTCAAATATCTTATTCCTTTCTGCTCTTGTTACATTTTGGCACTTCTTTCTTTTAACGTGTTCTTATAAATGTCTTAAATTGCTTTAGTTGATTATTTCATATGCCACTGTACCTTTATGGTTGGACTACACGATCTTAGTGGTCTTTTCCAACCTTAATGATTCTACATCTTATCATGTCTCCTTCCTCCTCATGTGAGTGCTAAACTGGAGCTCAGTCACAGTGCACCAGGATCAGAATCTAGGTACTGGCTGTGGCCTCTCACTGGATGGCTGCTGTCATTGCCGAGAGGACGGATGTCAGGTAAATAATTCTGTGCTCTGTGCCTCCTGTTGCTTCTTCACAAGAACTCCAGGGAGCTCTCAGCTTCCTCCTTTTACTGCTATACTGACGCACCTGAAGATTTGCTTTCTCCTGCAGTCTTTAAAAGATCATGGAGTAAGAAAAGTCCTGAAGGGGGAAAAAAAAAAAAAAAGGATTTTGAAATCATATTTTTTCTAGTAGTCTTGGCTTGGCTGCAGATGTGGTAGATAATGCCTATGGCAACTCAAATTTGGGATATTAGCTTGCCCTGAATAAAAGTTGCCTGCATTACAAAACTATTGCACATAATTCTGCACAGCTTGACGTGTAATGCTGCCTTTGCAGAAGAAACGTTCAAGGATAAAATTTGTGTGAAGAGTAAATCACCTCTTGCTCCCCTTGGCTCGTTCAGGTGAGGCAGAGCTATAATGTAGAGTCAGCTGATATGCAGATATACCAGAAAAATGGGCCTTTTTTCCCTGAGTTAGGCTGTCATCAGAGGAGATGCTTGAGACAACTCTATTACAGGTGCAGTTGAATCAATAACACATATTCATTATTCTTTTTCAGATGACTCTCCTGCTTCAATTTCATAAATTACTCTTTTTAACAAGGGAAAAGTAAGCAGGTATTATTCAGAGAATGTTTCATGTCATGTATGGCACTTTTCTGTTTCAATCGGATAGCTTCAGCAGTTTTCTTTAATATATTGTTTTCACTTAAGGCAGTAAAAATTTCTTTGGAAATCTATGACAATCAATTAAGTAAATGAGAAAATAGAATGCTTGTAATTAAGATAATCAAGCTACATGAAATCTACCCTACAAGTGCTAATATCTGTATATCTCCAAGCTGTATATTAATTAAGCACCATGTAAGTGCTGCAATTATACTTAGGCGGCTGTGGTGAAAATGAGAAAAATCTGCACATGATTGGAGGGGTTTTTACTGTGTGTGAAGCTCTAAGTTGTTTTAAAGCTCTCCTTGCTATAACTTGTAGGTGGCAGTGTCACTGCAAGTACTTCAAGGTGCCTGACAAGTCTGTAGCAGCTTCCAGCTGCTCCTGGAAGAGGTGACCCCAGGAAAAAAAAATTGTGGTTAGAAACCGAGTTCTGAGCCAGAAATTGCAAAGGTGAGGGTGGAGGGAGACGTGCTTTGACAGGATAATATTCTTCCTTGTGAAAAGTGAACCTATTTATTGATATCATACTTTCAGATAATACCAAATTAAAAAATTGAAAACAAATAATTGTGTTTCTAGAACGAAATGAAGACAACAATACGTAACACCTTTTTATTATTTGACATAGATACAAAAAAAAAAAAAAAATAGTATCCTGATTCTCACTAGTTCATGGAGCAAAAGGACTTCATATTGCTCTTATGGTTTTGCTTTTCTTCTTTCCTTACTTTGATGTGAAAACCCTAAGGCCTCCCAGGCCTTCCCACCTGAAAAATAGCATCTTAATGTACTTGTATCAGGAGGCAAAGCCCCACATTAGACTAACAAGATAAGCTGGGTGTGTTTGGAATATGCTTCCTCATTAATGCTCCTGGTTGGGGAAAGTGGAAGCAGGAGCCCTGTGACTGTGTGTGAGGATGTCCTCTTTTGACAGCTTCCTGTTGGTTGGTGCTTGTGGATGCTCTCCCAGCAGCCATGCAGCAATCTCAGGATGAGTTTGTTGTGGTTTAATGAGATGTGGGTTTGGGGGCGCTTGTGCTTTTTTCTTATACGTAGCTTTTGGATGGCTGCAAACACACCAGGTACCAGGAGGTCCCTGTTACATGTTACAGGGCTAGTGGAACCAGAGAGCTCCTCCACTTTGAGGCTGCCAAACTGATTGCATGAGCTGGGGATGCCAAAGCAGATGAGGAGCCCATCTGCTAATTTGCTAGATATTGCCATGGCTGTTATAAGATTAGCTCTTTGGAGCCAAATGAAGTAGTATGCCCAATCAGTATGGACATCAGCTTAAGTTGCTGTGCAAACAGTAAAGTAATATTTTTATCCTTTTTTTTTATCCTTTTTTTCCCCCATCATTTTTCTAAAATCTGCTTCCACAGGATAATATTCTTCCTTCTGAAAAATGAACCTACTTATTGGTATCATACTTTCAGATAATACCACTTACGTTCCTAGAGAGAAATGAAGAAAACTATGTGACACCTTCAGTTTTTCATTGGACTTTGTTGTTCTTTTTTTTTTTATTATTTGACATTGATACAAAAAAATAGTATCTTGATTAGCAGCTTTGCTGGCAATCCCACAAAACTGTAAATAATACTTTAATCTAAAAGAATGCACTTCTACAGACACCGGAGATAAAACAATATATACAATTTAGACAAATAAATACATAAGTACAGCCAGTCGTATAGAATGATACACCTAAAGTTTGGTTACTGTTGACAAGCTTTTCTAGTTAATTACACTCTCCATTTACAAATGCCATTGCCATCTACGTTATAAAGACAAAAATCCCTGTAACAAATGAAAATTGATACTTAAGATTATTATTAAATTAAGATTTATTAGGAAAGATGGAAAACGGATCTTGAGACTTCTGTCTAAATACTGTCATGAATTTAGCCAAAAAGTGTTTTGTGAAAAGTTCCTCCAAAAGAGAGGCACTTTCCCATAGATTCTTAGCTCAGTGTGCTTTGTTAGGATACTTTGAAATAAAAATATGATTACTTTACAGTTTTGAAGTGACTAGTAGCCAGAACATCTTAACCAAATTGTCATTTGTCCCATGCCCAGTGAAACAGAATGACCTTTAAGGAGCAAATACTTGTTTTGTTTAAAGGAAGCTCAATGCAAACACTGTTAACTTGTTAACAGTACCCAAGGTGACACAAGTACTTCTAAGTGAAAGGGAGGATAAAACCCATGCTGTCCACAAGTAGATGCATGGCTGTCATGGTTTCCCTTTCTAGCTCTAGATTGAAATAATGCAATTTCTGAGCAAAGGGAAAATTAATCTCTTTATTGATGTGTAACAATTTAGTGAAGCCTACTATGAGAAAACTAATAGAAGTAGAAAATTAGCTTTTGTAGATTTAAATTCACTTGACAATAAAAGAAAAAGGTCTTGTACATTCAAAAGTTAGGGCACACATGCTTAAGGCTCTTGAAACACTGGACAAATATAATGCCTAATTCAGCTCCATGCATAACAGAATACCACATAGCAAGCAGACTCTACACACATATATACAGCTGAATACAGAAGAAAATGCCTTAGGAATATGTACATAGTTTCCAAGGTGAAAATTTACATTGTCATTGAAGATCTATCTATTTATAAATGGCAGTAAATATATTTTTGAAGATGTTCTTTTCAGGGTGCACGCTCCAATTGTTAATGCAGTCTACTTCTACTAGGAGTAATTCAAGGCTGCTGTGCTGCTTGAGCCCTGAGGTATCAGGACTGGGAGCCCTGCCATCCTTGGTGTTACTAGCCACATACTATAGAATCATCAGCAGAAGAATTAAAGCCACCAAATCCGTATGATTGTGGATTCAGAAACCCCAGCTTACAACACAATATCAACAAATGGTAGAAGAGACTACAGCCTTTTTTTGTAATTACTACAAAGTGTGCCCTGGTATGGTTACATTCATGCTCTGTGACCTACTGAGGGTTGGGGATGAATTCCACCCTAGTCTTCATTCCCTAACTGCATACTTTGGGACCTGCTTAAAAAAAAAGCTGAATTTCACTCTCTTATATACATATATGCAATTAGTTGAACCTTGTTTTGTTGGAGTTATGAATTTGTAAGGAAGCAAGAGCAACTTTAACAAGGAGTGGGTCAACTAGAGAAGGATAAATCTTAATTATGCTGTAGGAGATTCAGTATTTTTGTATAAAATTACTGGTTTTCATGAGCTCCTGTTGATTAGCAAGTAAATGCAGTGCTATCTGTTCTGTAGCTTCACCTTTTAGATTTGAAGTAGATCTCTGAGGCATTTACTGTGTGTAGCTTAAATGCCAGATACCTTTCACCTTATTTACAAGTAATTCTCTTTGAAACAATAGTGTTGTACCTGTGAATAAGACTAACAATATGTCTTGAAACTGCAAACCTTTTGGGGTAGGATCCTCACTCAATTGCTATTGTTATAAAGTACTATGTACACCTATGGCAAAATCGGTATAGAGTTTTCCTTTAAATTCTGGTTCAGTTAATTTCTGACAACTTTATAGACACCCTGAATGACATTCATTCTTAACAGTTTTTCATGTTACATATATCTTCCACTGAAATGAATAAAGCCTATCTGTGTGCTGTGGACGGTGTGAACAGTTCAGTGCGAATAACACACTTAGTGAATTTTATACTTGTGGCTTGCCTATGAATTCCTCACTCCAAGTTACTTGCTAAGCAATATCACAATATAGTTCTTTTTTGAAAGGCAGTGCTGGGTAGGGATGGTATGAATACAACGAAGAGTTTTTCAGGAAATAATTTTCATCACATCTCATTAACATTCATATTTAGAACATCTAAGTACATTACAAAACCTGAATACAATCTTGCATATTTGATTTTTATCACATGCCCTGGGATTTCTAAGTTCTGGTGCTTTTTTGAGCTGCATCTCAGTGAGCATTGGTTCTGCAGTGGAGAGCTGCAGATTGGTTACAAAGGCAGAAGGATTTTTTTTAAAAAGCTCTCTCTTTTTCTATGGGAGTTGCATGTTGTCCAATCAACAGAAAATGCAATGGAGAAAAACTATTAAAAATATGGTTTAATCTCATTTTCATATGTACTGTAGCAAAAAACAGAGTTTACCCTTAAGTAATGTTCTTTTGTGTTAGATTTTTTTTTTCAGGTAAATAGTAGACCAACTGATGTTGATGGAATATCCTGCCTATTAACTAATAATTTTATCATTTGATAAAATTATGTGTTTTTATCCAAGTCATTCGATTTCCAAATAGAAAATAATCTTGTTATCATACTCATTAATGTACTCTGAAACAGGGAGAGATTCACAGGTACCGATACTAATGAGAAATGTTGCATTCATTTTAAAATTATCACTGACGTTTAAGATGATTTTCCATATGTTTCCCATCTTGCATTTAATTTACAGATTCTATTTCATTTTGAAGTTTGATTAGATATTTTTGGGTCTACTTGTAATGGTGGCGAGAAATGAAGTATTTTGTGAAATGATTTATTTGGGGGATAAAAATATTCTTCTGTGTGTGAGTTTGGTTCCTAAGGCCTGTGAGACTCTAATGTTCTCACCTGTCTAAATTCCGCTATTGCACCATCAGCAACCTGCTTGGGAACTGCACACATTGTTCTTTAAGATATAGATGCCAAGGTAAGCATATGAGATCTTTGCAAATACATACTGTTCAATTTATTAACAAAGCTCTAGAGATGATTGTTGGGTGTCAAAAGGGGATAAAAGTATATTCGTTATTTCCTAGGGCCCGAGTCTTATCTCAGAGGCTGGGGCATGAACTGTTAAGCAGCTCATGGTAGCTTATTACTGACCTTTTACATACGGATGCAGGAGCTGATATGTGTGATAGAGGATAATATACAAAATCTGAGCTTTGACTATAGATCCTTTTGAGTGGTGCTATGTCCTTATGAAAAGAGCCTGAAGTCTGTAAACCAGTAGTCAAAATGAGAATGAGAAATCAGTCGTTAAAAATCCTCTCACAGTAATATCCCACAGTTTAACCTGTAAATCAGTACATCACTTTGTCAAAAAATAACCCGAGTAAAGCAAAATTTAAAAAAGGTATTTACATCTGTAAAAATCTTAGCATCTAAGATGCTTCTTGCTTGACATGTCATTCCAAATTCTGTGCATTTCTTCTGGTGTTATCTGGTGCACCGTGATCACCCTGCGGTACCTGCACAAGCTGTAGGCCATTTTCCAGTGGTTGAAGCCACTGTTCTGGAAGGGGTGGATGCCCAGCTTCCGAAGGCAGAGTCCGACATACACGTCTTCGAGATGGAGGAGTCTGGTGTGAAGGGAAGTTTTGTAAATCAGTTCTGCTACATCTGCTGAAAAAATGTAGCCAGTGCCTGAACAGAAGGGTGGGTAATTGCTGTCAGGGTACAAATCTCTGGGCATGTACCACTTGCTGCGAACGTCTCGTATTGGCCCTCCGTTGATAACGTAACCAGTGAAGTACCTTCTCCTTGGCTTGGTGTTAGGTTTGAGCAGCTTATAAATAAGATTATCCATATTTACAAAAATATCACTGTCTGTCTTCATAACGTACTTTGCTTTTGAACAATATGTTGCTACCCACCTCATCCCCATTAATGTTTTCAGAGTGAGGTTGTGATAGGAGTCAATAAAATCCTCTACAATAATGTCATGAAAAATTTGGCTTTCTTGCTCTACCATCTGATTTAATACAGGATCTGCATTTTTCCCAAGAAGAAATAGCGTGGCAATCTTAATTCCTTTAAAATTGTTTTCATCTCCCCATGTTTCCCGAATTGCTTGCCTTGCATCAAACTCTTTGTGAGTTGTGCTGATAAGAATGACCAAGAAAGGGACACTCTTCTCGCATTTATTAGGTTCGTTGATGAGAAAGTCAAAGGAATGTGGATTTATAGGTCGAGTTCTTATGTTGCCAAAGGAGACATTTTTTCTGGCTATTGATATGCTATTGACCTGTCTGTGGCCAGTGTAGGAAGAAGTAGGACGAGTTATACTTAAGTACCAGAGAGCGCTTGCCCAGCAAACTACTGTCAAAACGTACAAGCATGAGACCTTAGAAGCCATTGTTCCTGTAGCTCTTCTATTTGGTGTGAAGAAGAAATAGTCTTCTCACCATGAGGGTACCGATGTCCCAGACAGGCAGCATATTACTAATGGCACTGGAAAGTTCGATATAGAAGTGTAACTCTGTAATCATTCATGGATCTCAAGTAGGAGTTATTAACCCTGATGATACTCAGCTTTTCTTCCTTTACTAGCAGCAGCTTCCATTTCTTGGAACTCTCTGTTATTTCTGAAAAAGATGAAGAAAAGTTTTCTATTGCTAGATCATAAAAGCCTATGGCAAGAAAAATGAGTCTATATGTGACTGGCCATTAATAAGCTAAGACTCTTAATGCATTTCCTGGCTGTTCTTTTCAGCTTTTATGAGAGTTCTAAAATGCATGATAGGGTGCTAGAATACAGCAATCTAAATGAAGTAATGCTTTTTAGATGGATAATGCCTCATAGATTATAAATATATACATATATAAATAAAGATTAAGCATGCATAGCATGTTGGCTTTTGAGGTACTTTTAAAAGCATATATAAAAATCATTTTCTGTTTTTTAGTACTTACTTTCTTCTTAGCTTTTAATACTGGACTTCTACAGTTTTTCAAAATATGCCATGGAACATTTTAAAATTACTTAATGATAAATAATATATGCTATTTTAGGCTTAATAGCATTTGTGGCAACTATGCACATGAGTATCTTCAGATCCTTTTTAGTCTAAATATTGGTGATATTTCCTGAGCCAACAGTAGCATCCTTTGGAAATAAGACAGAATTGCACTGAGGGAAAATGCAAAGTAGAAGACATAGGAGAAAGGGAGAGTTGTAAGTCATCTTACCCATGTAAAGATCAGCACCCCAAGAGACTCCATAAAACTCTAGAAATAAATTAACACAATCAGTTATTCCTGTTGGCTTTGTCCTCCTCTCCTTGCAAACCAGTCTTTGCTTTTCATGAGAAGATGCTATGTGTATGCCATGCAGACAAACCATCTTGGCAGCCCATCAGCTGTGCTACTTGGCTGGCCTGTAAGCAGAGCCCCATGCACCCCTCTGGCTCTGGCAGCACCCCTGTGGTGTAGGAATGAGCCAGCCCCGGAGCTTGCATGGTTCCTGGGAATTGAGTCTGTTTATTGTTGTTTCATGGAAATGAGACAAGCTACCCTGTGCCCGCAGGATCAGTGCTGGCTCTCCAAGACTCGCCAGTGTGTGAAGAGTGCCGGTAGGCTCCAGGTTGCTGTTTTTTTATTGTTACATTACCTCTGAGCTAAAGGGTAGTAGAAGCAAGCAGCAGACAGCTTTACAGAAGAGTCTTTGAAATATTAAATGTTTACTTTGGAAAGTATAAAACATACATGGATTCAAAGGAAAAGACAGAATTTCTGTCTAAGAAATGTGCTTTCTGTTTCCATGCTGCTGTGGCACATTGTTTGGATTAAATCAAGATGCTTATCAAGGCATGCATGCTTTCCATCTATTGGTCTCTTTTCTTCCCCTAAAAGCAGTTAAGAGTGTGGCCTGCAGGTTCCTGGAGCAGGGTCCCCTGACAGGTGACAGGCACTGTGGGTTTTGAACTGGCAGCCCCAGCTAGGCTGATTAGCAGACTGTTATCTCGCGTCACCGTTTCACACACTGAGGTATAAAAAAACAGAGAAACATCCAACACTTGCTAAATTTATACTAAATATAACCTCCCACAAAAGCTCATAGATCCTTATAGCTAGCGCTGTCCTGCTGATCCTCATTAGATACACTTTCAGCTGTTTAGTGACCTATCTTTCCTTACACGAAATAGGAAAATTTGAGTTTGTAGCTTGCTGCAGATCTCTGTCAGTACCAATAGGTTTTGCCCTATAACCCAGGCAATTTAATGAGGCGGAGGTTATCTGCAGTTTCCTTTACCGCTTGCCACAGCTTTTGGGATCTGTGATCTTTTCCCGTTAATCAGTAGCAGTTAACTTTTGGGAGTAGTATTTTTTAGGTGAGGCCTTTGATTGTCCTGTAAGGCTGCAGAATACAATGACCTCAGCCTCCACATACACTCCGGTAAATAAACGTAGCTGTGATAAAATATATATGTGACTGCCACTTCAGTGCTTGGAGAGTGGAGGCATCCTGTCATGACAATGCGCTGCATGCACTGGGATGCAGTTCTGAGGGCAACACGCTTGACCTATAGGTTATTTTCAGGCTTTGCTGTGAATCCCTGATAACTGCCTGCCCTGGAAACCCCTCTGGGGAAACGTAACAAAAATAGAGCAATTAGTCTAAGACCTAGAAAGCTATTAATAAAGAAATCAGCAAGAACTGATTTGAAAATGTGGAGTGTGATCTATATGGGTCAGTGTATTTAAAGGACTCAAATATATGGGGGAAACCTGAATGCAGCTAATATTCTATGTATGTTAGTTTAGGAAACCACATATTGCATTCTCTGTCTATTTTTTAGCATCTCTTCTTTAATAAAAGCAAATGCATTAGTTACCATGAGTGCTCTGCGGGTAGCTGAGGGAAAGGGAAATTGTAATGACAGCATCTTTAAAAACTGCAAAATTACAAAAAATAGCTTTTTAGTTCTGTAATGTCCTGGCTGTGATCGCCAATCTCTTGTGCTCAGAAATGATTAGAAGCAACAAAAGCCTTACACCATTTCTAAGAAACATTCCCTGCTATTTGAGGGAATGTTTCTGATCAAATTATGAGATCTACAGATACTGGCTGTCCAGAACAAACATCTCATCCTGGTCCTTGCACTGCCATCCCTTGAAACAAGTTTGACTTTTTTTTTTCTGTTACATTCTGTTTGTTTTTTTTTTTTCCTTTCCCTTTTCTGGAAAAATAGCAGCTTAGAGTGGTTTACAACATCCCCGGAGTAATTTATCAGTGAAGTGCAGGCTAAGTGGATAAAAGTGAACTGGCTCTAATTTTCATGACAAGTGAAGTTTTAGATTGAATTACTTTTAAGGAAATTGAGAAGGGAGGGGTGGAAAAAACCCCAACAGTAAGAAGAGAGCTCCCTGCTGTCCTGCAGTGGCCCATTCCGACATTTCTTCTCTGCTATGAGGTGAAGACTAAAGTTCACATTCCTGCTTTCACTGAACTTTTTGCTACTTTTTTGGGGGAACGGATTAGCAGAAAATAGCACTGGCGAACTTGGCAGATAGTACAAATATAAAATAAAACTCAATTTTTCCATTATGTTCTTGAACTGTTTTGCACTGTATCTGAAGGCCCTACTAGCAGGATATGGATTGTCACAGGGAGAGCAGAAAGCTTTCATCGCTCTGGATTTTGTCAGTTATGTTGTGTCTGTGGATGCTGGCACAGCCAAGGAGACTCATCACCTCCTTGTTTCTGTCTTGCAGGGTAGCAGCAATGTCGAGCTGCTAGATCCTTGTCCTTAAAAACATTTTAATTCAATCTGACCCTTTCCCAACCTAACTGTCACGCTATTAGTAAGCAAAGTCTCAAGCTTTATTATGGGAGATGATTATGAAAAGCAAATGCTTACTGTCATGTTTCCATATTGTGACTCAACGTTGTGCACTTAATTGCACTCTTCACAGCTCATGCTGTGCAAGCCAGACAAGTCACCCAGTCGCAGCACAGAAAAAGCACTGTGCAACTTCTGCAAGTAATTGACCTGATGGAGACTGTCTGGATGCACAAACCTTTTACGGGCTGACTGCACATTGAGAATAATCCTCCAGATAATGAGCACATCTGAGAATCTTGCTAGCTGCTTGTGAGCAATTGTCAGGCCAGCAAATACCATGCACCAATGGCAGGATGGGACCCGTATTTTAGAGTAATGCTGTTTCTTCTCAGAGGCTGTTGGTATTTTCTTTCCAGAATGCCCAGTTGGTTTTCATATGTGAATGCAGTTGGATCGATGAAACTAGGTCCTGGTGGAAGGCTATGAAACGCACTGCAGCTCTTGAAGCCTGGCATGATGCTGTGTCTGTAACTCACACCGTATCATATCTACAGCTGTGGTACATGTAGGGGCTGGGTCGGGCACAGTGTTGAGCAGGTGGGCAGAGCCAGGCAAGAAGCCCCAGGAGGCTGATACTGCTCATCTCAGCACCTGCGGACCTCCCTGGCTCAGTGTGACTCAAAATAATGCTGTGCATCTCTGACAACATGTACCTATTACTTTCCCAGAAAATGGGAGGGAATGCAGCTGCTGAAATATTTAGTAAATGTAGCAAACTCTACTCATTTTCCCTAAAGAGAGATTTTTGCAAGTCTCCTATAATTATGGCTTTCATCTGTATATAGGCCAAGACACTGAAATGTCTTCGCCATTTAAGAAGTCCTTAAAATACCCAAGTGTGACTATTGTTGAGTCTTATCAAGAAGATAATTACCCTGAACATTAGGAACACGTCCACAAAGGAATCTGGGGATGCTGTTATGATCTTGGCTGTATGTTTTCACAGTAATTTCTTGAGGAAATTCTGTACAGATGGCATAGATGATTTAACAGGAGATTGCAAGCTCTTTTCCAGCAACTTCATTTGAAGATTTCTCATATGCTCTAAATGCTTTTGCTATGCCCAGCGAAATGGACCTGAAACTAAGTCAGTGCTGCAGAGGAAGACCTTTCTCACTAGACTGTATGCGGGAAGATACTGCAACAGAAGCCAAAGTTTTGAGCTAGAGGGAGGAAAGTAAAAGAATTAATTTCAGGTCTGCACTTTTTACAAAAATCAGTGCCTCCCATTTGGGGGCCCAAACTATCACATGCAAAAAGAGGCTGGCTTTCCTCCTCTGCCATCAAAGGCAATGAAAATGAGTGTTTTCTGAAAATCAGGCAGTGTGTTAAGATATACTCTTTGTACACAGAGAACAATTTCTTGCTCACAGAAGTACTGATGTACTTTGCCCATGGCAGTAACTGAATGTGAAAGCTAGTGTTTGCACAAGGGATTCTTTCATACTAAGAGTTATTTTTGCATAAATGCTGATTTGCAGATGTGTTATGCTATCTTCCATCACTGAGATAAAGAACTGATCTCTAGAAATAGATCTGAGAAATATTTTTAAAGTCCGAATGCTTACTACCCACTCTTAACATCAGTAACAATAAGGATAACTGGGGTTTAGCAAGTTTTATTCAAAGCTTCTGAGTATTTGATAGGGAAAATACATGTTCTAGTTAAAACCTCCAGTAAATGTGCCCATGCTACTGAAACTTTAAAGCTGTAGAGTATTTTACCAGCTATAAGACATTCCACATGAAAGTAAGTCTGTTTACGAGTGACTATTCTGTATTTTCCACTTAATATGTATTCAATATATATGTGTATAAAACAGGATTTTCTGTTTTTTTTTTCAAGAACTGCTAAGACAGCCTAAATAAGATGGTTAAACTGAATTTTCATTGCTTTGCATTTTTCTTTCTTAAGAAAGGATTATGGTTTGGTTTTTTTGTTTGTTTTTTTTTCCTCAACCAAATAATTTACAAGGAAAAGTGTAAAAAAATTCCATGACTAAGCTGTAAAGAACAGTTTTCAATCACAGGAGATAAAACTTTTGAAAGAAATATTTTGAAGTATTTGGATAGATGCAGATGTTGGGTTTAACGTAACTGAAGAGATTGTGGTAAGTTATTGGTTAGGAAATGTGAGCTTGGCACAAAGGGCTGTTCCTTGGCTGATGTTCCTTGAAGCATCCCTGGCACTGGAGGTGGAAGATGAAGTAGTTATAAGTTGAGATTCAACCTTGCTCAAACTGAGCACTGTCTGTGTTTGGGCTTTACATATAAGCAAAGCATTCAGATGGCTTGCAAAGAAAAGTATGGTTTCTTAAAGTCTAGTTTTCATAAGAATTTTAATTATTTTTTAAATCCCATTCATCAAGTCTCAACAGCTCATTTTCAGTAGCCTCATTAATAATCTGTGGTTTATTATTATTGTTTGTTTGTTTTTAAACAACTCTCTTGACCACAGTAATTGTGTGTTTGTGACAGCACAGCTTCTTCCACATTTACAGATGTTTTACTGCACAGCTGACTTCAGGTCACCAGGAGATGGAAGGACCAGGCACATCCTGAGGACTGGTTGTGTGGTGGCTAAGTCTGTAAATTTTAGCAAACTGGTTATGCTTGGTCTGATATTAATCTAGAATGGTTAGAAGCTAGATTTTACTCAAGTCAAGATAATATTGGAATTTGGGATGTACCAATCAGCAGGCAGTAGCAGACATTTTAATCAAATACTCTTAGCACTGGCTAAAGGGAGAAAAAAGAAATAAAGGACTTGAACTTAAAGAGCAGAGCAATCTTAAGAGAAATTTTTTTTTTTTTTTTTTCCCCAGGATATGTCAGATGTCATGTGCATTTTTTCCCATGAATGCTTTTTAGAAACAGTTTTAAAAAACACTTTGTGACTTCATGTTGTGATAGGTCATTTGTGACTGCACCAATCATTGTCCTGTTACAGCAGTAATGTATAAATTGCACCCCAGTATGGTTATAAACTGATGCAAATAATATATTTCACTTTGGGTTACCATAGCCACAACCATTATTCTCTTTAGCTATTGTGCTGGGCTCTATTGTGAGATCTCACAGCAAGGTTCCTTAGCTCATGTACTAGCAAATAGGTTACAATATTTTGCATCTAATGAAAGTTTAGCACAAAGAAATGAGGCTCTGAGTTCGTATTTTCTTTTTTTTCCTGAAGGAGAAGACCTTTAGAAGAGCTTTAACAAAATCTCTATTACTCAAGAAACAATTTTGCATAATTTATTACCAGAGTCAATAAGTTATATTCATGTAACATGTTTGAAATTAAATATACTGCTGTTCTTGTCTTAACCTTCTTAAATTTCACTGTTTCATTTCCTTTGTTTTCTTACTGATGCCTGTGATGTGGCGGTCTGGATTGTAGCACTAAAAATAGATGACAATGGCCCTGATTATACAGGTGCCTACCCTAGCAGCACTGCCAATCCCAATTAATCTTTGTCATGAACAGGAGGAGTAACAATTATGTGGAAACTGGAACACCTGACATCACACTTTTTCTGTGGTGATGATAACTCATTGAACTGGATAATGAATCTGCTTCCCATAGCTCATGTGCTATCAGGGGAGCATTGGAGGAAAAATACAAACAATTAAAACTTTTGTAAAAGTTCTAAAAGAGTTTTGAACCTACCCAGTCAGGTATCTGTTGCGATGCTTGGGAAACTTTGCTTTTTAACCTAATCAAATTGGGAACAAATTGATTATTGGTGCATAAATAAATATTTATGATCTTAGAGCATAGCTCCTATTGACTGATATTTACTGAAGGGTTTCTTCTCTATCTTGGTTGTGTGTGTACAATAACTATATTTATTGTAACAGTTTTATCTTTTATCTGTGAATGATGAAGTATATCCCATTGAAAAATGTCTCACCTCTATACTATCCAGATAATTCTTGAGAAGAGAGCTTGTAATCGGCAGCTATTCCTGGACTAATGCTTAATTATTTTATGAGTAATCTGATTTCTGGAGACTATGGACATTATGTCAGTATTTCTCTTGAATATATTAAAAGGTGTAACATGAGTGTAAATACGTTTCTTTCAACTGATATATAAGGCATTTTCAATTTCTACAGAGGCCAGAGTTTCAGCAAGCAAGTCAAGTCCTCAGTGCAAAGCCTTAGTGGCCAAACTCTGCAAATTGCATATTCAAAAATCACGTTGCTCTTCAAGAAAGATGCCTTCTAGCTTTTCATCATCTCACAATTGGAGCATGTTGTGAAATCATCCAATTGTCTTAGCAATGACATGAGATGTTAGCTTGGTTTCCCCAGAAAGGTTGGCTAATGTACTGATAAGCCCCAAAATAGAGTGGCTTAAAATCAGAAGGATTTTTTTAAAAAGCTAAAGAATTGCTTCAATTCATTTTTTCCACAGCCAGACTGAAACTTTTTGTAACAAGTGATGATCACAAAAGAAGTCACTCCAACTTTTTGTGCTTAAGAAAAAACATTACATGTTGTCAGATGTCCAACCATGTTGGATGTGGCGACTCTGCAACTGTGGCCAGACAAGCACTGTTTTCTCATTTCCCTGGAAATATGTTCTTTGTCCAATACATTGCAGAGCCCCACTCTGTTCATCCAGGAAGATGTAGCTCAGTTTTTTTCATCTTTGCATTAAACTAATTAATGAAAAGTAGAATTGTGAAGTATTTCTCACTGTGAGCTATACATAAGTCAAGCCGAAGCTTCTAATTCCCTGAATGCAGTTTTGATGCATTCAGGACAAGCTGTTGCTTTCAAAACTGCACCTGTCTCCTATGCAGCTGTAGCATAAAAAATACAAACAAATGAGTTTTGTCACCAACCTGGAAAATATGGGGCTTACTTCAGCTGGATGTCTTATTCTCCAATACATGAAAAATATTTCCTAGCTATACACTTTTTTTTTTTTTTTTTTTTGCACTTGGGTAGGTTAGTCGTGATTGGGATTCCTTGAGTTATTGACGTGGTTTTCTGATAGTGTAGCCTTAAACCTGTCAGAGACAAACAACTATGGTTACAGCCCGGCCATGAGGCCACAAGGCCTGTGCCCCCCCCACCCTCTCCAGCTGACCTCCAGCCATGCAGGTTACTTTACAGAGAAGGATCCTTGGGAAAAGTGGGATTTGCCCTCTCTTCGCACTGGAAGGAAGGGAATAACATTTTCTTGGCTTGACTATGAACAAGTGGAGCCCCAGAGGAGCTGGTGTGGCCATTGGTTGGTGCAGAAGCTCTGCACACCCTTGGGGCAACTTGGCTCAGATGGGCCTGACCTGTGTCTGCTGGCTGCACACAACTGAGTGTGCAAGGGCTGCAGGTGTGTTTCTTTTCACAGTGTATATCAGTGTGTATACCTAAATGGTGGATGAGGTTTTGCTCAAACTTAAAAAAAAAAACAAATGAATGCCTACTTTTACTGTGGACTAAAAAAGAAAAAAATCAGCTGCAAAAAGGATGTTTTTGCAAAACTTATCATTTGAGAGCATGGTAATGTCAAGCTCTTTCAGCTAGCACACATGGATCATTTAACAGACCCGGACCCCAGTCAATTTTTCAGTATTTATCTTTCTGAATCTTACAGCTGAAAAGTCTGTTATCCTATGTTTTATCTGCAAGAGGCCATTTCTCTTGTGGCATGGATTTAAAAATGGGCTCGTAGTAACTGGAAGTTTTTGGATGAATCAAATGGCATTGATGCTGCAGTAACTGGGCAAATATATATTCTTGTGAATCAAAAGGAGTGAATTTGTCCACATTTGCTTTAGATATTTCAGAAGTGCAGGAGATTGTGTTAGCTGAGAGACGGTTTCGAAAATACCGTTGGGAACCTTAAACGAATTGCTGTCTCCTCAGCTAAACTGCAAACCTGTCCTAGGTTATCAGCTTACATAGTCATCCTCTTCCCCGAAAGAATGTGTCTTTTTTTCTTCCATTTCATTCCCATTATGGAAGTGGTGAACACTGTCCATCAGTCTCAGTGAAAGAAACTTTGTCTCCAGAGAAAGTAGCCAGACAACAGCTTTTCTGTTTGTGATCAGATCAGAGTTAAACCTGAGCTCTGTTATTGTAGGCAAAAATTGAAGTTTTCTCAGAAACTGCCATTGGTGAACTGTATGTGGCAATATCTCAGTTAATAACTCTGCCTCCTGAGTGGACAGAATACGGCAGATCATCTGGGGGATCTCATAAGGATGCTGGAAGAACTGCATTCTGGTAAAGAGTAAATCTGAATTCTTCTTTCAATTCACTTTTATCACTTATGCTATTAGAGATGTCCTTCATATATACTTTGAAAATTTTCATTGGAGAGCATAAATTTCAAAGAGTAGTGTGAGTAGTCAGCAATACTAGCTCTGCTTTCTTACATCCTTTGTCCATGAGCCTTCCTAATTAGGGGTAATTGTAGGACTAGTAACTAAGAAAACAGCCAAGCAAACTTTTTCCAAATGTGTGTGTGTGTGTGTACATTTGTCTTTCTGTAAATGCAACAGGGCCAATTTCTGTGGGCTCATTATACTGCTAGCATGCCTTGCTTTCTCTTTTTCCTATTGTGACTATGGAAGCGTAACCGTCGCAATTGCAACTTCTCAGAATAATTGGAGACTCTCCAGTTGGCTTCTCCACCTGTAGCTTCATGGTCCCTAGTGAGTCAATGTAGGTGTAAATGTAGATTTGTCTATATGGAAGAATTTCTCAAAACACATGCAAAGTAGTGTTATATAAAATAAGGCCTCAAGTGTATTCAGGGCTGAAAAGCAGGGAAAGCAGCCTTCCTCCTCCCAGCTTGGTGCTTACCTAGACTCTGCTGTGGCACAGGTAAAGCATGTGATTACAGTGCTGCTCCAGAGATCGTGCAGAGATGTGCGTGCATCACTGCTCAGGGCCTTCTGCTGTAGTGCATTGTGTTGTTACCATCCGTGGCAGAGAGCGTGGCCATCAGCCCTCATTCTCATACAGCTCAGCAGGCACAATTCTCTTTCCACCACCCACTTTTCTTTGGGATGTGTTGGCTTCTGCTTTGATATAAATGTAATGCACAACTGATAGAAATCAGTTTTGTGAAGCAATAAACAGTAAATATGTTCTTTCACTGTGCCCAAGGGGAATCATATCATACCTCAGTTACCCATGTATTCAAGGCCAAGCCTTAAGAAGAAAAAAGGGTACATGGGCACACAGTGTAAAATATAGATTGCTTTTCTTTGCTTTCCATCTGTGGCCCTCCAAGAGCTTCATAAACACAAGCTCTCTGAGCAGCTGTATACCCCAAGGAAGCAGGTAACACAGTAATAAAATCTGCCAAGCAAGTTTAGGGTCCAAATCTTGATAGACACCTCAGGGCTTTCGGAATTAAATAGAGCTATTTCATAGAGAGACATTCTTCTGGGAGATTCTTACAGCAGCAACAGAAGATCAAACCCTCCTTTTGATCATTTTCCATACTTTGGGGGTGCTTAGTCTCTGGGTGGAATCAGAAGAGATTCCTATATCAATAACCTGACCTCAGACCTTCCCTGGAGGAAGGTGTTTGTTTCACGGCATGGTTGGGAGCAGTGGGGATTCTTCTGAGCACATTTAAACTCTGTGCAGGTCTCTGTCAACATCCTAAACCCTTCTCTTGCTTTTGGCAATCTCCTTTCAGTATTATTTTAATCTAAGAAATCTCTTGAACAAAAGAGATTTTAAAGAACTCTGTAATGTGTAGTTCCATTTATGTCCCAGCTTTTTTTGATATCAAAAGCAGCATGAAGCTAAAATTACATGAAATGCAGTAAAGCAGCTGTCGGGTCAACTGTTGTGGGATCACTTGGGCCATGGGAGAGGCAGAGCTTTGCTGTGTGATTGAACACTTTGTGGTGCAGTCTATCAGGTGACACACATGATTGCTCTGATGCCAGGCAGGAAGATGACCTCTGACTCAGACCTTCTCCTGTGAAGAGAGACAGGAAGTGGGAGGACTGATGCATGCATCAGGACCTACTGCTGTGCTGCTAGGGAGGAAAGAGCTGATATCCTGGAGCTCCCGCACAGTAAGATCTGCTGGCGAGCAGGGGGTGCCTGCTCTGTCCTGTCTGTGGTGCCCACTCTGGGGTCCCCCAACACAGTGTGGCCCAAGATGAAGGGAAAACAGACAACCTAAATACACAAAGCTTCACAATATTCTCTATGAACCTTTCTTGCTACCAATGCGGTGAAGAGTAATGCCTCGCAGCAAAGACATATAATTTCTTTGTTTTCTTTTGACTGTGTGGTAACAACACAACTAAGACATTCTAAAGGCAGCTTCAAGTTATTATCATTCTTTCACACTAAGAAAACTCCTCGCTTTCTCTTCCTTTTCTTTGAACAAATTAATTTGCCAGCCTGTAAAGCTCAGTGTGCACATACTTCACAAAGATGTTGCCATCTGCCATTTAGTTTCCTTTCTAAGCTGTGATCTTAGACATACATTTCAGGGAAAAGGAA